>CM055116.1:1061351977-1061834477 GCA_029206835.1 Rana muscosa
TCGGATATGACTTCCCTGTGTTGGTAGACCTGAACTCTAGTGTTTTAATTCTTCCAGATGTGTTGTATCTACACACAATACACTTCTTACAGGGATGATAACCTACCAGTTGGTGACAAAAGGAAAGACGTACTGGGAGGTTGATGATATTGGGTGCTATTCTACCCCGAAGGGTAGGTGCCTCTCTAAAGACGACTTTGGCCTGGTCCGGTAGAACTGAACCGAGGATATTATCATTTTTCAAAATGTCCCAGTGCTTCGCTATGATAGCTTTCACTTATTTATGCTGCAGGGAGAAGGAAGTGAGCATTGCCCATTTAAAGGTGTTGTTGGGTTCGCCTTTCTGTTTAACCTCCAACAAAGAACGCCTGTCAGTCTCCAGTACCTGTCCGAGATCTCTATCGATACTGACAGGATCATAACCCTTATCGATAAAACGTTGTTTGAGGATCTCGGCCTGAGTCAGAAAAGTGTTGACATCACTGCAGTTCCTCCTCAATCTGAGGAACTGACTACGCGGGACTGACTTAAGCCAGGATTGATGATGACAACTGTCCTGTGGAATGTACCCATTCCGATCGGTTTTCTTAAAGTGTGTTTGAAAACAGAACTCACGATCATGGATACTAATTTCCAAATCTAGGAACTGGATCTTCTCATGGCTGGCAGTATATGAAAGGGAAATTCCTCTATCATTGGCATTTAGATGGTCCATGAAGATCTCAAGTGATGCCACGCTGCCACTCCATAGGAGGAGGATGTCGTCAATGTACCTAGCCCAAAACGCCAAGTGTTGGGTGTCATAGGCATAGACGACATCCTCCTCCCATTTGGCCATGAAAAGGTTCGCCAGACTGGGGGCGTATTTAGCCCCCATGGCCACACCTCTCAGCTGGAGGTAAAAGTTGCCATTAAACCAGAAGTAACTGCTTCTCGTTGCGAACTCCAACAATTCCATAATAAAAATCCTTTGAAAGGGAGCTAAAGTCTCTTCCTTCTCCAAGAAATACTGTACAGCCTCTAACCCCTTGCTATGTGGGATACATCAGCTGTCACCAGGATGTAGTCACCTCCTATATTCACATCCTGAAGTTTTCTGATAGTAGCCCCGGTGTCCGCCAAATAAGATGGTACGCGCCTGACCAACGGTTGGAGATAATGGTCAATGTAGCGGCCAATTCTGGATGTAACGGAATTGATCCCGCTCACAATTGGACGACCGGGTGGGTGCACGGGATCTTTATGGACCTTCGGTAAATAGTAAATGGTCGGTATCCTAGGGACAGTAGGGACCAAAAACGCCTTTTCTTTTTTGTTTAAAAAGTTTCTAGAGAAACCGCTGTCAACCAAGCTCTGAAGTTCAGTTTTGAACCTAGAAGTAGGATTGGAGGACATCTGTAAATAGGTGTTAGGCTCATGTAGGATTCTGAACATTTCTTTTTCGTAATCAGATTTGTCCAGAACCACTATGCCTCCACCTTTGTCTGCAGGGCGAATCACCAAGTCCCTGTTAGAACACAGGGACTTGAGGCCCACACTGGACACAGTTTGACGAGAACCTCATCTCTCTGGAATTTCTGACAAGTCCTTCAGTACTAAATCTCTGAAGATACTGACAGAGGGTGCTACGGGAACGGGGGGATTGAACAACGACGGGTTGGATAGACCCGAGTGTACCGTCCCAAACGCAGCTGCCCTGGCCTCACTCACAATGGGATTAGTGATGAGGTACCGTTGTATATTAACCTTACGAATATACTTTTGTAGGTCGATAAAAGTACCGAACTTATCAAGTTTCTTAGGGGGGGGCAAACTTGAGACATTTGTCCAAAACTGATAGTTCTTCAGGGGTAAATTCCTTAGTACTTAGGTTAAAAACGCCCTGGCCTTTTAAACTCTCCTTCTTTTTCCTTTCCTGAACTCTCTGCCCCCCTCTGGTCCCTCTCTTGGATCTAAACCTCTTTTGTGAGTGTCTCGAACCTCGTGAAAATCCCGTGTATTATGGTTTTGTGAATTGGAATGGCCGGGACTATAATAAGAAGGTTCGGGAGGGTACCTAACACGTGTATGATAGCTATCATCACGAATCTCACCCAAAGGGGTAAATCTATTGTGGGTGGAGACGGGGGGCGCCCATAATATGGTGTATAGTCATAATGGGATGATGGAACAGTTCTTTGTCGAGCTGGAGAGACATTATATGAATAGTCTTCATACCCATGATGACGTGGACCACTATGATGACGTGAGTGACCTCTAGATGAACCTCTGGTCCCTCTTGTCCCTCTAGATTTCCCGTTGGTGAGTGGGGGTATGAGGATTTCTAGATGGAAATGCTCGAGCAGGGCCCCCTTGTGAACTGAACAAAGGGGCTGGGACACTGGGTGCGATCACGGACTGGGTCAGTGAAGGACAATTGGTAGAAATCTGGACAGAACTACTTGAGGAGGGGGCAGAATCCATCTCCACTCCAAAGGATGTTAGAAACAGCTTCTGCCACCCAAACACAGTATTGTTCCTATAGTCTCCAGCATCCCTGGAGTATTTCTTATGCTTTTTTAACTTCTGATCTCTATCCTCTTTCTCAAGATGGTTCTGTAGACTAGTAGATAGAGAAAGATACTCAAGAGATTGTTTATGTGAAAAAAGTTTCTCCTTGAGTTCTTTAATTTCTCTATCTAACTCCGCTAATCTAGCCTTTTTTCTAGAGATCAGGACATCATTGAAATAGTTAAACCAGGAATCAATCTCTGAATCTCCCTGCTGGGGTTGAACCTCCCAACGGAGACTTCTGGGAACCATACGATCTACTATGTATTGCTCCAGAAAGACCAAGTCCCATTGTAGATGTAATTCCGTGGACATAACATTTTTTAGTCTGGTGAATAAACCTCCTATCTCGGTGTCACTGATGGTGGTAGAAAACACACCTTCAGTGTTAACAGTGCGAGAAGCTCTGTAATCAAATACATCCATGGCTGGGTGTGTAATGATCAGAGTGAGTAGCTGCAGCAAATATACAAAATCCAAAATAGAACAAAAAATACAAACAACATTCGCGCTGCTAACACATGTAAGCAGCTACAATACCTGTGGAAAAAGTAACAACAAAGAATATACAAAAATGTAGCGCTATGCGTAATAACAATATAAGACACCCAAGTGCTCAAGGTGACTAGATCACAATGGATCTGATAATGAGTCCCGATATATGAAAATACAAAACACAAAAGAAAAGTCTTTGATGACAAGACCGTGAATAAAATTGAAACTGTCCGGTTCAAAAATGGTGAATGTTCAAAGTATTGAGTGACTTGTGACGTGACCACCACCACATGAAAGGGAGGCTTACCGGATGGAGTAGACCCTGTACACATACGTGTAGAGGGTCAAACAGGCTTAGTATGTATATATCCGTACATATGAAATCACAGCTAGCACTGCACACATATGTATCCGAGATCCAAACTCAAGGATGACACCAGATATCCAAGCCCAATAGATGGATGAAAATGGCTCACATGGAAATCATGTAGAAGGAAGAAGGAGAGGGCACATAGCGTAATAACGTAAAGGATATTTAATAAACGTAGGTAAGTACACTTACATTCAATCCATGAACATAGCGCTATGCAAAACACTCAGTGGCAGCAGTGGAGTCGCCCGACGCGTTTCGCAAAACCTTGCATCGTCTGGGGTATACCTCCACTGTTGCCTGTATGCTATTTATAGGTATCAAGGACCTCCCCTCTGGTCTGCCCATTGTAACAGTACTTCCTGGAAAATCAAAAATGGCGCTGGAGCGTGCGTTCCAAGCCTCTCTATGAAACCCCTACATAGAGTGTTGCTACATCCTCATAAAGGGAAGCTGAATTGGCCAGATATGGGGGATACCTCTAAATGAATCCACATCGGTGACCTGCTCACCTATGCTTGATGCAGGGCTAAACCAGCCTGTCTATGGAAACCCTCATGGAAAGAAGCCGGATGTCCATCGCCACGATCATGGCGCTACACTCAAGCCACATAATAGACTCACGTGACCATCATGTAACATCACATGACTATCGCAAAACGTCACAAGACGTGCGGACGTCGCGCCTCACAGAGACGGCGCGATCGCGTCATCAACCGATGGCGCGGCGTCCCCGAAACTGAGGCTCCACCTGGTTGGTATATAGGCTGCGCTGCGCTCCACCGCCGTAAGAAGCACGGAGCGTGAGACGCAGCCAATAGCAGGGATGGATTAACTTTGAATGGTCCGCGGAGATATAACAAATCTTCCACTTCGGACCAAAGATGTGGAATCAATGGATGGAAACAAAGCAATATGAATGCAATTGTGACCACCTACTACAAACATAGAATTGATTTTTAAAGTTCAACTCTAAATAAAATAAAAACATCATAACATTTTTTTAATACTGAATATAAAATATATAAAATTATATAAAATTAGTGTTGGATGACAAAAAAGGGGAGTGAACCTTATTAGCATCAAATCACAGTGTGTATAAATAAGACAACAGTCTCATACGTGAATATAAGTGTCCCATTGACAGGGACAAAACCTCCCCCTCCCAGATGAATCACAGAAGGGAGCCCATAAACCCCAACAGTGGACTATCCAATGGGCAAACCAGAAGGTGATCCCAATCACAACACACAATATCAGATGCAGCTATACATAACGTATTGAATGCATTAAAAAACATATATCATAAAATAAATGTACAAAAAAACTTTGTGTTAAAAGGTGAAATTCGATCCATAATCCAATAGAAACAACCATTACTAAGATTGGTCAATGAAGGAATTAATATCCCACTCGACATTTAAACCGGATGGCCTGTGCGTCTGTAGTTCATATATCCAGTAGGTCTCCAGCTGGGACACCCCTCTAATTTTGGGGGCACCCCTCCAATGAGGAATAAAGCGATCAATGATCAAAAATTGTGTACCAGCTGGATTCCTACTGTGATGTAACCTATAATGTCTAGGCACCGTATGATTAACATCACCCCCTAAAATTAATGAAACATGTTCCCCCACTCTGACCGAAAAGGGCCTGATGGTACGACCTACATATTGTTTCCCGCAAGGGCAGGTGATAAGGTATACAATATGTGTGGTGGAGCATGTACAAAAATGTTTGATCGGATATGACTTCCCTGTGTTGGTAGACCTGAACTCTAGTGTTTTAATTCTTCCAGATGTGTTGTATCTACACACACTACACTTCTTACAGGGATGATAACCTACCAGTTGGTGAAAAAAGGAAGGACGTACTGGGGGGTTGATGATATTGGGTGCTATTCTACCCCGAAGGGTAGGTGCCCCTCTAAAGACGACTTTGGCCTGGTCCGGTAGAACTGAACCGAGGACATTATAATTTTTCAAAATGTCCCAGTGCTTCGCTATGATAGCTTTCACTTGTTTATGCTGTAGGGAGAAGGAAGTGAGCATTGCCCATTTAAAGGTGTTGTTGGGTTCGCCTTTCTGTTTAACCTCCAACAAAGAACGCCTGTCAGTCTCCAGTACCTGTCCGAGATCTCTATCGATACTGACAGGCTCATAACCCTTATCGATTAAAACGTTGTTTGAGGATCTCGGCCTGAGTCAGAAAAGTGTTGACATCACTGCAGTTCCTCCTCAATCTGAGGAACTGACTACGCGGGACTGACTTAAGCCAGGATTGATGATGACAACTGTCCTGTGGAATGTACCCATTCCGATCGGTTTTCTTAAAGTGTGTTTGAAAACAGAACTCACGATCATGGATACTAATTTCCAAATCTAGGAACTGGATCTTCTCATGGCTGGCAGTATATGAAAGGGACATTCCTCTATCATTGGCATTTAGATGGTCCATGAAGATCTCAAGTGATGCCACGCTGACACTCCATAGGAGGAGGATGTCGTCAATGTACCTAGCCCAAAACGCCAAGTGTTGGGTGTCATAGGCACAGACGACATCCTCCTCCCATTTGGCCATGAAAAGGTTGGCCAGACTGGGGGCGTATTTAGCCCCCATGGCCACACCTCTCAGCTGGAGGTAAAAGTTGCCATTAAACCAGAAGTAACTGCTTCTCGTTGCGAACTCCAACAATTCCATAATAAAAATCCTTTGAAAGGGAGCTAAAGTCTCTTCCTTCTCCAAGAAATACTGTACAGCCTCTAACCCCTTGCTAGGTGGGATACATATATAAAGCGAGGCTACATCAGCTGTCACCAGGATGTAGTCACCTCCTATATTCACATCCTGAAGTTTTCTGATAGTAGCCCCGGTGTCCGCCAAATAAGATGGTACACGCCTGACCAACGGTTGGAGATAATGGTCAATGTAGCGGCCAATTCTGGATGTAACGGAATTGATCCCGCTCACAATTGGACGACCGGGTGGGTGCACGGGATCTTTATGGACCTTTGGTAAATAGTAAATGGTCGGTATCCTAGGGACAGTAGGGACCAAAAACGCCTTTTCTTTTTTGTTTAAAATGTTTCTAGAGAAACCGCTGTCAACCAAGCTCTGAAGTTCAGTTTTGAACCTAGAAGTAGGATTGGAGGACATCTGTAAATAGGTGTTAGGCTCATGTAGGATTCTGAACATTTCTTTTTCGTAATCAGATTTGTCCAGAACCACTATGCCTCCACCTTTGTCTGCAGGGTGAATCACCAAGTCCCTGTTAGAACACAGGGACTTGAGGCCCACACTGGACACAATTTGACGAGAACCTCGTCTCTCTGGAATTTCTGACAAGTCCTTCAGTACTAAATCTCTGAAGATACTGACAGAGGGTGCTACGGGAACGGGGGGATTGAACAACGATGGGTTGGATAGACCCGAGTGTACCGTCCCAAACGCAGCTGCCCTGGCCTCACTCACAATGGGATTAGTGATGAGGTACCGTTGTATATTAACCTTACGAATATACTTTTGTAGGTCGATAAAAGTACCGAACTTATCAAGTTTCTTAGGGGGGGAAAACTTGAGACCTTTGTCCAAAACTGATAGTTCTTCAGGGGTAAATTCCTTAGTACTTAGGTTAAAAACGCCCTGGCCTTTTAAACTCTCCTTCTTTTTCCTTTCCTGAACTCTCTGCCCCCCTCTGGTCCCTCTCTTGGATCTAAACCTCTTTTGTGAGTGTCTCGAACCTCGTGAAAATCCCGTGTATTATGGTTTTGTGAATTGGAATGGCCGGGACTATAATAATAAGAAGGTTCGGGAGGGTACCTAACACGTGTATGATAGCTATCATCACGTATCTCACCCAAAGGGGTAAATCTATTGTGGGTGGAGACGGGGGGGGGACCATAATATGGTGTATAGTCATAATGGGATGATGGAACAGTTCTTTGTCGAGCTGGAGAGACATTATATAACATATAACATTATATAACACCTTTAAATGGGCAATGCTCACTTCCTTCTCCCTACAGCATAAACATGTGAAAGCTATCATAGCGAAGCACTGGGACATTTTGAAAAATGATAATATCCTCGGTTCAGTTCTACCGGACCAGGCCAAAGTCATCTTTAGAGGGGCACCTACCCTTCGGGGTAGAATAGCACCCAATATCATCAACCCCCCAGTACGTCCTTCCTTTTTTCACCAACTGGTAGGTTATCATCCCTGTAAGAAGTGTAGTGTGTGTAGATACAACACATCTGGAAGAATTAAAACACTAGAGTTCAGGTCTACCAACACAGGGAAGTCATATCCGATCAAACATTTTTGTACATGCTCCACCACACATATTGTATACCTTATCACCTGCCCTTGCGGGAAACAATATGTAGGTCGTACCATCAGGCCCTTTTCGGTCAGAGTGGGGGAACATGTTTCATTAATTTTAGGGGGTGATGTTAATCATACGGTGCCTAGACATTATAGGTTACAACACAGTAGGAATCCAGCTGGTACACAATTTTTGATCATTGGTCGCTTTATTCCTCATTGGAGGTGTGCCCCCAAAATTAGAGGGGTGTCCCAGCTGGAGACCTACTGGATATATGAACTACAGACGCACAGGCCGTCCGGTTTAAATGTCGAGTGGGATATTAATTCCTTCATTGACCAATCTTAGTAATGGTTGTTTCTATTGGATTATGGATCGAATTTCACCTTTTAACACAAAGTTATTTTGTACATTTATTTTATGATATATGTTTTTTAATGCATTCAATACGTTATGTATAGCTGCATCCGATATTGTGTGTTGTGATTGGGATCACCTTCTGGTTTGCCCATTGGATAGTCCACTGTTGGGGCTTATGGGCTCCCTTCTGTGATTCATCTGGGAGGGGGAGGTTTTGTCCCTGTCAATGGGACACTTATATTCAGGTATGAGACTGTTGTCTTATTTATACACACTGTGATTTGATGCTAATAAGGTTCACTCCCCTTTTTTGTCATCCAACACTAATTTTATATAATTTTATATATTTTATATTCAGTATTAAAAAAAAATTATGATGTTTTTATTTTATTTAGAGTTGAACTTTAAAAATCAATTCTATGTTTGTAGTAGGTGGTCACAATTGCATTCATATTGCTTTGTTTCCATCCATTGATTCCACATCTTTGGTCCGAAGTGGAAGATTTTGTTATATCTCCGCGGACCATTCAAAGTTAATCCATCCCTGCTATTGGCTGCGTCTCACGCTCCGTGCTTCTTACGGCGGTGGAGCGCAGCGCAGCCTATATACCAACCAGGTGGAGCCTCAGTTCCGGGGACGCCGCGCCACCGGTTGATGACGCGATCGCGCCGTCTCTGTGAGGCGCGACGTCCGCACGTCTTGTGATGTTTTGCGATAGTCATGTGATGTTACATGACGGTCACGTGAGTCTATTATGTGGCTTGAGTGTAGCGCCATGATCGTGGCGATGGACATCCGGCTTCTTTCCATGAGGGTTTCCATAGACAGGCTGGTTTAGCCCTGCATCAAGCATAGGTGAGCAGGTCACCGATGTGGATTCATTTAGAGGTATCCCCCATATCTGGCCAATTCAGCTTCCCTTTATGAGGATATAGCAACACTCTATGTAGGGGTTTCATAGAGAGGCTTGGAACGCACGCTCCAGCGCCATTTTTGATTTTCCAGGAAGTACTGTTACAATGGGCAGACCAGAGGGGAGGTCCTTGATACCTATAAATAGCATACAGGCAACAGTGGAGGTATACCCCAGACGATGCAAGGTTTTGCGAAACACGTCGGGCGACTCCACTGCT
The DNA here is from genome assembly GCA_029206835.1 of Rana muscosa. Lineage (NCBI taxonomy): Eukaryota > Metazoa > Chordata > Amphibia > Anura > Ranidae > Rana > Rana muscosa. The sequence continues at coordinate 1,061,361,212 of CM055116.1, forward strand.
GCCACTGAGTGTTTTGCATAGCGCTATGTTCATGGATTGAATGTAAGTGTACTTACCTACGTTTATTAAATATCCTTTACGTTATTACGCTATGTGCCCTCTCCTTCTTCCTTCTACATGATTTCCATGTGAGCCATTTTCATCCATCTATTGGGCTTGGATATCTGGTGTCATCCTTGAGTTTGGATCTCGGATACATATGTGTGCAGTGCTAGCTGGGATTTCATATGTACGGATATATACATACTAAGCCTGTTTGACCCTCTACACGTATGTGTACAGGGTCTACTCCATCCGGTAAGCCTCCCTTTCATGTGGTGGTGGTCACGTCACAAGTTACTCAATACTTTGAACATTCACCATTTTTGAACCGGACAGTTTCAATTTTATTCACGGTCTTGTCATCAAAGACTTTTCTTTTGTGTTTTGTATTTTCATATATCGGGACTCATTATCAGATCCATTGTGATCTAGTCACCTTGAGCACTTGGGTGTCTTATATTGTTATTACGCATAGCGCTACATTTTTGTATATTCTTTGTTGTTACTTTTTCCACAGGTATTGTAGCTGCTTACATGTGTTAGCAGCGCGAATATTGTTTGTATTTTTGTTCTATTTTGGATTTTGTATATTTGCTGCAGCTACTCACTCTGATCATTACACACCCAGCCATGGATGTATTTGATCACAGAGCTTCTCGCACTGTTAACACTGAAGGTGTGTTTTCTACCACCATCAGTGACACCGAGATAGGAGGTTTATTCACCAGACTAAAAAATGTTATGTCCACGGAATTACATCTACAATGGGACTTGGTCTTTCTGGAGCAATACATAGTAGATCGTATGGTTCCCAGAAGTCTCCGTTGGGAGGTTCAACCCCAGCAGGGAGATTCAGAGATTGATTCCTGGTTTAACTATTTCAATGACGCCGGGATTAAATTTTTAGGTGTCCTGATCTCTAGAAAAAAGGCTAGATTAGCGGAGTTAGATAGAGAAATTAAAGAACTCAAGGAGAAACTTTTTTCACATAAACAATCTCTTGAGTATCTTTCTCTATCTACTAGTCTACAGAACCATCTTGAGAAAGAGGATAGAGATCAGAAGTTAAAAAAGCATAATAAATACTCCAGGGATGCTGGGGACTATAGGAACAATACTGTGTTTGGGTGGCAGAAGCTGTTTCTAACATCCTTTGGAGTGGAGATGGATTCTGCCCCCTCCTCAAGTAGTTCTGTCCAGATTTCTACCAATGGTCCTTCACTGACCCAGTCCGTGATCGCACCCAGTGTCCCAGCCCCTTTGTTCAGTTCACAAGGGGGCCCTGCTCGAGCATTTCCATCTAGAAATCCTCATACCCCCACTCACCAACGGGGCAGGGGGAAATCTAGAGGGACAAGAGGGACCAGGGGTTCATCTAGAGGTCACTCACGTCATCATAGTGGTCCACGTCATCATGGGTATGAAGACTATTCATATAATGTCTCTCCAGCTCGACAAAGAACTGTTCCATCATCCCATTATGACTATACACCATATTATGGGCGCCCCCCGTCTCCACCCACAATAGATTTACCCCTTTGGGTGAGATACGTGATGATAGCTATCATACACATGTTAGGTACCCTCCCGAACCTTCTTATTATAGTCCCGGCCATTCCAATTCACAAAACCATAATACAAGGGATTTTCACGAGGTTCGAGACACTCACAAAAGAGGTTTAGATCCAAGAGAGGGACCAGAGGGGGGCAGAGAGTTCAGGAAAGGAAAAAGACGGAGAGTTTAAAAGGCCAGGGTGTTTTTAACCTAAGTACTAAGGAATTTACCCCTGAAGAACTATCAGTTTTGGACAAAGGTCTCAAGTTTGCCCCCCCTAAGAAACTTGATAAGTTCGGTACTTTTATCGACCTACAAAAGTATATTCGTAAGGTTAATATACAACGGTACCTCATCACTAATCCCATTGTGAGTGAGGCCAGGGCAGCTGCGTTTGGGACGGTACACTCGGGTCTATCCAACCCGTCGTTGTTCAATCCCCCCGTTCCCGTAGCACCCTCTGTCAGTATCTTCAGAGATTTAGTACTGAAGGACTTGTCAGAAATTCCAGAGAGACGAGGTTCTCGTCAAACTGTGTCCAGTGTGGGCCTCAAGTCCCTGTGTTCTAACAGGGACTTGGTGATTCACCCTGCAGACAAAGGTGGAGGCATAGTGGTTCTGGACAAATCTGATTACGAAAAAGAAATGTTCAGAATCCTACATGAGCCTAACACCTATTTACAGATGTCCTCCAATCCTACTTCTAGGTTCAAAACTGAACTTCAGAGCTTGGTTGACAGTGGTTTCTCTAGAAACATTTTAAACAAAAAAGAAAAGGCGTTTTTGGTCCCTACTGTCCCTAGGATACCGACCATTTACTATTTACCGAAGGTCCATAAAGATCCCGTGCACCCACCCGGTCGTCCAATTGTGAGCGGGATCAATTCCGTTACATCCAGAATTGGCCGCTACATTGACCATTATCTCCAACCGTTGGTCAGGCGTGTACCATCTTATTTGGCGGACACCGGGGCTACTATCAGAAAACTTCAGGATGTGAATATAGGAGGTGACTACATCCTGGTGACAGCTGATGTAGCCTCGCTTTATACATGTATCACACATAGCAAGGGGTTAGAGGCTGTACAGTATTTCTTGGAGAAGGAAGAGACTTTAGCTCCCTTTCAAAGGATTTTTATTATGGAATTGTTGGAGTTCGCAACGAGAAGCAGTTACTTCTGGTTTAATGGCAACTTTTACCTCCAGCTGAGAGGTGTGGCCATGGGGGCTAAATACGCCCCCAGTCTGGCAAACCTTTTCATGGCCAAATGGGAGGAGGATGTCGTCTATGCCTATGACACCCAACACTTGGCGTTTTGGGCTAGGTACATTGACGACATCCTCCTCCTATGGAGTGGCAGCAAGGCATCACTTGAGATCTTCATGGACCATCTAAATGCCAATGATAGAGGAATTTCCCTTTCATATACTGCCAGCCATGAGAAGATCCAGTTCCTAGATTTGGAAATTAGTATCCATGATCGTGAGTTCTGTTTTCAAACACACTTTAAGAAAACCGATCGGAATGGGTACATTCCACAGGACAGTTGTCATCATCAATCCTGGCTTAAGTCAGTCCCACGTAGTCAGTTCCTCAGGTTGAGGAGGAACTGCAGTGATGTCAACACTTTTCTGACTCAGGCCGAGATCCTCAAACAACGTTTTAATCGATAAGGGTTATGATCCTGTCAGTATCGATAGAGATCTCGGACAGGTACTGGAGACTGACAGGCGTTCTTTGTTGGAGGTTAAACAGAAAGGCGAACCCAACAACACCTTTAAATGGGCAATGCTCACTTCCTTCTCCCTACAGCATAAACAAGTGAAAGCTATCATAGCGAAGCACTGGGACATTTTGAAAAATGATAATATCCTCGGTTCAGTTCTACCGGACCAGGCCAAAGTCGTCTTTAGAGGGGCACCTACCCTTCGGGGTAGAATAGCACCCAATATCATCAACCCCCCAGTACGTCCTTCCTTTTTTCACCAACTGGTAGGTTATCATCCCTGTAAGAAGTGTAGTGTGTGTAGATACAACACATCTGGAAGAATTAAAACACTAGAGTTCAGGTCTACCAACACAGGGAAGTCATATCCGATCAAACATTTTTGTACATGCTCCACCACACATATTGTATACCTTATCACCTGCCCTTGCGGGAAACAATATGTAGGTCGTACCATCAGGCCCTTTTCGGTCAGAGTGGGGGAACATGTTTCATTAATTTTAGGGGGTGATGTTAATCATACGGTGCCTAGACATTATAGGTTACATCACAGTAGGAATCCAGCTGGTACACAATTTTTGATCATTGATCGCTTTATTCCTCATTGGAGGGGTGCCCCCAAAATTAGAGGGGTGTCCCAGCTGGAGACCTACTGGATATATGAACTACAGACGCACAGGCCGTCCGGTTTAAATGTCGAGTGGGATATTAATTCCTTCATTGACCAATCTTAGTAATGGTTGTTTCTATTGGATTATGGATCGAATTTCACCTTTTAACACAAAGTTTTTTTGTACATTTATTTTATGATATATGTTTTTTAATGCATTCAATACGTTACGTATATTGTGTGTTGTAATTGGGATCACCTTCTGGTTTGCCCATTGGATAGTCCACTGTTGGGGCTTATGGGCTCCCTTCTGTGATTCATCTGGGAGGGGAAGGTTTTGTCCCTGTCAATGGGACACTTATATTCACGTATGAGACTGTTGTCTTATTTATACACACTGTGATTTGATGCTAATAAGGTTCACTCCCCTTTTTTGTCATCCAACACTAATTTTATATAATTTTATATATTTTATATTCAGTATTAAAAAAGAATTTATGATGTTTTTATTTTATTTAGAGTTGAACTTTAAAAATCAATTCTATGTTTGTAGTAGGTGGTCACAATTGCATTCATATTGCTTTGTTTCCATCCATTGATTCCACATCTTTGGTCCGAAGTGGAAGATTTGTTATATCTCCGCGGACCATTCAAAGTTAATCCATCCCTGCTATTGGCTGCGTCTCACGCTCCGTGCTTCTTACGGCGGTGGAGCGCAGCGCAGCCTATATACCAACCAGGTGGAGCCTCAGTTCCGGGGATGCCGCGCCATCGGTTGATGACGCGATCGCGCCGTCTCTGTGAGGCACGACGTCCGCACGTCTTGTGATGTTTTGCGATAGTCATGTGATGTTACATGACGGTCACGTGAGTCTATTATGTGGCTTGAGTGTAGCGCCATGATCGTGGCGATGGACATCCGGCTTCTTTCCATGAGGGTTTCCATAGACAGGCTGGTTTAGCCCTGCATCAAGCATAGGTGAGCAGGTCACCGATGTGGATTCATTTAGAGGTATCCCCCATATCTGGCCAATTCAGCTTCCCTTTATGAGGATGTAGCAACACTCTATGTAGGGGTTTCATAGAGAGGCTTGGAACGCACGCTCCAGCGCCATTTTTGATTTTCCAGGAAGTACTGTTACAATGGGCAGACCAGAGGGGAGGTCCTTGATACCTATAAAAAGCATACAGGCAACAGTGGAGGTATACCCCAGACGATGCAAGGTTTTGCGAAACGCGTCGGGCGACTCCACTGCTGCCACTGAGTGTTTTGCATAGCGCTATGTTCATGGATTGAATGTAAGTGTACTTACCTACGTTTATTAAATATCCTTTACGTTATTACGCTATGTGCCCTCTCCTTCTTCCTTCTACATGATTTCCATGTGAGCCATTTTCATCCATCTATTGGGCTTGGATATCTGGTGTCATCCTTGAGTTTGGATCTCGGATACATATGTGTGCAGTGCTAGCTGGGATTTCATATGTACGGATATATACATAATAAGCCTGTTTGACCCTCTACACGTATGTGTACAGGGTCTACTCCATCCGGTAAGCCTCCCTTTCATGTGGTGGTGGTCACGTCACAAGTCACTCAATACTTTGAACATTCACCATTTTTGAACCGGACAGTTTCAATTTTATTCACGGTCTTGTCATCAAAGACTTTTCTTTTGTGTTTTGTATTTTCATATATCGGGACTCATTATCAGATCCATTGTGATCTAGTCACCTTGAGCACTTGGGTGTCTTATATTGTTATTACGCATAGCGCTACATTTTTGTATATTCTTTGTTGTTACTTTTTCCACAGGTATTGTAGCTGCTTACATGTGTTAGCAGCGCGAATATTGTTTGTATTTTTACAGTATAGAGACTAACAGGAACGGATCTAGCTAAACTCAATACAGTGTATAAATATATATACAACACCTAGGATGCATATATATCCTCTACACACTGTAACAGCAGCTAACTGACTCGCCTGCCTGCTCTATCTAACTCAATATAAATGACACTGTCTATCTCTCTGAAACTGCCTCTTTCACAAACGCCAACACACTACACAAGGCTGACTTCCAGGCGGCCTTATATAGTGTGGGGCGTGTACCAAACCCTCTGAGCCATAATTGGCCAAAGCCACCGTTTTTTCTGCGCTGTGATTGGCCAAAGCATGCGGGTCATAGTGCATGCTTGGCCAATCATCAGCCAGCAATGCACTGCAGTGAATTATGGGCCGTGACGCGCCACCCGAATTTGGCGCGAACGGACCATAACGTTCGTTCTTCGTCGAAAGATCGAACACGATGCTCATCCCTAGTGGAAATATAAGCTCTGTTAACAATAGGGCTTACCTCTCATTATTTTTCTTTTTTGGCAACCTGTCCACTATTTTTGCTAGTTTTACATCTGCTTTGGAATTCTCAATAGGTTCTGAATTTACAAAAGAATGATACAATCTATACATAGTAAATTATCAAACATCATCTGACATTTTGAATAATTCAGATAAGGTATGTCCTATTATGTACAGGGATATAAGAACATTTTTTACAGTGACTTGAAAAGGTATTCATGCTCCTTGAAATTTTCCACATTTTGTCATGTTACAACCAAAAACATAAATGTATTTTATTGGAAATTTATGTGATAGACCAACACGAAGTGGCACATTTTTGTGAAGTGGCAGGAAAATAATAACAAATTTTCCAATTTTTTTACAAATAAATATGTGAATAGTGTGGTGTGCATTTGTATTCAGCCCCTTTTACTCTGATACCCCTAACTAAAAGCTAGTGGAACCAATTGCCTTCAGAAGTCACCTAATTAGTAAATAGAGTCCACCTGTGTGTAATGTAATCTCAGTATAAATACAGTTGTTCTGTGAAGCCCTCATAGGTTTGTTAGAGAACCTTAGTGAACAAACAGCATCACGGAGGGCAAGAAACACACCAGACAGGTCGGGAATACAGTTGTGGAGAAGTTTAAACAGGGTTAGGTTATAAAAAAATATTCCAAGCTTTGAACATCTCACAGAGCACTGTTCAATCCATCACATGAAAATGGAAAGAGTATGGCACAACTGCAAACCTACCAAGACATGGCTGTCCACCTAAACTGACAGGCCGGTCAAAGAGAGCATAAATCAGAGAAGCAGCAAAGAGGCCCATAGTAACTCTGGAGGAGCTGCAGAGATCCATTGTTAAGGTGGGAGAATCTGTCCACAGGACAACTATTAGTTGTGCACTCCACAAATATGGCCTTTATGGAAGAGTGGCAAGAAGAAAGCCATTGTTGAAAGAAAGCCATATGAAGTCCAGTTTGCAGTTTGCGAGAAGCCATGTGGGGGACACAGCAAACATGTGGAAGAAGGTGCTCTGGTCAGTAGGGATGAGCTTCGTGTTCGAGTCGAACATACGTTCGACTCGAACATCGGCTGTTCGATCGTTCGACGAAGATCGAACGATTTGGGCCGTTCGCGCCAAATTTGAGTGACGCGAACGGCCCACAATGCACTACGCCATCGCAGTGTCATCCAGGCGCAGTGATTGGCCAAGCATGCACTGTGACCCCGCATGCTTGGCCAATCACAGCGCCGGCATCGAGGAGAGCAATGATTGGCCACAGGCAGGATGCCTGTGGCCAATTATTCTTGAGGGGGTTTAGTACATGCCCCACACTATAAAAGGCCGCCAGCGCGGCGGCCTTGTGTAGTGTGTTCCGGAGCAGGGAAAGAGAAGCATAGGCAGGGACAGTGTCATTTTTTTCCTTTACTAATCCTGGATTCCTTGTGTTTAGGGACAAATAAGGAAAGGTAGGGAGAGTGTCAGTTTGTTATTCTGTGCTAAACCTTGTTTGTAGGGACAGAGAGGTACAGTGAGGGAAAGTGTCAGTGTGCTATTCTGTTCTAAACCAATCTTGCTGAACCATATTTGAAATCCTTGAGTTTAGGGACAGAGAGGTACAGTGAGGGAAAGTGTCAGTGTGCTATTCTGTGCTAAATCTTGTTTGTAGGGACAGAGTAGGACAGTGAGTGAAACTGACAGTGTGCTATTCTGTTCTAAACCAATCTTGCTGAACCATATTTGAAATCCTTGAGTTTAGGGACAGAGAGGTACAGTGAGGGAAAGTGTCAGTGTGCTATTCTGTGCTAAATCTTGTTTGTAGGGACAGAGTAGGACAGTGAGTGAAACTGACAGTGTGCTATTCTGTTCTAAACCAATCTTGCTGAACCATATTTGAAATCCTTGAGTTTAGGGACAGAGAGGTACAGTGAGGGAAAGTGTCAGTGTGCTAGTCTGTGCTAAATCTTGTTTGTAGGGACAGAGTAGGACAGTGAGTGAAACTGACAGTGTGCTATTCTGTTCTAAACCAATCTTGCTGAACCATATTTGAAATCCTTGAGTTTAGGGACAGAGAAGGACACTCGTGGAAACTATCAGTGTGCTATTCTGTGCTAAATCTTGTTTGTAGGGACAGAGTAGGACAGTGAGTGAAACTGACAGTGTGCTATTCTGTTCTAAACCAATCTTGCTGAACCATATTTGAAATCCTTGAGTTTAGGGACAGAGAGGTACAGTGAGGGAAAGTGTCAGTGTGCTATTCTGTGCTAAATCTTGTTTGTAGGGACAGAGTAGGACAGTGAGTGAAACTGACAGTGTGCTATTCTGTTCTAAACCAATCTTGCTGAACCATATTTGAAATCCTTGAGTTTAGGGACAGAGAAGGACACTCGTGGAAACTATCAGTGTGCTATTCTGTGCTAAATCTTGTTTGTAGGGACAGAGTAGGACAGTGAGTGAAACTGACAGTGTGCTATTCTGTTCTAAACCAATCTTGCTGAACCATATTTGAAATCCTTGAGTTTAGGGACAGAGAGGTACAGTGAGGGAAAGTGTCAGTGTGCTATTCTGTGCTAAATCTTGTTCGTAGGGACAGAGTAGGACAGTGAGTGAAACTGACAGTGTGCTATTCTGTTCTAAACCAATCTTGCTGAACCATATTTGAAATCCTTGAGTTTAGGGACAGAGAGGTACAGTGAGGGAAAGTGTCAGTGTGCTATTCTGTGCTAAATCTTGTTTGTAGGGACAGAGTAGGACAGTGAGTGAAACTGACAGTGTGCTATTCTGTTCTAAACCAATCTTGCTGAACCATATTTGAAATCCTTGAGTTTAGGGACAGAGAGGTACAGTGAGGGAAAGTGTCAGTGTGCTATTCTGTGCTAAATCTTGTTTGTAGGGACAGAGTAGGACAGTGAGTGAAACTGACAGTGTGCTATTCTGTTCTAAACCAATCTTGCTGAACCATATTTGAAATCCTTGAGTTTAGGGACAGAGAAGGACACTCGTGGAAACTATCAGTGTGCTATTCTGTGCTAAATCTTGTTTGTAGGGACAGAGTAGGACAGTGAGTGAAACTGACAGTGTGCTATTCTGTTCTAAACCAATCTTGCTGAACCATATTTGAAATCCTTGAGTTTAGGGACAGAGAGGTACAGTGAGGGAAAGTGTCAGTGTGCTATTCTGTGCTAAATCTTGTTTGTAGGGACAGAGTAGGACAGTGAGTGAAACTGACAGTGTGCTATTCTGTTCTAAACCAATCTTGCTGAACCATATTTGAAATCCTTGAGTTTAGGGACAGAGAGGTACAGTGAGGGAAAGTGTCAGTGTGCTATTCTGTGCTAAATCTTGTTTGTAGGGACAGAGTAGGACAGTGAGTGAAACTGACAGTGTGCTATTGTGTTCTAACCCAATCTTGCTGAACCATATTTGAAATCCTTGAGTTTAGGGACAGAGAGGTACAGTGAGGGAAAGTGTCAGTGTGCTATTCTGTGCTAAATCTTGTTTGTAGGGACAGAGTAGGACAGTGAGTGAAACTGACAGTGTGCTATTCTGTTCTAAACCAATCTTGCTGAACCATATTTGAAATTCTTGAGTTTAGGGACAGAGAAGGACACTCGTGGAAACTATCAGTGTGCTATTCTGTGCTAAATCTTGTTTGTAGGGACAGAGAGGTACAGTGAGTGAAACTGACAGTGTGCTATTCTGTTCTAAACCAATCTTGCCGAACCATGTTTGAAATCCTTGAGTTTAGGGACAGAGAGGTACAGTGAGGGAAAGTGTCAGTGTGCTATTCTGTGCTAAATCTTGTTTGTAGGGACAGAGTAGGACAGTGAGTGAAACTGACAGTGTGCTATTCTGTTCTAAACCAATCTTGCTGAACCATATTTGAAATCCTTGAGTTTAGGGACAGAGAGGTACAGTGAGGGAAAGTGTCAGTGTGCTATTCTGTGCTAAATCTTGTTTGTAGGGACAGAGTAGGACAGTGAGTGAAACTGACAGTGTGCTATTCTGTTCTAAACCAATCTTGCTGAACCATATTTGAAATCCTTGAGTTTAGGGACAGAGAGGTACAGTGAGGGAAAGTGTCAGTGTGCTATTCTGTGCTAAATCTTGTTTGTAGGGACAGAGTAGGACAGTGAGTGAAACTGACAGTGTGCTATTCTGTTCTAAACCAATCTTGCTGAACCATATTTGAAATCCTTGAGTTTAGGGACAGAGAAGGACACTCATGGAAACTATCAGTGTGCTATTCTGTGCTAAATCTTGTTTGTAGGGACAGAGTAGGACAGTGAGTGAAACTGACAGTGTGCTATTCTGTTCTAAACCAATCTTGCTGAACCATATTTGAAATCCTTGAGTTTAGGGACAGAGAGGTACAGTGAGGGAAAGTGTCAGTGTGCTATTCTGTGCTAAATCTTGTTTGTAGGGACAGAGTAGGACAGTGAGTGAAACTGACAGTGTGCTATTCTGTTCTAAACCAATCTTGCTGAACCATATTTGAAATCCTTGAGTTTAGGGACAGAGAGGTACAGTGAGGGAAAGTGTCAGTGTGCTATTCTGTGCTAAATCTTGTTTGTAGGGACAGAGTAGGACAGTGAGTGAAACTGACAGTGTGCTATTCTGTTCTAAACCAATCTTGCTGAACCATATTTGAAATCCTTGAGTTTAAGGACAGAGAGGTACAGTGAGGGAAAGTGTCAGTGTGCTATTCTGTGCTAAATCTTGTTTGTAGGGACAGAGTAGGACAGTGAGTGAAACTGACAGTGTGCTATTCTGTTCTAAACCAATCTTGCTGAACCATATTTGAAATCCTTGAGTTTAGGGACAGAGAGGTACAGTGAGGGAAAGTGTCAGTGTGCTATTCTGTGCTAAATCTTGTTTGTAGGGACAGAGTAGGACAGTGAGTGAAACTGACAGTGTGCTATTCTGTTCTAAACCAATCTTGCTGAACCATATTTGAAATCCTTGAGTTTAGGGACAGAAAAGGACACTCGTGGAAACTATCAGTGTGCTATTCTGTGCTAAATCTTGTTTGTAGGGACAGAGTAGGACAGTGAGTGAAACTGACAGTGTGCTATTCTGTTCTAAACCAATCTTGCTGAACCATATTTGAAATCCTTGAGTTTAGGGACAGAGAGGTACAGTGAGGGAAAGTGTCAGTGTGCTATTCTGTGCTAAATCTTGTTTGTAGGGACAGAGTAGGACAGTGAGTGAAACTGACAGTGTGCTATTCTGTTCTAAACCAATCTTGCTGAACCATATTTGAAATCCTTGAGTTTAGGGACAGAGAGGTACAGTGAGGGAAAGTGTCAGTGTGCTATTCTGTGCTAAATCTTGTTTGTAGGGACAGAGTAGGACAGTGAGTGAAACTGACAGTGTGCTATTCTGTTCTAAACCAATCTTGCTGAACCATATTTGAAATCCTTGAGTTTAGGGACAGAGAGGTACAGTGAGGGAAAGTGTCAGTGTGCTATTCTGTGCTAAATCTTGTTTGTAGGGACAGAGTAGGACAGTGAGTGAAACTGACAGTGTGCTATTCTGTTCTAAACCAATCTTGCTGAACCATATTTGAAATCCTTGAGTTTAGGGACAGAGAAGGACACTCGTGGAAACTATCAGTGTGCTATTCTGTGCTAAATCTTGTTTGTAGGGACAGAGTAGGACAGTGAGTGAAACTGACAGTGTGCTATTCTGTTCTAAACCAATCTTGCTGAACCATATTTGAAATCCTTGAGTTTAGGGACAGAGAGGTACAGTGAGGGAAAGTGTCAGTGTGCTATTCTGTGCTAAATCTTGTTTGTAGGGACAGAGTAGGACAGTGAGTGAAACTGACAGTGTGCTATTCTGTTCTAAACCGATCTTGCTGAACCATATTTGAAATCCTTGAGTTTAGGGACAGAGAAGGACACTCGTGGAAACTATCAGTGTGCTATTCTGTGCTAAATCTTGTTTGTAGGGACAGAGTAGGACAGTGAGTGAAACTGACAGTGTGCTATTCTGTTCTAAACCAATCTTGCTGAACCATATTTGAAATCCTTGAGTTTCGGGACAGAGAGGTACAGTGAGGGAAAGTGTCAGTGTGCTATTCTGTGCTAAATCTTGTTTGTAGGGACAGAGTAGGACAGTGAGTGAAACTGACAGTGTGCTATTCTGTTCTAAACCAATCTTGCTGAACCATATTTGAAATCCTTGAGTTTAGGGACAGAGAGGTACAGTGAGGGAAAGTGTCAGTGTGCTATTCTGTGCTAAATCTTGTTTGTAGGGACAGAGTAGGACAGTGAGTGAAACTGACAGTGTGCTATTCTGTTCTAAACCAATCTTGCTGAACCATATTTGAAATCCTTGAGTTTAGGGACAGAGAGGTACAGTGAGGGAAAGTGTCAGTGTGCTATTCTGTGCTAAATCTTGTTTGTAGGGACAGAGTAGGACAGTGAGTGAAACTGACAGTGTGCTATTCTGTTCTAAACCAATCTTGCTGAACCATATTTGAAATCCTTGAGTTTAGGGACAGAGAAGGACACTCGTGGAAACTATCAGTGTGCTATTCTGTGCTAAATCTTGTTTGTAGGGACAGAGTAGGACAGTGAGTGAAACTGACAGTGTGCTATTCTGTTCTAAACCAATCTTTCTGAACCATATTTGAAATCCTTGAGTTTAGGGACAGAGAGGTACAGTGAGGGAAAGTGTCAGTGTGCTATTCTGTGCTAAATCTTGTTTGTAGGGACAGAGTAGGACAGTGAGTGAAACTGACAGTGTGCTATTCTGTTCTAAACCGATCTTGCTGAACCATATTTGAAATCCTTGAGTTTAGGGACAGAGAAGGACACTCGTGGAAACTATCAGTGTGCTATTCTGTGCTAAATCTTGTTTGTAGGGACAGAGTAGGACAGTGAGTGAAACTGACAGTGTGCTATTCTGTTCTAAACCAATCTTGCTGAACCATATTTGAAATCCTTGAGTTTAGGGACAGAGAGGTACAGTGAGGGAAAGTGTCAGTGTGCTATTCTGTGCTAAATCTTGTTTGTAGGGACAGAGTAGGACAGTGAGTGAAACTGACAGTGTGCTATTCTGTTCTAAACCAATCTTGCTGAACCATATTTGAAATCCTTGAGTTTAGGGACAGAGAGGTACAGTGAGGGAAAGTGTCAGTGTGCTATTCTGTGCTAAATCTTGTTTGTAGGGACAGAGTAGGACAGTGAGTGAAACTGACAGTGTGCTATTCTGTTCTAAACCAATCTTGCTGAACCATATTTGAAATCCTTGAGTTTAGGGACAGAGAAGGACACTCGTGGAAACTATCAGTGTGCTATTCTGTGCTAAATCTTGTTTGTAGGGACAGAGTAGGACAGTGAGTGAAACTGACAGTGTGCTATTCTGTTCTAAACCAATCTTGCTGAACCATATTTGAAATCCTTGAGTTTAGGGACAGAGAAGGACACTCGTGGAAACTATCAGTGTGCTATTCTGTGCTAAATCTTGTTTGTAGGGACAGAGTAGGACAGTGAGTGAAACTGACAGTGTGCTATTCTGTTCTAAACCAATCTTGCTGAACCATATTTGAAATCCTTGAGTTTAGGGACAGAGAAGGACACTCGTGGAAACTATCAGTGTGCTATTCTGTGCTAAATCTTGTTTGTAGGGACAGAGTAGGACAGTGAGTAAAACTGACAGTGTGCTATTCTGTTCTAAACCAATCTTGCTGAACCATATTTGAAATCCTTGAGTTTAGGGACAGAGAAGGACACTCGTGGAAACTATCAGTGTGCTATTCTGTGCTAAATCTTGTTTGTAGGGACAGAGTAGGACAGTGAGTGAAACTGACAGTGTGCTATTCTGTTCTAAACCAATCTTGCTGAACCATATTTGAAATCCTTGAGTTTAGGGACAGAGAAGGACACTCGTGGAAACTATCAGTGTGCTATTCTGTGCTAAATCTTGTTTGTAGGGACAGAGTAGGACAGTGAGTAAAACTGACAGTGTGCTATTCTGTTCTAAACCAATCTTGCTGAACCATATTTGAAATCCTTGAGTTTAGGGACAGAGAAGGACACTCGTGGAAACTATCAGTGTGCTATTCTGTGCTAAATCTTGTTTGTAGGGACAGAGTAGGACAGTGAGTGAAACTGACAGTGTGCTATTCTGTTCTAAACCAATCTTGCTGAACCATATTTGAAATCCTTGAGTTTAGGGACAGAGAGGTACAGTGAGGGAAAGTGTCAGTGTGCTATTCTGTGCTAAATCTTGTTTGTAGGGACAGAGTAGGACAGTGAGTGAAACTGACAGTGTGCTATTCTGTTCTAAACCAATCTTGCTGAACCATATTTGAAATCCTTGAGTTTAGGGACAGAGAAGGACACTCGTGGAAACTATCAGTGTGCTATTCTGTGCTAAATCTTGTTTGTAGGGACAGAGTAGGACAGTGAGTGAAACTGACAGTGTGCTATTCTGTTCTAAACCAATCTTGCTGAACCATATTTGAAATCCTTGAGTTTAGGGACAGAGAGGTACAGTGAGGGAAAGTGTCAGTGTGCTATTCTGTGCTAAATCTTGTTTGTAGGGACAGAGTAGGACAGTGAGTGAAACTGACAGTGTGCTATTCTGTTCTAAACCAATCTTGCTGAACCATATTTGAAATCCTTGAGTTTAGGGACAGAGAGGTACAGTGAGGGAAAGTGTCAGTGTGCTATTCTGTGCTAAATCTTGTTTGTAGGGACAGAGTAGGACAGTGAGTGAAACTGACAGTGTGCTATTCTGTTCTAAACCAATCTTGCTGAACCATATTTGAAATCCTTGAGTTTAGGGACAGAGAAGGACACTCGTGGAAACTATCAGTGTGCTATTCTGTGCTAAATCTTGTTTGTAGGGACAGAGTAGGACAGTGAGTGAAACTGACAGTGTGCTATTCTGTTCTAAACCAATCTTGCTGAACCATATTTGAAATCCTTGAGTTTAGGGACAGAGAGGTACAGTGAGGGAAAGTGTCAGTGTGCTATTCTGTGCTAAATCTTGTTTGTAGGGACAGAGTAGGACAGTGAGTGAAACTGACAGTGTGCTATTCTGTTCTAAACCGATCTTGCTGAACCATATTTGAAATCCTTGAGTTTAGGGACAGAGAAGGACACTCGTGGAAACTATCAGTGTGCTATTCTGTGCTAAATCTTGTTTGTAGGGACAGAGTAGGACAGTGAGTGAAACTGACAGTGTGCTATTCTGTTCTAAACCAATCTTGCTGAACCATATTTGAAATCCTTGAGTTTAGGGACAGAGAGGTACAGTGAGGGAAAGTGTCAGTGTGCTATTCTGTGCTAAATCTTGTTTGTAGGGACAGAGTAGGACAGTGAGTGAAACTGACAGTGTGCTATTCTGTTCTAAACCAATCTTGCTGAACCATATTTGAAATCCTTGAGTTTAGGGACAGAGAGGTACAGTGAGGGAAAGTGTCAGTGTGCTATTCTGTGCTAAATCTTGTTTGTAGGGACAGAGTAGGACAGTGAGTGTCATGGATATGCATTAATGTCTGTCTGCCATCTTACCTTCCTCCTCATGTGTTCATCTAGAGACCAGACCTCCTTCACCTGGCTTCCTTTATAATCTCCTCCCAGCCTGACTCCACCCCAGGCCCTATCACTGAACACTATATTAACCTGTGCACTGCAAGCCTGCTTTGCTGATCAACGTGTTTGTTAGGCATTGTGTGTTTGGGTTCCTGCCTGCCGTGTGCTACGTCTGTCTCTCTGTTACGTTATTGGCTTGTCCCCGACCATCCCTGTCTGCTCGTGACCCTTGACCTTCGGCTCGTTCTTCGTTATCCTTGTCTGCTTGTGGCCCCTGACCTTCGGCTTGTTATTCGGTTCTCTCTATCGTGTGCTGCTGCTTCCCCTTATCCTACGGGGCGTGAGCTAGGAAACTCCAGGGGCCGCGACCTGGTCCCAGCCTGCAGCGTAACATCCTCACCACTAGAGGCCCTGGAGAAGACCAGCTGGGTCTTAGACTCCGCGCCCTGGGGAATCTTGGCTCTCGCTTCCGTTGGGATCCCGGTTGTGCTCCTCTGGTCCCGCTTTCCACAACCACCCAGTTTCCTATCCACAGAAGCCAGCCATAGGGTTCACTACCTCGCGGTGCACTCCTGTCCCCCTACGGTGTGCATCTGTCACCTGGCCACAGGTGACCCTGACAGTGAGTGAAACTGACAGTGTGCTATTCTGTTCTAAACCAATCTTGCTGAACCATATTTGAAATCCTTGAGTTTAGGGACAGAGAAGGACACTCGTGGAAACTATCAGTGTGCTATTCTGTGCTAAATCTTGTTTGTAGGGACAGAGTAGGACAGTGAGTGAAACTGACAGTGTGCTATTCTGTTCTAAACCAATCTTGCTGAACCATATTTGAAATCCTTGAGTTTAGGGACAGAGAAGGACACTCGTGGAAACTATCAGTGTGCTATTCTGTGCTAAATCTTGTTTGTAGGGACAGAGTAGGACAGTGAGTGAAACTGACAGTGTGCTATTCTGTTCTAAACCAATCTTGCTGAACCATATTTGAAATCCTTGAGTTTAGGGACAGAGAAGGACACTCGTGGAAACTATCAGTGTGCTATTCTGTGCTAAATCTTGTTTGTAGGGACAGAGTAGGACAGTGAGTGAAACTGACAGTGTGCTATTCTGTTCTAAACCAATCTTGCTGAACCATATTTGAAATCCTTGAGTTTAGGGACAGAGAAGGACACTCGTGGAAACTATCAGTGTGCTATTCTGTGCTAAATCTTGTTTGTAGGGACAGAGTAGGACAGTGAGTGAAACTGACAGTGTGCTATTCTGTTCTAAACCAATCTTGCTGAACCATATTTGAAATCCTTGAGTTTAGGGACAGAGAAGGACACTCGTGGAAACTATCAGTGTGCTATTCTGTGCTAAATCTTGTTTGTAGGGACAGAGTAGGACAGTGAGTGAAACTGACAGTGTGCTATTCTGTTCTAAACCAATCTTGCTGAACCATATTTGAAATCCTTGAGTTTAGGGACAGAGAGGTACAGTGAGGGAAAGTGTCAGTGTGCTATTCTGTGCTAAATCTTGTTTGTAGGGACAGAGTAGGACAGTGAGTGAAACTGACAGTGTGCTATTCTGTTCTAAACCAATCTTGCTGAACCATATTTGAAATCCTTGAGTTTAGGGACAGAGAAGGACACTCGTGGAAACTATCAGTGTGCTATTCTGTGCTAAATCTTGTTTGTAGGGACAGAGTAGGACAGTGAGTGAAACTGACAGTGTGCTATTCTGTTCTAAACCAATCTTGCTGAACCATATTTGAAATCCTTGAGTTTAGGGACAGAGAAGGACACTCGTGGAAACTATCAGTGTGCTATTCTGTGCTAAATCTTGTTTGTAGGGACAGAGTAGGACAGTGAGTGAAACTGACAGTGTGCTATTCTGTTCTAAACCAATCTTGCTGAACCATATTTGAAATCCTTGAGTTTAGGGACAGAGAGGTACAGTGAGGGAAAGTGTCAGTGTGCTATTCTGTGCTAAATCTTGTTTGTAGGGACAGAGTAGGACAGTGAGTGAAACTGACAGTGTGCTATTCTGTTCTAAACCAATCTTGCTGAACCATATTTGAAATCCTTGAGTTTAGGGACAGAGAGGTACAGTGAGGGAAAGTGTCAGTGTGCTATTCTGTGCTAAATCTTGTTTGTAGGGACAGAGTAGGACAGTGAGTGAAACTGACAGTGTGCTATTCTGTTCTAAACCAATCTTGCTGAACCATATTTGAAATCCTTGAGTTTAGGGACAGAGAGGTACAGTGAGGGAAAGTGTCAGTGTGCTATTCTGTGCTAAATCTTGTTTGTAGGGACAGAGTAGGACAGTGAGTGAAACTGACAGTGTGCTATTCTGTTCTAAACCAATCTTGCTGAACCATATTTGAAATCCTTGAGTTTAGGGACAGAGAAGGACACTCGTGGAAACTATCAGTGTGCTATTCTGTGCTAAATCTTGTTTGTAGGGACAGAGTAGGACAGTGAGTGAAACTGACAGTGTGCTATTCTGTTCTAAACCAATCTTTCTGAACCATATTTGAAATCCTTGAGTTTAGGGACAGAGAGGTACAGTGAGGGAAAGTGTCAGTGTGCTATTCTGTGCTAAATCTTGTTTGTAGGGACAGAGTAGGACAGTGAGTGAAACTGACAGTGTGCTATTCTGTTCTAAACCTGATCTTGCTGAACCATATTTGAAATCCTTGAGTTTAGGGACAGAGAAGGACACTCGTGGAAACTATCAGTGTGCTATTCTGTGCTAAATCTTGTTTGTAGGGACAGAGTAGGACAGTGAGTGAAACTGACAGTGTGCTATTCTGTTCTAAACCAATCTTGCTGAACCATATTTGAAATCCTTGAGTTTAGGGACAGAGAGGTACAGTGAGGGAAAGTGTCAGTGTGCTATTCTGTGCTAAATCTTGTTTGTAGGGACAGAGTAGGACAGTGAGTGAAACTGACAGTGTGCTATTCTGTTCTAAACCAATCTTGCTGAACCATATTTGAAATCCTTGAGTTTAGGGACAGAGAGGTACAGTGAGGGAAAGTGTCAGTGTGCTATTCTGTGCTAAATCTTGTTTGTAGGGACAGAGTAGGACAGTGAGTGAAACTGACAGTGTGCTATTCTGTTCTAAACCAATCTTGCTGAACCATATTTGAAATCCTTGAGTTTAGGGACAGAGAAGGACACTCGTGGAAACTATCAGTGTGCTATTCTGTGCTAAATCTTGTTTGTAGGGACAGAGTAGGACAGTGAGTGAAACTGACAGTGTGCTATTCTGTTCTAAACCAATCTTGCTGAACCATATTTGAAATCCTTGAGTTTAGGGACAGAGAAGGACACTCGTGGAAACTATCAGTGTGCTATTCTGTGCTAAATCTTGTTTGTAGGGACAGAGTAGGACAGTGAGTGAAACTGACAGTGTGCTATTCTGTTCTAAACCAATCTTGCTGAACCATATTTGAAATCCTTGAGTTTAGGGACAGAGAAGGACACTCGTGGAAACTATCAGTGTGCTATTCTGTGCTAAATCTTGTTTGTAGGGACAGAGTAGGACAGTGAGTGAAACTGACAGTGTGCTATTCTGTTCTAAACCAATCTTGCTGAACCATATTTGAAATCCTTGAGTTTAGGGACAGAGAAGGACACTCGTGGAAACTATCAGTGTGCTATTCTGTGCTAAATCTTGTTTGTAGGGACAGAGTAGGACAGTGAGTGAAACTGACAGTGTGCTATTCTGTTCTAAACCAATCTTGCTGAACCATATTTGAAATCCTTGAGTTTAGGGACAGAGAAGGACACTCGTGGAAACTATCAGTGTGCTATTCTGTGCTAAATCTTGTTTGTAGGGACTAGTGATGAGCCGAACACCCCCGGGTTCGGTTCGCACCAGAACCCGCGAACGGACCGAAAGTTCGAACGAACATTAGAACCCTATTAAATACAATGGATGCGAACGTTCGAATTCTAAAGTGCTAATTATAAAAACTATTATGCATGTTATTGTCCTAAAAAGGGTTTGGGAACCCGGGTTCTGCACCAGGGGACATGTATCAATGCAAAAATAAGTTTTAAAAACGGTCGTTTTCCGGGAGCAGTCATTTTAATGATGCATAAAGTGAAAAAAAAAAAGTCAAATATTCCTTTAAATATCGTACCTGGGGGGTGTCTAAAGTATGCCTGTGAAGTGCCACGTGTTTCCCGTGTTTAGAACTGTCCCTGCACAAAATGACACTTCTAAAGGAAAAAAAAGCCATTTAAAACTGCTTGCGGCTTTAATGTAATGTCTGGTCCCGGTAATATGGATGAAAATCTTTAAGAAAAATGGCATAGCTACCCCATGACCCCCCCCCTACCCCAGCCCATTACCAGCCCCTTTGGGTCTTGTATGGATATTAAGGGGAACCCCGCACATAAAATAAAAAAGGCCCTATATACTCAGAACAGCCGTATACAGGCGGTGCATACAAGACAGGGACTGTAGGTTTGTTCTTATGTAGAATCTGTTTGTAATTTTGAACAGGTACATTGTTGAAGTGTAGCTCCAGACCAAAAATCTATTTTTAAACTTTTTGGAAAACATAGGTAAGGGTTATCACCCCTGTAACATTTGTTTTGCTGTCTGTGCCCCTGTTCAGAACATTTCACCTCACTTTCCGTCCTAATGACAACTGTTTTTGAAATGTGGTGTTTTTCTTGAAACAAGGATTGCTGATAAAGCATCAGTACAGAGGAGACACCTTTCTCCCATATTTATTCTTACAGGAGAGAATTTTCCTTCCTAGTGGTAGATTTCCTCTCACTTCCTGTTGTCTTCTTGCGTTTGCAAGTAGGAGTCGTTTGTAAGTTGGATGTTTGAAAGTAGGGACCTGCCGTATATACTCTGCAGAAATAGGCCCCTTAGTTGTTGGTGTTGGCACAACACTGTAAGCACTCACAGTTACTCTTGGTTGGTGCTGGAACGCCCTGCTGTCAACTATTATATCAGGAATTTTAATTACATATAATTGTTGAACAGTGGTAGTAAAAATTGGGCCTTTGATGGTGGTGCTGGTGCCACAACACTGTAAGCCCTGACAGTTACTCTTGGTGGGTGCAGCAATGGGCCCTGCTGTGAATTATTAGATCAAGAATTGTAATTACATGCCCCTGTTGAACAGGGGCTGAAAAATTGGGCCTTAGGCACTGGTGGCACAACACTGCAACCCTTCACAGATACTGTACTTGGAGCACAGCAATGAGCCCTGTTGCAAAGTATTGCTTCAAAAATTGTAATGACACGCCCCTGTTAAACAGGGGCTGAAAAATTGGGCCTTAGGCACTGGTGGCACAACACTGCAACTCCTCACAGATACTGTACTTGGAGCACAGCAATGAGCCCTGTTGCAAAGTATTGCTTCAAAAATTGTAATTACACGCCCCTGTTAAACAGGGGCTGAAAAATTGGGCGTTAGGCACTGGTGGCGGCACCCATAAACAAAAATGATCTTCCAAGCTATCATCATCAATCGTATCATTGAGGACTCGGAGGAGGAGGATAGCCAGTCAACATAACAGCACAGGCACTCAGCATCAGCATCAGTCTTGAAGGGATGTGACATTTTAAAATCAATTAGTCTGTTATATCAGCATCAGGTGTGTGGTAGCTGGTGGTGATCCAAGACTGGTTCATCTTGATGAAAGTCAGTCGATCAACCGAGTCGGTGGACAGGCGCACCCTGTGATCCGTGACAAATCCTCCAGCAGCACTGAATGTGCGTTCCGAAAGAACGCTGGATGCAGGACAGGCCAGTAGCTCAATTGCATACTGTGCAAGCTCTGGCCAGTGATCCATCCTCAAGACCCAGTAAGCCAGAGGATTTTCGGTGGGGAAGGTGTCCAAGTCTGACCTTGCCCCTAGATATTCCTGCACCATGTTTATCAGACGCTGGCGATGGTTGCTGGAACCGATCATACTTTGGGGCTGCGGACTAAAGAATTGTCTGAACGCATCGGTCAGACGGCCACCTTCCCCACCGCTCCTTCTTTGACTGGCCGAAGCCTCAGCAACTCGTTGTCCAGGACCAGGAGTTTGCAACCTCCCAGTCTCTGTGAACGCGTTGCACAGACCTTTCTGCAAGGCCTCCCGGAGTTGTCTCATCCTCTGCTCCCTCTGCGACGGTAACATAAGGTC
This sequence comes from Rana muscosa, assembly GCA_029206835.1. Classification (NCBI taxonomy): domain Eukaryota; kingdom Metazoa; phylum Chordata; class Amphibia; order Anura; family Ranidae; genus Rana; species Rana muscosa. The sequence goes on from CM055116.1 coordinate 1,061,383,190, forward strand.
CGCAACCTTACCCTTGTACCGTGGATCAAGGAGAGTGGCCAGCCAGTAATGGTCCCTCTCCTTGATCCGAAGAATACGAGGATCCTTCCGCAGACTTTGCAGGATCAGGGAGGCCATGCAGCGTAGGTTTGCTGAGGCATTCGCTCCGGAGTCCTCTGGGTCACTAAGGACGACATGATCCGCAGCCACCTCCTCCCAGCCACGTACAAGTCCACTGGTTTCTTGGGACTGTAAATCATCCCTAAAAGACTGCTGCTGATGATGCTGAGTGCCAGCCTCCACCTCCATGCTGACACAATCCTCCTCCTCCTCCTCCTCCTCCTCCTCCTCCTCTTCCTGTGCGATGGGTGGGACAGAAGGAACACTGTCTGGGTAAAGGGGGCCTTGAGAGGCAAGGAAGTCCTCCTCTTCCTGCCTCTGTTCTGCCTCAAGTGCCCTGTCCATTATTCCACGCAGCGTGTGCTCCAACAGGTGGACAAGAGGTACAGTGTCACTGATGCATGCACTGTCACTGCTCACCATCCTCGTGGCCTCCTCAAATGGTGCCAGGACAGTGCATGCATCCCTGATCATGCCCCACTGGCGTGGAGAAAAAAAACCAAGCTCCCCTGACCCTGTCCTGGTGCCGTAGTCGCACAGGTACTCATTGATGGCCCTCTGCTGCGTGTGCAGCCGCTGCAGCATGGCCAACGTTGAGTTCCACCTGGTGGGCATGTCACATATAAGGCGGTTCTTGGGCAGGTTCAACTCCTTTTGCAGCTCAGCCAGGCGAGCACTGGCATTATAAGATCTGCGGAAATGCACACAGACTTTCCTGGCCTGCCTCAGGACATCCTGTAAGCCCGGGTACCTGCCCAAGAAGCGCTGCACCACCAGGTTAAGGACGTGAGCCACACAGGGCACATGGGTCAGTTGTCCCTGTCGGAGGGCGGAGAGGAGGTTGGTGCCATTGTCGCAAACCACCATTCCTGGCTTAAGCTGGCGTGGCGTCAACCACCTCTCGGCCTGGCCCTGCAGAGCAGACAGGACCTCTGCCCCAGTGTGGCTTCTGTCCCCCAAACACACCAGCGCAAGCACGGCATGGCATCTTTTTGCCTGCGTACTTGCGTAGCCCCGTGAACGGCTACGGAGCACCGCTGGTTCATAGGACAAACCACAGGAAGAGGCCATGGAGGAAGAAGAAGAGGAGGGGGTGGAGGAGAGAGGTGTGTCACAACCAGTAGTAGCATTTTGGAGGCGTGGCGGTGGGACAACCTCCAACACTACTGCACCTTGTCCTGAATCCTTCCCAGCTGCCAAAAGAGTGACCCAATGGGCCGTGAAAGAAAGGTAACGTCCCTGTCCATGCCTGCTGGACCATGAGTCAGCGGTAATATGCACCTTACCGCTGACCGCCCTGTCCAGCGAGGCCAAGACATTGCCTTCCACATGCCGGTAGAGAGCCGGAATAGCCTTCCGTGAGAAAAAGTGGCGTTTGGGAACCTGCCACTGAGGAACCGCACATTGCACAAACTCACGGAAGGGGGCCGAGTCTACCAACTGAAAAGGCAGCAGTTGAAGCGCTAGCAATTTAGCCAAGCTAGCATTCAACCGCTGGGCATGTGGATGGCTGGGAGTGAACTTCTTTCGACGGTCCAGCAGCTGGGGCAGGGAAATTTGCCTGCTAGAATCGGACGTCGGTGTACTGCTAGCAGAGTGGGCGCAAGTACTTGGCTGTGACACACCTAATTCTACACCTTCATTCCTCTCAGTGCATGTTTCAGAGAGGACTGAAGTTATAGTGGGGTTGGAGATCCCAGCTGATGCGGTGCAAGGAGAGGTCCGCTTGGTTCTTTGGTGTGGGTCTTTGAGGTAGGCTTGCCAACGAGCTGCATGGCAGGTCAACATATGTCTGGTCAGGCATGTGGTACCCAAGCGGCTGATGTTTTGGCCACGCGATATACGCTTGAGACATATGTTGCAAACAGCAGCTGTGCGATCTGATGCACTAGCCTCAAAAAAGGCCCACACCAAAGAACTTTTTGAATGACGGGCAGAGGCAGCGCCCTGCACAGGCGGAGCTCTGCGGTGTGATTCCGTCGGTGTACTGCCCTTACGCTGGCCACCAAAGGGCATCCTGCCTCGTTGGAGATGTGCCTCCTCCTCATCCTCCTCCTCCTCCTCTCTCCTATTAGGCACCCACGTGGAGTCATTGACCTCATCATCCCCTCCCTCCTCATCACTGGAGCCAATCTGGCAGTATGCTGCAGCTGCTGGAACATGACTGCCAGATTGGTGTCCTTCTTGAGCATCCCCTCTGTCTGCTCTCACGCTACTGCCTTCCTCTAGCTGGGTTTCATCATCAGACCCTTCGAAACGCTGGGCATCCTCCTGGAGCATGTACCCAACACTGTGCTGAAACAGTTCGGGGGACTCCTCAGGAGGAGGACATGGTGGGTCTAGGGAAGGAGTGACTGATGATTTGTCTGACATTGATACCAGGGAAGACGACGCTTTGGCAGCTGCTTTTCCAGTACCCTGAGCCTGGGTGAGAGAGGATGAGGAGGAGGAGGAGGGCTTGGTCATCCACTCTACCAAGTCTTCGGCATGATGTGGCTCAACATGTCCAGCTGCCGAAAAGAAGGACAAGCGTGTCCCATGGCCATGTGCTGATGACAATGCACCGCGTCCACGACCAGCACTGTTGCCCCCAGACACAGAGCCTGCTTGCCCTCTTTTATTGCCTCCTGACTGTCTGCCTCTCCTTGTTTGCCTTCCAGACATTCTAATAGATGGCCTGCAGGGAGATGGGAAAAAAGCAATAAGGGCTACCTTCAGGTGTCCTTCTCTGTCCCTTGAAACAAGGACTTTCACAGTGAAAGAAACTGACACTGTCCCTACCTAGAGTTTTCTGTCCCTAGAATAAATGTTTTTTTTAATCACAATATAGCACAAGGACAATTCACTCAATGTCTCTCCAGGTCCCTGGAAACAAGGACTTGCAGAGTGAAAGAAACTGACACTGTCCCTACCTAGAGTTTTCTGTCCCTAGAATAAATGTTTTTTTTAAGCACAATATAGCACAAGGACAATTAACTCACTGTCCTTACAGGTCCCTGGAAACAAGGACTTGCAGAGTGAAAAAAAAAAACACTCTCCCTACCTACAGTTTTCTGTCCCTAGAAAAAATGTTTTTTTTAAGCACAATATAGCACAAGGACAATTAACTCACTGTCCTTACAGGTCCCTGGAAACAAGGACTTGCAGAGTGAAAGAAAAAAAACACTCTCCCTACCTACAGTTTTCTGTCCCTAGAAAAAATGTTTTTTTTAATCACAATATAGCACAAGGAAAATTAACTCACTGTCCTTACAGGTCCCTGGAAACAAGGACTTGCAGAGTGAAAGAAAAAAAACACTCTCCCTACCTACAGTTTTCTGTCCCTAGAAAAAATGTTTTTTTTAATCACAATATAGCACAAGGAAAATTAACTCACTGTCCTTACAGGTCCCTGGAAACAAGGACTTGCAGAGTGAAAGAAACTGACACTGTCCCTACCTAGAGTTTTCTGTCCCTAGAATAAATGTTTTTTTTAAGCACAATATAGCACAAGGACAATTAACTCACTGTCCTTACAGGTCCCTGGAAACAAGGACTTGCAGAGTGAAAGAAAAAAAACACTCTCCCTACCTACAGTTTTCTGTCCCTAGAAAAAATGTTTTTTTTAATCACAATATAGCACAAGGAAAATTAACTCACTGTCCTTACAGGTCCCTGGAAACAAGGACTTGCAGAGTGAAAGAAACTGACACTGTCCCTACCTAGAGTTTTCTGTCCCTAGAATAAATGTTTTTTTTAAGCACAATATAGCACAAGGACAATTAACTCACTGTCCTTACAGGTCCCTGGAAACAAGGACTTGCAGAGTGAAAAAAAAAAAACACTCTCCCTACCTAGAGTTTTCTGTCCCTAGAAAAAATGTTTTTTTTAAGCACAATATAGCACAAGGACAATTAACTCACTGTCCTTACAGGTCCCTGGAAACAAGGACTTGCAGAGTGAAAGAAACTGACACTGTCCCTACCTAGAGTTTTCTGTCCCTAGAATAAATGTTTTTTTTAATCACAATATAGCACAAGGAAAATTAACTCACTGTCCTTACAGGTCCCTGGAAACAAGGACTTGCAGAGTGAAAGAAACTGACACTGTCCCTACCTAGAGTTTTCTGTCCCTAGAATAAATGTTTTTTTTAATCACAATATAGCACAAGGAAAATTAACTCACTGTCCTTACAGGTCCCTGGAAACAAGGACTTGCAGAGTGAAAGAAACTGACACTGTCCCTACCTAGAGTTTTCTGTCCCTAGAATAAATGTTTTTTTTAATCACAATATAGCACAAGGAAAATTAACTCACTGTCCTTACAGGTCCCTGGAAACAAGGACTTGCAGAGTGAAAGAAACTGACACTGTCCCTACCTAGAGTTTTCTGTCCCTAGAATAAATGTTTTTTTTAAGCACAATATAGCACAAGGACAATTAACTCACTGTCCTTACAGGTCCCTGGAAACAAGGACTTGCAGAGTGAAAGAAAAAAAACACTCTCCCTACCTACAGTTTTCTGTCCCTAGAAAAAATGTTTTTTTTAATCACAATATAGCACAAGGAAAATTAACTCACTGTCCTTACAGGTCCCTGGAAACAAGGACTTGCAGAGTGAAAGAAACTGACACTGTCCCTACCTAGAGTTTTCTGTCCCTAGAATAAATGTTTTTTTTAATCACAATATAGCACAAGGACAATTAACTCACTGTCCTTACAGGTCCCTGGAAACAAGGACTTGCAGAGTGAAAGAAACTGACACTGTCCCTACCTAGAGTTTTCTGTCCCTAGAATAAATGTTTTTTTTAAGCACAATATAGCACAAGGACAATTAACTCACTGTCCTTACAGGTCCCTGGAAACAAGGACTTGCAGAGTGAAAGAAAAAAAACACTCTCCCTACCTACAGTTTTCTGTCCCTAGAAAAAATGTTTTTTTTAATCACAATATAGCACAAGGAAAATTAACTCACTGTCCTTACAGGTCCCTGGAAACAAGGACTTGCAGAGTGAAAGAAACTGACACTGTCCCTACCTAGAGTTTTCTGTCCCTAGAATAAATGTTTTTTTTAATCACAATATAGCACAAGGACAATTAACTCACTGTCCTTACAGGTCCCTGGAAACAAGGACTTGCAGAGTGAAAGAAACTGACACTGTCCCTACCTAGAGTTTTCTGTCCCTAGAATAAATGTTTTTTTTAAGCACAATATAGCACAAGGACAATTAACTCACTGTCCTTACAGGTCCCTGGAAACAAGGACTTGCAGAGTGAAAGAAACTGACACTGTCCCTACCTAGAGTTTTCTGTCCCTAGAATAAATGTTTTTTTTAATCACAATATAGCACAAGGAAAATTAACTCACTGTCCTTACAGGTCCCTGGAAACAAGGACTTGCAGAGTGAAAGAAACTGACACTGTCCCTACCTAGAGTTTTCTGTCCCTAGAATAAATGTTTTTTTTAATCACAATATAGCACAAGGACAATTAACTCACTGTCCTTACAGGTCCCTGGAAACAAGGACTTGCAGAGTGAAAGAAACTGACACTGTCCCTACCTAGAGTTTTCTGTCCCTAGAATAAATGTTTTTTTTAAGCACAATATAGCACAAGGACAATTAACTCACTGTCCTTACAGGTCCCTGGAAACAAGGACTTGCAGAGTGAAAGAAACTGACACTGTCCCTACCTAGAGTTTTCTGTCCCTAGAATAAATGTTTTTTTTAATCACAATATAGCACAAGGAAAATTAACTCACTGTCCTTACAGGTCCCTGGAAACAAGGACTTGCAGAGTGAAAGAAACTGACACTGTCCCTACCTAGAGTTTTCTGTCCCTAGAATAAATGTTTTTTTTAATCACAATATAGCACAAGGAAAATTAACTCACTGTCCTTACAGGTCCCTGGAAACAAGGACTTGCAGAGTGAAAGAAACTGACACTGTCCCTACCTAGAGTTTTCTGTCCCTAGAATAAATGTTTTTTTTAATCACAATATAGCACAAGGAAAATTAACTCACTGTCCTTACAGGTCCCTGGAAACAAGGACTTGCAGAGTGAAAGAAACTGACACTGTCCCTACCTAGAGTTTTCTGTCCCTAGAATAAATGTTTTTTTTAAGCACAATATAGCACAAGGACAATTAACTCACTGTCCTTACAGGTCCCTGGAAACAAGGACTTGCAGAGTGAAAGAAAAAAAACACTCTCCCTACCTACAGTTTTCTGTCCCTAGAAAAAATGTTTTTTTTAATCACAATATAGCACAAGGAAAATTAACTCACTGTCCTTACAGGTCCCTGGAAACAAGGACTTGCAGAGTGAAAGAAACTGACACTGTCCCTACCTAGAGTTTTCTGTCCCTAGAATAAATGTTTTTTTTAATCACAATATAGCACAAGGACAATTAACTCACTGTCCTTACAGGTCCCTGGAAACAAGGACTTGCAGAGTGAAAGAAACTGACACTGTCCCTACCTAGAGTTTTCTGTCCCTAGAATAAATGTTTTTTTTAAGCACAATATAGCACAAGGACAATTAACTCACTGTCCTTACAGGTCCCTGGAAACAAGGACTTGCAGAGTGAAAGAAAAAAAACACTCTCCCTACCTACAGTTTTCTGTCCCTAGAAAAAATGTTTTTTTTAATCACAATATAGCACAAGGAAAATTAACTCACTGTCCTTACAGGTCCCTGGAAACAAGGACTTGCAGAGTGAAAGAAACTGACACTGTCCCTACCTAGAGTTTTCTGTCCCTAGAATAAATGTTTTTTTTAATCACAATATAGCACAAGGACAATTAACTCACTGTCCTTACAGGTCCCTGGAAACAAGGACTTGCAGAGTGAAAGAAACTGACACTGTCCCTACCTAGAGTTTTCTGTCCCTAGAATAAATGTTTTTTTTAAGCACAATATAGCACAAGGACAATTAACTCACTGTCCTTACAGGTCCCTGGAAACAAGGACTTGCAGAGTGAAAGAAACTGACACTGTCCCTACCTAGAGTTTTCTGTCCCTAGAATAAATGTTTTTTTTAATCACAATATAGCACAAGGAAAATTAACTCACTGTCCTTACAGGTCCCTGGAAACAAGGACTTGCAGAGTGAAAGAAACTGACACTGTCCCTACCTAGAGTTTTCTGTCCCTAGAATAAATGTTTTTTTTAATCACAATATAGCACAAGGACAATTAACTCACTGTCCTTACAGGTCCCTGGAAACAAGGACTTGCAGAGTGAAAGAAACTGACACTGTCCCTACCTAGAGTTTTCTGTCCCTAGAATAAATGTTTTTTTTAAGCACAATATAGCACAAGGACAATTAACTCACTGTCCTTACAGGTCCCTGGAAACAAGGACTTGCAGAGTGAAAGAAACTGACACTGTCCCTACCTAGAGTTTTCTGTCCCTAGAATAAATGTTTTTTTTAAGCACACTATAGCAGAAGCACAAAACACACTGACACTCTCCCTACCTATCCTTCTCTTTCCCTAAACTAAAGGAATCCAGGTTAAGCAAGAAAGAAATAACAGTCACTGTCCCTGCCTATGCTACTCTATCCCTGCTCCGGAACACACTACACTAGGCCGCCGTGCTGGCGGCCTTTTATAGTGTGGGGCGTGTACTAAACACCCTCAGCAATAATTGGCCACAGGCATCCTGCCTGTGGCCAATCATTGCTCTCCTCGCTGCCGGCGCTGTGATTGGCCAAGCATGCGGGGTCACAGTGCATGCTTGGCCAATCACAGCGCCTGGATGACACTGCGATGGCGTAGTGCATTGTGGGCCGTTCGCGTCACTCGAATTTGGCGCGAACGGCCCAAATCGTTCGATCTTCGTCGAACGATCGAACAGCCAATGTTCGAGTCGAACGTATGTTCGACTCGAACACGAAGCTCATCCCTAGTAGGGACAGAGTAGGACAGTGAGTGAAACTGACAGTGTGCTATTCTGTTCTAAACCAATCTTGCTGAACCATATTTGAAATCCTTGAGTTTAGGGACAGAGAGGTACAGTGAGGGAAAGTGTCAGTGTGCTATTCTGTGCTAAATCTTGTTTGTAGGGACAGAGTAGGACAGTGAGTGAAACTGACAGTGTGCTATTCTGTTCTAAACCAATCTTGCTGAACCATATTTGAAATCCTTGAGTTTAGGGACAGAGAAGGACACTCGTGGAAACTATCAGTGTGCTATTCTGTGCTAAATCTTGTTTGTAGGGACAGAGTAGGACAGTGAGTGAAACTGACAGTGTGCTATTCTGTTCTAAACCAATCTTGCTGAACCATATTTGAAATCCTTGAGTTTAGGGACAGAGAAGGACACTCGTGGAAACTATCAGTGTGCTATTCTGTGCTAAATCTTGTTTGTAGGGACAGAGTAGGACAGTGAGTGAAACTGACAGTGTGCTATTCTGTTCTAAACCAATCTTGCTGAACCATATTTGAAATCCTTGAGTTTAGGGACAGAGAGGTACAGTGAGGGAAAGTGTCAGTGTGCTATTCTGTGCTAAATCTTGTTTGTAGGGACAGAGTAGGACAGTGAGTGAAACTGACAGTGTGCTATTCTGTTCTAAACCAATCTTGCTGAACCATATTTGAAATCCTTGAGTTTAGGGACAGAGAGGTACAGTGAGGGAAAGTGTCAGTGTGCTATTCTGTGCTAAATCTTGTTTGTAGGGACAGAGTAGGACAGTAAGTGAAACTGACAGTGTGCTATTCTGTTCTAAACCAATCTTGCTGAACCATATTTGAAATCCTTGAGTTTAGGGACAGAGAAGGACACTCGTGGAAACTATCAGTGTGCTATTCTGTGCTAAATCTTGTTTGTAGGGACAGAGTAGGACAGTGAGTGAAACTGACAGTGTGCTATTCTGTTCTAAACCAATCTTGCTGAACCATATTTGAAATCCTTGAGTTTAGGGACAGAGAGGTACAGTGAGGGAAAGTGTCAGTGTGCTATTCTGTGCTAAATCTTGTTTGTAGGGACAGAGTAGGACAGTGAGTGAAACTGACAGTGTGCTATTCTGTTCTAAACCGATCTTGCTGAACCATATTTGAAATCCTTGAGTTTAGGGACAGAGAAGGACACTCGTGGAAACTATCAGTGTGCTATTCTGTGCTAAATCTTGTTTGTAGGGACAGAGTAGGACAGTGAGTGAAACTGACAGTGTGCTATTCTGTTCTAAACCAATCTTGCTGAACCATATTTGAAATCCTTGAGTTTAGGGACAGAGAGGTACAGTGAGGGAAAGTGTCAGTGTGCTATTCTGTGCTAAATCTTGTTTGTAGGGACAGAGTAGGACAGTGAGTGAAACTGACAGTGTGCTATTCTGTTCTAAACCAATCTTGCTGAACCATATTTGAAATCCTTGAGTTTAGGGACAGAGAGGTACAGTGAGGGAAAGTGTCAGTGTGCTATTCTGTGCTAAATCTTGTTTGTAGGGACAGAGTAGGACAGTGAGTGAAACTGACAGTGTGCTATTCTGTTCTAAACCAATCTTGCTGAACCATATTTGAAATCCTTGAGTTTAGGGACAGAGAAGGACACTCGTGGAAACTATCAGTGTGCTATTCTGTGCTAAATCTTGTTTGTAGGGACAGAGTAGGACAGTGAGTGAAACTGACAGTGTGCTATTCTGTTCTAAACCAATCTTGCTGAACCATATTTGAAATCCTTGAGTTTAGGGACAGAGAAGGACACTCGTGGAAACTATCAGTGTGCTATTCTGTGCTAAATCTTGTTTGTAGGGACAGAGTAGGACAGTGAGTGAAACTGACAGTGTGCTATTCTGTTCTAAACCAATCTTGCTGAACCATATTTGAAATCCTTGAGTTTAGGGACAGAGAAGGACACTCGTGGAAACTATCAGTGTGCTATTCTGTGCTAAATCTTGTTTGTAGGGACAGAGTAGGACAGTGAGTGAAACTGACAGTGTGCTATTCTGTTCTAAACCAATCTTGCTGAACCATATTTGAAATCCTTGAGTTTAGGGACAGAGAAGGACACTCGTGGAAACTATCAGTGTGCTATTATGTGCTAAATCTTGTTTGTAGGGACATAGTAGGACAGTGAGTGAAACTGACAGTGTGCTATTCTGTTCTAAACCAATCTTGCTGAACCATATTTGAAATCCTTGAGTTTAGGGACAGAGAAGGACACTCGTGGAAACTATCAGTGTGCTATTCTGTGCTAAATCTTGTTTGTAGGGACAGAGTAGGACAGTGAGTGAAACTGACAGTGTGCTATTCTGTTCTAAACCAATCTTGCTGAACCATATTTGAAATCCTTGAGTTTAGGGACAGAGAGGTACAGTGAGGGAAAGTGTCAGTGTGCTATTCTGTGCTAAATCTTGTTTGTAGGGACAGAGTAGGACAGTGAGTGAAACTGACAGTGTGCTATTCTGTTCTAAACCAATCTTGCTGAACCATATTTGAAATCCTTGAGTTTAGGGACAGAGAAGGACACTCGTGGAAACTATCAGTGTGCTATTCTGTGCTAAATCTTGTTTGTAGGGACAGAGTAGGACAGTGAGTGAAACTGACAGTGTGCTATTCTGTTCTAAACCAATCTTGCTGAACCATATTTGAAATCCTTGAGTTTAGGGACAGAGAAGGACACTCGTGGAAACTATCAGTGTGCTATTCTGTGCTAAATCTTGTTTGTAGGGACAGAGTAGGACAGTGAGTGAAACTGACAGTGTGCTATTCTGTTCTAAACCAATCTTGCTGAACCATATTTGAAATCCTTGAGTTTAGGGACAGAGAAGGACACTCGTGGAAACTATCAGTGTGCTATTCTGTGCTAAATCTCGTTTGTAGGGACAGAGTAGGACAGTGAGTGAAACTGACAGTGTGCTATTCTGTTCTAAACCAATCTTGCTGAACCATATTTGAAATCCTTGAGTTTAGGGACAGAGAAGGACACTCGTGGAAACTATCAGTGTGCTATTCTGTGCTAAATCTTGTTTGTAGGGACAGAGTAGGACAGTGAGTGAAACTGACAGTGTGCTATTCTGTTCTAAACCAATCTTGCTGAACCATATTTGAAATCCTTGAGTTTAGGGACAGAGAGGTACAGTGAGGGAAAGTGTCAGTGTGCTATTCTGTGCTAAATCTTGTTTGTAGGGACAGAGTAGGACAGTGAGTGAAACTGACAGTGTGCTATTCTGTTCTAAACCAATCTTGCTGAACCATATTTGAAATCCTTGAGTTTAGGGACAGAGAAGGACACTCGTGGAAACTATCAGTGTGCTATTCTGTGCTAAATCTTGTTTGTAGGGACAGAGTAGGACAGTGAGTGAAACTGACAGTGTGCTATTCTGTTCTAAACCAATCTTGCTGAACCATATTTGAAATCCTTGAGTTTAGGGACAGAGAAGGACACTCGTGGAAACTATCAGTGTGCTATTCTGTGCTAAATCTTGTTTGTAGGGACAGAGTAGGACAGTGAGTGAAACTGACAGTGTGCTATTCTGTTCTAAACCAATCTTGCTGAACCATATTTGAAATCCTTGAGTTTAGGGACAGAGAAGGACACTCGTGGAAACTATCAGTGTGCTATTCTGTGCTAAATCTTGTTTGTAGGGACAGAGTAGGACAGTGAGTGAAACTGCCAGTGTGCTATTCTGTGCTAAACCAATCTTGCTGAAGCATATTGCAAATCCTTGTGTTTAGGGACAGAGAAGGATAGGCAGGGGACAGTGTCAGTGTCATTGTTGCTAAGCCTCCTGCACAGTATACACCTGAAGGTAGCCCTTATTTCTGTTTTTCCCATCTCCCTGCAGGCCATCCATTAAAATGTCTGGAAGGCAAACAAGGAGAGGCAGACAGTCAGGAGGCAAAAAAAGAGGGCAAGCAGGCTCTGTGTCTGGGGGCAACAGTGCTGGTCGTGGACGCGGTGCATTGTCATCAGCACATGGCCATGGGACACGCTTGTCCTTCTTTTCGGCAGCTGGACATGTTGAGCCACATCATGCCGAAGACTTGGTAGAGTGGATGACCAAGCCCACCTCATCCTCCTCATCCTCTCTCACCCAGGCTCAGGGTACTGGCAAAGCAGCTGCCAAAGCGTCCTCTTCTCTGGTATCATTATCTTCATTAGTCAATCCTTCCCTAGACCCACCATGTCCTCCTCCTGAGGAGTCCCCCGAACTGTTTGAGCACAGTGTTGGGTACATGCTCCAGGAGGATGCCCAGCGTTTCGAAGGATCTGATGATGATACCCAGATAGAGGAAGGCAGTAGCGTGAGAGCAGAGAGAGGGGATGCTCAAGAAGGACACCAATCTGGCAGTCATGCTCCAGCAGCTGCAGCATACTGCCAGATTGGCTCCAGTGATGAGGAGGGAGGGGATGATGAGGTCACTGACTCCACGTGGGTGCCTAATAGGAGAGAGGAGGAGGAGGAGGTTGAGGAGGAGGCACATCTCCAACGAGGCAGGATGCCCTTGGGTGGCCAGCGTATGGGCAGCACACCGACGGAATCACACCGCAGAGCTCCGCCTGTGCAGGGCGCTGCCTCTGCCCGTCATTCAAAAAGTTCTTTGGTGTGGGCCTTTTTTGAGGCGAGTGCATCAGATCGCACAGCTGCTGTTTGCAACATATGTCTCAAGCGTATATCGCGTGGCCAAAACATCAGCCGCTTGGGCACCACATGCTTGATCAGACATATGTTGACCTGCCATGCAGCTCGTTGGCAAGCCTACCTTAAAGACCCACACCAAAGAACAAAGCTGACCTCTTCTTGCACCACATCAGCTGGGATCTCCAACCCCACTATACCTTCAGTCCTCTCTGAAACCTGCTCTGAGAGGAATGAAGGTGTAGAATTAGGTGTGTCACAGCCAAGTACTTGCGGGCACTCTGCTAGCAGTACACCGACGTCCGATTCTAGCAGAAAAATTTCCCTGCCCCAGCTGCTGGACCGTCGAAAGAAGTTCACTCCCAGCCATCCACATGCCCAGCGGTTGAATGCTAGCTTGGCTAAATTGCTAGCGCTTCAACTGCTGCCTTTTCAGTTGGTAGACTCGGCCCCCTTCCGTGAGTTTGTGCAATGTGCAGGTTCCCAAACGCCACTTTTTCTCACGGAAGGCGATTCCGGCTCTCTACAGGCATGTGGAAGGCAATGTCTTGGCCTCGCTGGACAGGGCGGTCAGCGGTAAGGTGCATATTACCGCTGACTCATGGTCCAGCAGGCATGGACAGGGACGTTACCTTTCTTTCACGGCCCATTGGGTCACTCTTTTGGCAGCTGGGAAGGATGCAGGACAAGGTGCAGTAGTGTTGTAGGTTGTTCCACCGCCACGCCTCCAAAATGCTACTACTGGTTGTGACACACCTCTCTCCTCCACCCCCTTCTCTTCTTCTTCCTCCATGGCCTCTTCCTGTGGTTTTGTCCTCGGAACCAGCGGTGCTCCGTAGGCGTTCAAGGGGCTACGCAAGTACGCAGGCAAAAAGATGCCATGCCGTGCTTGCGCTGGTGTGTTTGGGGGACAGGAGCCACACTGGGGCAGAGGTCCTCTCTGCTCTGCAGGGGCAGGCCGAGAGGTGGTTGACGCCACGCCAGCTTAAGCCAGGAATGGTGGTTTGCGACAATGGCACCAACCTCCTCTACGCCCTCCGACAGGGACAACTGACCCATGTGCCCTGTATGGCTCACGTCCTTAACCTGGTGGTGCAGCGGTTCTTGGGCAGGTACCCGGGCTTACAGGATGTCCTGAGGCAGGCCAGGAAAGTCTGTGTTCATTTCCGCAGATCTTATAATGCCAGTGCTCGCCTGGCTGAGCTGCAAAAGGAGTTGAACCTGCCCAAGAACCGCCTTATATGTGACATGCCCACCAGGTGGAACTCAACGTTGGCCATGCTGCAGCGGCTGCACACGCAGCAGAGGGCCATCAATGAGTACCTGTGCGACTACGGCACCAGGAGAGGGTCAGGGGAGCTCAGGTTTTTTTCACCACGCCAGTGGGGCATGATCAGGGATGCATGCACTGTCCTGGCACCATTTGAGGAGGCCACGAGGATGGTGAGCAGTGACAGTGCATGCATCAGTGACACTGTACCTCTTGTCCACCTGTTGGAGCACACGCTGCGTGGAATAATGGACAGGGCACTTGAGGCAGAACAGAGGCAGGAAGAGGAGGACTTCCTTGCCTCTCAAGGCCCCCTTTACCCTGACAGTGTTCCTTCTGTCCCACCCATCGCACAGGAAGAGGAGGAGGAGGAGGATTGTGTCAGCATGGAGGTCGAGGCTGGCACTCAGCATCATCAGCAGCAGTCTTTTAGGGATGATTTACAGTCCCAAGAAACCAGTGGACTTGTACGTGGCTGGGAGGAGGTGGCTGCGGATCATGTCGTCCTTAGTGACCCAGAGGACTCCGGACTGAATGCCTCAGCTAACCTACGCTGCATGGCCTCCCTGATCCTGCAAAGTCTGCGGAAGGATCCTCGTATTCTTCGGATCAAGGAGAGGGACCATTACTGGCTGGCCACTCTCCTTGATCCACGGTACAAGGGTAAGGTTGCGGACCTTATCTTACCGTCGCAGAGGGAGCAGAGGATGAGACAACTCCGGGAGGCCTTGCAGAAAGGTCTGTGCAACGCGTTCCCAGAGACTGGGAGGTTACAAACTCCTGGTCCTGGACAACGAGTTGCTGAGGCTTCGGGCAGTCAAAGAAGGAGCGGTGGGGAAGGTGGCCGTCTGACCGATGCGTTCAGACAATTCTTTAGTCCGCAGCCCCAAAGTATGATCGTTTCCAGCAACCATCGCCAGCGTCTGATATACATGGTGCAGGAATACCTAGGGGCAAGGTCAGACTTGGACACCTTCCCCACCGAAAATCCTCTGGCTTACTGGGTCTTGAGGATGGATCACTGGCCAGAGCTTGCACAGTATGCAATTGAGCTACTGGCCTGTCCTGCATCCAGCGTTCTTTCAGAACGCACATTCAGTGCTGCTGGAGGATTTGTCACGGATCACAGGGTGCGCCTGTCCACCGACTCGGTTGATCGACTGACTTTCATCAAGATGAACCAGTCTTGGATCACCACCAGCTACCACACACCTGATGCTGATATAACAGACTAATTGATTTTAAAATGTCACATCCCTTCAAGACTGATGCTGATGCTGAGTTCCTGTGCTGTTATGTTGACTAGCTATCCTCCTCCTCCTCCTCAATGATCCGATTAATGATGATAGCTTGGAAGATCATTTTGGTTTATGGGTGCCGCCACCAGTGGCTAAGGCCCAATTTTTCAGCCCCTGTTTAACAGGGGCGTGTAATTACAATTTTTGATGCAATACTTTGCAACAGGCCTCATTGCTGTGCTCCAAGTACAGTATCTGTGAGGGGTTGCAGTGTTGTGCCACCAGTGCCTAAGGCCCAATTTTTCAGCCCCTGTTCAACAGGGGCATGCAATTATAATTATTGATCTAATAATTCACAGCAGGGCCCATTGCTGCGCCCACCAAGAGTAACTGTCAGGCCTTACAGTGTTGTGTCAACACCACCACCACCACCACCACCACCAAAGGCCCAATTTTTCAGCCCCTGTTCAACAGGGGCATGCAATTATAATTATTGATCTAATAATTCACAGCAGGGCCCATTGCTGCGCCCACCAAGAGTAACTGTCAGGCCTTACAGTGTTGTGGCACCAGCACCACCATCAAAGGCCCAATTTTTACTACCACTGTTCAACAATTATATGTTATTACAATTCCTGATATAATAGTTGACAGCAGGGCGTTCCATTACCCACCAAGAGTAACTGTGAGTGCTTACAGTGTTGTGCCAACACCAACACCTAAGGGGCCAATTTCTGCAGAGTATATACGGCAGGTCCCTACTTTCAAACATCCAACTTACAAACGACTACTACTTGCAAACGCAAGAAGACAACAGGAAGTGAGAGGAAATCTACCCCTTGGAAGGAAAATTCTCTCCTGTAAGAATTAATATGGGAGAAAGGTGTCTCCTCTCTACTGATGCTTTATCACCAATCCTTGTTTCAATAAAAACACCACATTTCAAAAACAGTTGTCATTGGGCCGCAAAGTGAGGTGAAATGTTCTGAACAGGGGCACAGACAGCAAAAAAAATGTTACAGGGGTGATAACCCTTCCCTATGTTTTCCAAAAAGCTTAAAAATAGGTATTTGGCCTGGAACTACAATTAAACAATGTAGCTGTTCAAAATTACAAACATATTCTACATAAGAACAAACCTACAGTCCCTGTCTTGTATGCACCGCCTGTATACGGCTGTTCAGAGTATATAGGGCCTTTTTTATTTTGTGTGCGGGGTTCCCCTTAATATCCATACAAGACCCAAAGGGGCTGGTAATGGGCTGGGGTGGGGGGGGGGTTGATGGGGTAGCTATGCCATTTTTCTTAAAGATTTTCATCCATATTACCGGGACCAGACATTACATTAAAGCCGCAAGCAGTTTTAAATGGCTTTTTTTCCTTTAGAAATGTTATTTTGTGCAGGGACAGTTCTAAACACGGGAAACACGTGGCACTTCACAGGCATACTTTAGACACCCCCCAGGTACAATATTTAAAGGAATATTTGACTTTTTTTTTTCACTTTATGCATCATTAAAATGACTGCTCCCGGAAAACGTCAGTTTTTAACACTTCTTTTTGCATTGATACATGTCCCCTGGTGCAGAACCCGGGTTCCCAAACTCTGTTTAGGACAATAACATGGATAATAGTCGTTATAATTAGCACTTTAGAATCCGAACGTTCGCATCCATTGTATTTAGTAGGGTTCTAATGTTCGTGCAAACTTTCGGTCCGTTCGCGGGTTCTGGTGCGAACCGAACCCGGGGGTGTTCGGCTCATCACTACTGGTCAGATGAGACCAAAATTGAACTTTTTGGCCTAAAAGCAAAACGCTGTGTGGGGCGGAAAACTAACACTGCACATCACCCTGAACACACCATCCCCACTGTGAAACATGGTGGTGGCAGCATCATGTTGTGGGGATGCTTTTCTTCAGCAGGGACAGGGAAGCTGGTATAGAGTTGATGAGAAGATGGTTGGAGCCAAATACAGGGCAATCTTAGAATAAAACCTGTTAGAGTCTGTAAAAGACTGGGTCGGAGGTTCACCTTCCAGCAGGCCAACGACCCTAAACATACAGCCAGAGCTTTAATGGAATGGTTTAGATCAAAGCATATTCATGTGTTATAATGGCCCAGTCAAAGTCCAGACCTAAATTCAATTGAGAATCTGTGGCAAGACTTAAAAATTGCTGTTCACAGACGCTGTCCATACAGTCTGACAGAGTTTGACCTATTTTGCAAAGAAAAATGGGCAAAAGTGTCACTCTCTAGATGTACAAAGCTGGTAGTGACATATCCAAAAAGACTTGCAGCTGTAATTGCAGAAAAAGGTGGTTCTACAAATCATTGACTCGGGAGGTTGAATACAATCGCATGGCACACTTTTCAGACATTTATTTGTAAAACAAAATGAAAACCATTTATCATTTTTCTTCAACTTCCCAATTATGTGCCACTTTGTGTTGGTCTATCACATAAAATCCCAATAAAATATATTTATGTTTTTGGTTGTAACATGACAAAATGTGGAAAATTTCAAGGGGTATGAATATTTTTTCAAGGAACTATAAGTCTAAAGTCAACCATACATGCATCGAAATTTGGCCGGTTCTGCAGGGACCAGCCAAATTTCAATCCATGTATGGGCACTTTGGCTGTACAGAAGTCAATCTGCAAATCAACTTCTGTACAACCGCCCTGTCATATTTTCCCTGCTTGATCCGTGCTGCAGTCTATAGCCTGCAACATTGACCAGTGCATTTTGATGGTGGGGAAGTCTCCCTGTTGTCAGAATACAATAACATAGTGGGGAGGATTTGGGTCAGTTTTTTAAGTTCAACTCACTGGTAGATTTATCTATGGACTGCATTAAACTTTGCCTACTTCATGTTATTTCAGAAAAAAAAAAGCTTTATGGCTGTGGTGGAAAAAGAAAGGGTAGAAAGTTAGACTGATACCATACCTCTCCTGGAAAGTCCATTCCCTGAGATGCAGCATGTCAAACTTTAGTGTTGCTTTCCCACATGGCCCAGACTTGATACACTCCAGATTTCAGATTCATATATCCATTCGTTTCCTAAGCACATACAAGGGTAAGATTGAACCGTTTTGCATCCCCAATATGGAGTATCCAATTGCAACTATAGACAGTATGAACATTAAAGGCTGGTGATGTTATCAATGTATAAAGCATAAACCAGAACATTAACAAGTGGTATACAGTTTTTCATCTCACAAGCACTGCACATATACATAGATTATTCATGTACACATTTTGGAGGTCATGTATTGCATATGGATATATATCTATGTCTATACATCTATGTATATTACTTTTCCTTATTATTAATAGTGCTATTGTATAGTGTATATTATTTTTATTAATTGAATGTTTTATTCCATATCTCAGAGGAACTTGCTATTAATCCTGGAAACAGTATAAAATGGCCTGTACTATTTGAATACAAATGCACCTTGAGATATGTAGTAAAATACAAAGACAACACACTTATCTGGCCACATTTGGATCATGTTACCTCAACAAATCCCTGCAAATTGATGAACACCAATATCTGACGATCCCTGCATTGTATAGAGGGACACTGGTGGAACTGAATTTATTTTATGTTGTTGAAATCTGCTGTTTATTATAAAATAATTGGACACTGGATTACAACTTTTCATATTAGGTCATATTGACAATGGATGGAAAGAACTTATTTCTTTCTCTTTTATAGTATATTTGAGGAGTGAAGCTGATGTGTCCTTGTTCAATAGTTATACTAGTGCTATAGAAATTGTTAATATATATGGATGTTGTACAATAAAATAACATGCAGGACCCTGCATGCTTTTAGCTTGTTGCTTTTGAATTAAAAAGTTTTTTATTTGAGTATGCAATTCTATACAAGATATTGAATAAAATAACAGATACGTCAATGAGGGAACGTTATAATTGTATTCAAATACTATTTTGCTGAAAGCAGCAGTCTCAGTGTGTATTTTGTTAAATGTATCTTTTTAATTTGTGCCTTTTTAAACTTAAGTTACTGTTTTGTTAATCAAGAAAAATCACACTTGTATCCTGGATATTACCATAGGAATAAATACCTTCGGTGGAGGCTATTTTGTTACATTGCCACCTTTTATTCACATTCAGTAACTTATCATTGGCAGTGGAATATTTAGCTCTGGATTTGCTTCTCTCTTTTGACATTAAGAGACACTGGGTAACTCCATGCTTTGTCCTTGGATGACAGAGGCAGAAAAGGAGCCCCAGCTCAACATTCCTTTTTCACTGTTTAGTTACCAGGATGTAAATAACACTTCTTGCCTGCTAATGACTTGTATTACACTGACAAAGGAAAGAGTGGATATTTAAAAAAATTACAGGCTTTTAGGGAAAATAAAATGCAAAAATAATTTATTTACTAAACATTTTGTGTTAACACTGTATTACAAATCTCCAGAGTTACAATATACAGATCTAGCTTAACTGTACTGATATTCTGAATACTAAGATGGATACAATTTTCAATTAGCTTAAATCTGGACATTTTTTTTCTCTGTTCAAGAGCTAGATCGGTGATCATTTTGCTGCTTAAGATGAAAAATGTCCCTCTCTTGGGTGTTCTTAAAATGGTGATATTATTACAATAATTACACCATTTAATATGTATGATTAGTCACTGTGAAAGTGCTATTACTATCACAATAATCTGTAATAGTCGGCTCTATCATTGTTATGACATGATCTTTCCTACTGTTTGTTGACCTTTCAGTTCAAGAGGGCGGTTACATTCCCAGCCCCAAAACCTTTAAGAAGCTGAATCCATGGTTTCCCTCTGAGCTGGAATGTTTAGAAACCTTCAGTACTAAATACTTTGGTGAGCTACTTAAACACCAACAAGAGCCTTTGGGGCCTAACCCAACTTTAAACATATCTTTTTTGTTCAGAATTTTGCGTTCTGCTGCCATTCTGTAGGCTAACTGTGGGTTCAAATTAAAGATACCAAATATATTGAAGTTTACTGAGTTGCACTGAGTTAGTTTTTGTTCCATTCTCTCTTAACCTCACCCCCAACTGGGACTGGGCAGCTTTCCTTCCACTGGAGCGTGCTTTAAAATAGCCTAAAGAAGGGGATAGAAAAGGGAGAGAGAAAAAAAAAAAAAACAAGAGGTGCAGCTAAGTCCAATAATTGGCCTTGATCCTCACAGCCTGAAATATTTTAATGCTGGGTTTCTGACTGCACTGCAGCAAAGTGGATTGGGAATGCAAAAAAGTAATTAGGTCTGTGCACTGAAGTGTGGTGAACATTTAAAAGTGAATGGCTGGTAACTACATTCTTGGCAGCTTCAGTTTTATCTTTTAGGCTCTTCTTCTGGTAGAGGTGATGGGTTTATTGCAGCGTTAATAAAACTTTGAAAGTTGGCTGTTTCTCTTTTACATCTACTTTGACATGAAC
This sequence comes from Rana muscosa, assembly GCA_029206835.1. Lineage (NCBI taxonomy): Eukaryota > Metazoa > Chordata > Amphibia > Anura > Ranidae > Rana > Rana muscosa. Next base: position 1,061,403,807 of record CM055116.1, read on the forward strand.
ACCATAATGTTCGTTATCATAAATGTAACCAAAACATGGTATAAAAAAAAAAAGTAAAACTAAACAGTTTAACCATGACAGTTCTGTTCAGTCTGTTTTCTGTATATTTATTAAAATGGTATTTTCATGTTGTTGTTTTTATTACTAAAAGTTAGTGTGAATTAAAAAAAGCACATACTTAATACTAATATAATTAACAGAGAAAATATACATTAAAGCAATTTTTATTGTTTTTAATGTTTGCTATTTTATCATTTGTTTTCTTGATAAGAAATTATAATAAAGGCAATGATAATAAAGTTAGTGGATGTAAAACGCTTACTGCATACTTACTACATTATGAAGTAATAAATAAAAAAAAATCATGCCTTGAATCTGAAAAAGTATAGATTTAATAATAACAAAAAAAATTAAATGAAAGATGTTGCTTTTTTTACATACTTTTCTTCTGTCTCCACTGCCAAGTTTACTTTCTTGCCATGAGCTACATCTTATGCCCCATTCACACGATCGTTTTTCATGCCGTTAAAAATGCCATTTTTAAAAATGGGCATTAAAACCGTTCGTGTGTATGCTCCGGAGCATTTTTAACGACGTGAAAAATGGCCATTAAAAATTTCGAACATGCTCTATTTTTTCACGTCGTTTTTCATGTCGTTTTTTTTAACGACGTGAAAAACGATAGAGTGTATGCTTTTACGAGGTGAAAAAAAACGCGCATGCTCAGAATCAAGTATGAGACGGGAGCGCTCGTTCTGGTAAAACTAGCGTTCGTAATGGAGATAGCACATTCGTCACGCTGTAACAGACTGAAAAGCACGAGGCTGAAAAGCGTGAATCGTCGCTCAACAAACTTTACTAACATGAAGGGTGGCGCCATCCGAACGGAACTTCCCCTTTATAGTGCCGTCGTACGTGTTGTACGTCACTGCGCTTTGCTTGAACGTTTTTTTAAAATGATCGTGTGTACGCAAGACAGGCTTGAGAGGAAACATGAAAAAAAACGGCGAGAAAAATGTCGGTTTAAAAAATGGCATGAAAAACGATCGTGTGTACGCCGCATAACTTTAGCCATATAAGGCATTCCATGATTAATCACTTATGTTGACAGTAGTGGTTAAAATAATTAATTGAGTATTTACAAGGTTGGTATTTTTAGATTTTGATCAAATGTCTGTTCTGCCCTCATCTCTCAGTATGTATTGTTTCTATTAACTAATGTTTCTAAAATAAATTGAATTTGCTTATGTGATAAAAATGTACTAAATTGGTAACCTGTAATCTAAAAATCAGTTATGCCGCATACACACGGTCTGAGTTTTCGAGGAAAAAAGTCAGACGGAATTTTTTCATCGGATATTTTGACCGTGTGTATGCCCATCGGACTTTGTTCTCTTTTTTTCCAATGGAAAAAAATTATATCGGAAATTCCGTTCATCTGTATGGAACTCCGACGGAGAAAAAAACATGCATGCTCAGAATCAATTCGACACGTGCTCGGAATCATTGTACTTCATTTTTCTTGGCTTGTCGTAGTGTTGTTTGTCTCTGCGTTCTTGACGTTCAGAATTTCCAAGCAACATTTGTGCGACCGTGTGTATGCAAGACAAGTTTGAGCCAACATCCGTCGGGAAAAAAAACACGGTTTTGTTATCGGAAATTCTGATCGTGTGTACGCGGCATAAAAATAATATTTAGTCTAATATAAATTAGTATTTGAAACGTCAATCAGTATGGCTACAAAAATATCTTGCGGACCATAATTTAACTGCTTGAGGCCCGCGCTATAGCCAAATGACGGCTTCAGCGCGGAACTGAAAATCCGGGAGGCCGTCAATTGACGGCCTCCCCTTTGCGCACTAACCGCGCGCCCCTGCAGGGCACGCGCTGTGATCACCCGAGTCACTGAGATTCGGGCGATAACCGATCCGAGTAAGGGGCCGATCCCGACCCCTTACCACGTGATCAGCTGTCAGCCAATGACAGCTGATCATGTGATGTAAACAAAGAATTGGTAATCGGCTTTTTTTCTCCTCACGCTGACAGCGTGAGGAGAAAAAAAAGCCGATAACCTGCTCTTTCACAAGGGACATCGGTCCCGAAGAGGAAGGAGGCAGAAGGAGCCTCATCAGTGCCAGATGCCAGTGCCTGCCATTGTGAATAGAATTGCTCCCTGCCAGTGCCCACAGTGCCACCTATCAATGCCCACAGTGCCACCTATCAATGCCCACAAGTGCCGCCAATCAGTGCCCCATCAGTGCCACCTAGCAATGCTGCCTATCAGTGTAACCTACCAGTGCCCATCACTGGCACCCATCAGTGCCCATCACTGCCACCTATCAGTGCCCATCACTGCCACCTATCAGTGCCACCTATCAATGCCACCTATTAGTGCCACTTCTCAGTGCCCACCAGTGCCACCTATCAATGCTCTTCAGTGCCACCCATCAGTGCCACCTCTCAGTGCCGACTATCAGTGCCCACCAGTGCCGCCTATCAGTGCCCACCAGTGCCGCCTATCAGTGCCGCCTTATTGGTGCCCACCAGTGCCGCCTTATCGGTGCCCATCAGTGCAGCCCATCAGTGCCCATCAGGGCAGCCCATCGGTGCCCATCAGTGCAGAACATCAGTGCCCATCAGTGCAGCCTCATCAGCGTACATCAATGAAGGAGAAAAATTACCTGTTTACAAAATTTTATAACAAAATATAAAAAAAATATATATATATTTTTTTTAAATCAGTCTTTTTTTTTTAACAAAAAATAAAAGCCGCAGAGGTGATCAAATACCACCAAAAGAAAGCTCTATTAGTGGGGAAAAAATAATAAAACATTAATTTGGGTACAGCATTGTATGACCGCGCAATTGTCATTCAAAGTGCATCAGCGCTGAAAGCTGAAAATTGGTCTGGGCAGGAGGGGGGTTTAAGTGCCCAGTAAGCAAGTGGTTAAAGTAAGTAAAGATCTCTGTGACCATATGTTATGAGGTTTGTTTAAAGCATGACTAAAGGCAAAACATTTTTCTCTACATCTATATAGAATGATGAGGGGTTAGAATCACTGCCAGGTTTTTATTTCTGTCTGTGTCCCCTGTTGATTTTACAAGTGAAGTTCTATTAAGTGAAGTGGGATCAGCCTAATGAGACACAGATGGCAAAAAGAAAAGGAAAAATAGATGGTCATTTAATACCTAAAAAAGTCAAAATAATACAATTATACAAAGAATAAAGGCCCTGCTTAAGTGTTTATGTCTAAATAAAATGGAATCATTTTCCAAACCTGCTTTTTCAGATTTTTTCTTCATCTTTATTTGTAAATGCCATTGTATGCGTGTTCACTGTAAAATGAAATATAACTTTCATTAAAAAGTATATAAACAATTATAGTTCAGATCTGCACAATACCAAAAACTGTAAAAAACAAAGCATGTTGACTTGGTGAAAATAAGTAACAGATGTGCTGAGACATGAAAATGCAATACAATAAAAAAATGTGTGCAATATAAAGCAGCTTGGAAGTAATTAAATATTACATATTGCAATATTCTCCAAAACAAATAGAAAAGAGAGACTGCTTTGTGGTTATAAAATGCCTAATTATCTAATACATTGGATTGTTAAATGTAATATTTATTGATGACATGTATTCTAAATGAAATAGCCAAGTTCAAAGTGCATTTTTAAATGAAAAATTTATTTTCTGTAAACCTTTGTCTATATCTGTTGAAATTATTGCAAGTAGATCAGAGAAGTGAGAGGAAAGTTTATATAATTTCTAAATTCCAACTCATTGAACTAAAATAATTGCTTATTCCAAATTAGTTTAAACTTTGAGTAAAAATGTTTATCATAAAAATCATATAAAATGTAAATGTATTTCAGTCTTACAAATCTGTCTAACTGTAAAAAATAATTCATACAACACTAAAACAGCTATTGTTTCTAACTCCTAAACAGTTAACAGGAGAAAAAAAGAAGCAATGTATCCATTTATTTTCAAAAATGATATAAATCCATCCGGATATGACCTCCTCAATAAAAAAATAAATTAAAAAAAACACACACACAAAAAAACAGACGTGTAAGGACATTTTACTGATATTTTTTTCAAACAATAATTTTAATTAAAAAATGTAAAAATGATTGAAGATAGACATTGAAAGTTGGGTTTGGTTTGCAATTTTTGGCTTCAAATCGTTTGTGGTTTATTGTAAAAAAGAGAGAGAACCTCCCGCGCTGTTTAAAAACAAAATAAACTAAAATAAGGGGGCACTGCTGCAGACACCTGGCAATCTGTCCTGAGCAGCAAAAAATGTCAAATGAATAAATGGTGGTGTCTGTGCTGTGTGACACAAAGGGAAGAAGGGAGTGTGACTGAGGGGCACACTGGGTGTACAAGCAATGCGTGAACAATGAATGAATAATGATTGGGTATGTATCACAGTGAATATACAATATGATCAACACCTAAAGATAAACAATAGTGACATCAAACCTTCCGTGACAAAATAACATAAAAAATGTCATAAAAAATATATATTTAATTCAAGTAAAAGATAGTAAATACATTAATGTCATGAACATCAGCCAATTCATACAAAATACAAAAAAAATGGGTAAAATTATTTTGCAGGTATCTGTCAATATTAGCACACAAGCATCAAGTATACTCAACGTGTTTCACGAGGCTTAGCTCGCTCTTCAGGGGTGGATGCTTGTAGTGTACCTAAAATGAAAGGATATGGTGTATAGTATGATATAGAAGGGCACAGGGTAATGGGGGGCCCTTGATGTAGAAAACCCCATACTCACCAATGGACATAGCCAAAAACCAGCGCATGTGAGGCCCCCAAACGGCGGCAGCGAATGTCTTGCCATCGACCCGAGGAGGCGGGGCCAAACGAAGTCCCAACCCGGGTCAAACGGAAAGAGGGCACAGCATGGATGGAGTTTGTGTATCCCCAAAAGTCTCAATGGGTCCATAAGGAATATTGGCTCTAAACACAAATATGTATGTTAGATAATTGAGGTAATAAGGTAGGTAAGCGTGAAAAAACGCATGTATATCTATATGTAGATGAAAGACCTGAGCCAAGGGTGGTAAAAGCATAGAGACTGAAGGGGAACATACGTATATGTATGCATTTTACATTTTTATCATGCATTAGCCGCTTGACATTCCAACTATGGGGTTGATTTACTAAAGGCAAATGCACTTTGCACTACAAGTGCACTTAAAAGTGCAGTCGCTGTAGATCTGGGGGGGGGGGAGATCTGAAATAAGGGGAAGCTCTGCTGATTTTATTATCCAATCATGTACAAGCAAAAATGCAGTTTTTTTTATTTTCCTTGCGTATACCCCTCAGATCTACAGGGACTGCACTTCCAAGTGCACTTGTAGTGCAAAGTGGATTTGCCCTTAGTAAATAAACCCCTATATCTCACAATGGGCATTCATCCCAATCCAGCTGGTGTGCTGTTCTCTGCTGGTGGCAGTGTCTCTGTTTTGCTTTGGGATTTGCGATATGTATCAAGGGGGTCTTCATATCCCCCGCTGTCCCTGCCTGTCCCTTTTGAACGGGTGGGGCCACCTACATATCGGCGCCATGTTCATGCGTCAGCCGCATGACGTTCGCGGTATCACGGCGTCGCTGTGGCTGGAAGCATCATACCACCGAGATGCCCTGAGGGAGTGTTTGGGCCTTCGCACTGCCTCTTGACGGTGGGCGGTCTCTTGCGCTCGCTTCTCAGTCATCCATACATGGTGTTGGGGGCGGAGGCTCTCAAGCTCTCCCGGGGGTATTTATTGGAGGATCAGCACAGCGTGGATTTCATTCTTTGCTTTCTCTCACTGAGGTCAGACACACCAGTACAGGACTCCTATTGGAACCCATCACCTCCAGACTTTCTTCACTCAGGTACACATTACATGTTTGCATATGACTCACTTGGAACATTCACCTGTAGCCTGTCTTTTCATTACAGTCCTTACCACACATCCGCACTCCATTTTACTCTCCCTCTCCTTTCCTTCCTGCTTTCCTATCTGATTTTTCCTTCATTATGCCGCGTACAGACAACCGTTTTTAATAACGAGAAAAATCAAATTTTTTAAAATGGTCATTAAAAATGATCGTGTGTGGACTTCAGAGCATTTTTCGCGACGTGAAAAATGGCCATGAAAAAATTGGAACATGCTCTAATTTTTCTCGTCGTTTTTCACGTCATCGTTTTTCTCGTCATGAAAAAGGGTCGTGTTTAGGCTTTAACGATGTGAAAAAAAATGCGCATGCTCAGAATCAAGTATGAGACGGGAGCGCTTGTTCTGGTAAAACTAGCGTTCGTAATGGAGATAGCACATTCGTCACGCTGTAACAGACTGAAAAGCACGAGGCAGAAAAGCGCGAATCGTCTCTCACCAAACTTTACTAACACGACATCAGCAAAAGCAGCCCAAAGGGTGGCGCCATCCGAATGGAACTTCCCCTTTATAGTGCCGTCGTATGTGTTGTTGTACGTGTTGTACGTCACCGCGCTTTTCTCAAGCATTTTTTTTCCACGATAGTGTGTAGGCAAGGCAGGCTTGAGAAGAATCACATCGAGAAAAACACAGTTTTTTCAATGACATTAAAAACGGTCGTGTGTACGCGGCATTACACACAGCCAGTTCTTGGCATTTTTTCACCACCATTCTCTTTCAATCTTCATATTTTCACTACCCCTGGCTCAGGTCTCTCATCTACATTTGGTTATACATGCATTTTTGTACGCCTTTTTACCTTAATACTCCAACTATCCATGTACATCTTACATGTTTGCATATGACTCACTTTGAGCATTCACCTGTAGCCTGTCATTTCATTAGTCTTCATCACACACCCGCACTCCAGTTTACTTTCACTCTCTTTTCTTTCTTGCGTTTTCATCTGATTTTCTTTCCCCCATCACACCATTCAGTTTCTGGCATCTTTTCACCACATTCCCTTTCAGTCTCTATGCTTTTACCACCCTTGGCTCAGGTCTTTTATCTACATATAGATATACATGTGTTTTTTCACGCTTACCTACCTTATTACCTCAATTATCTAACATACATATTTGTGTTTAGAGCCAATGGACCCAATGAGACTTTTGGGGATACACAAACTCAATCCATGCTGTGCCCTCTTTCCATTTGACCCGGGTTGGGACTTCGTTTGGCCCCGCCTCCTCGGCTCCCTGGCAAGACATTCGCTGCCGTGTTTGGGGGCCTCACATGCGCTGTTTTTTGGCTATGTCCATTGGTGAGTATGGGGTTTTCTACATCAAGGCCCCCCCCTTACCCTGTGCCCTTTTATATCATACTATACACCATATCCTTTAATTTTAGGTACACTACGAGCATCCACCCCTGAAGAGCGAGCTAAGCCTCGCGAAACGCATCGGGTATACTTGATGCTTGTGTGCTAATATTGACAGATACCTGCAAGATAATATTACCCATTTTTTTTGTATTTTGTATGAATTGGCTGATGTTCGTGACATTAATGTATGTACTATCTTTTACTTGAATTAAATATATACTGCATTTATTTCTGCTATTTTTACTGGCTCTATAGTGATCACCTCACTCAAAGTGACACCAGACCCTTCTTTATTTTTATAAAAAATATATATAGCTGAAAATAAGTGATAGGGTACAGTGAGTCCAATAAGTCCAATGTGATAGCCAAAATAAAGCAGTACCAAAAGGTAATAAACAGGTATAAATAAGTCTCTATGTGGTAACCCCACCACCAACAGTAACCATGTTGAAGGAAATGCTTCAGTGTGAACACCTCTGTGTCTCCTAGCAGCTCACCTCACCGCTGTTAGACTAACAGCCTGGATGGTTACACATGTAAATGAATGAAGATGATGATAGCAGCGCTGTAGTGGTCTCCTGTACGTTGCTGAGAAAACTCAGTTGCAAATATATCATATATAAAGAAACAGATAATATATATAGCATGACTCTGTATGGTTAGCAGCAAAGGGGCAGATATAGGCCATACAATGATGCACTCACTTTTAAAAATGGAGCTTGGGCGTTTACTCCACGAACGCCGAATTCGTAAGCCCTCTTTGGGTAAGCCTTGATCCTCTCTGCCTCTCTGTCTCCCAGCCGTATAGAGCAATATTGAATGACTCAGCAATTGAAAATGACAATGTGGATGAGAGAAGGAAGACTCATCGCATAATCCCGTAAAACTGGAACATTTATTACAGTATAAAACACTTAAAAACTCACATTTGCAGTGTATCTGCGGTTTGTGACATCCACGAGCGCCGAGCTCGTCTCCTACCATCAGATTTGTGGTTTATCTCCACTTAGAAACGAAAAACATAATTTCAAGTAGTTAAATTTAGCACTGTTTGTGTCTTATTACTATCATTTAGTTTAAACAAATAGAACAACACTCCTGAAGCCACATCCGTATGGGATTGAATTCATGGAAAAGGCTCTGAATCGGACTTTGTCGGCAAGATGGACGAGACTATAATAAAAAAATTGTATTTCATTAACAATAAATCATTTACAAACAAATCAAGTATAGGAAGAGTTAAAAAACATACACTTAACACAAAAAATACATCCCCGAGTTACGAACATCCGAGTTGCGAACGACTCCTATTTACGAACGGGCTCCTGCACTCCATCCTTAGCCATCCGTGCATATAAACACTTAAAAACAACCTAATTACATGCCTACCTGTTCCTCTCCATACCCTGCTGTGTCCTGTGCCTGTATTGCGGCCGCGGCCTGGTCCGGCCTAGTGCGGCCTAGTAAAGCCTGTAGATCCCCAGTCTTTTCTGCACTGCTGTCGGCCTGGCCTGGACTCGGATGTACGGACACTGCTGCTCTCACCTGCCTCACCAGCCATCCATCTCCCTGCTGTGATCTGGAGACTGCCTGTGTGGGCTGGTTTAGATGTCCTGGAGCCTAGCATCTTTACATCCTTCTGCCTGTCTTGCAGCGCTCTGGGCCTTCCCTGCCTGGTACTCCCAGCCAGCCACCCTCACTGGACTGCCGATGTTCTCCACACCCCACATACAGTACAGGACTGCATCAGAAGCGCCCTGAAATTGGTGAGATTACATACTGTACTGTTCTGTGTCCACTACTACAGTATATGCCCTGTACAGTACTGTACTTGTACTACACACGATTGAGTGAGAGCTCCACATAGGCAGATGATATGAGCTCATGCTGGAACACAGGGATAGAATGTACAGTACATTCTATACCTGTGTCCCAGCATGAGCTCCTGTCATCTGCCTATGTGGAGCACTTAAAAAAGGTACTGTCCCAACTTACAAACAAATTTGACTTAAGAACAAACCTACAGTCCCTATCTTGTTCGTAACCCGGGGACCCCCTGTATGGGTTAAACAAGAGGTTGACACTAAATGGACAGCAGTGAGCTATTTTGCTTTGTCAGGACACACTCAGGGATTGTTGGAAGGAACAGGTCTCACTAACTTGTCAGCACAAGATTACCCCCATATGGGAGACTCCAGAATGGACCTCAAGGCTCATCATATGGAGAAGAGAGAAGAAAAGATATTCTACTGATGCTAGCAACCAAATATTATGTAACAAGGGAGCAAAAGTATTTCTTCATACAGGGTTTATTGCAGAGTACCATACATCAAAAATGCATGGTAAGCACCAGGACGATTAAGAAAAGGGAAAGGAAGGGGAGGGGGGGTGGTATATCCAAGGCCTTTTATACTGTGTTTGGTCCGTAATGTCAGAAATGTCAGAAACTTGAAAATTCACTAATTTAGACAAATATACAGTGGGGCAAAAAAGTATTTAGTCAGCCACCAATTGTGCAAGTTCTCCCACTTAAAAAAATGAGAGAGGCCTGTAATTGTCATCATAGGTATACCTCAACTATGAGAGACAAAATGTGGAAACAAATCCAGACAATCACATTGTCTGATTTGGAAAGAATTTATTTGCAAATTATGGTGGAAAATAAGTATTTGGTCAATATCAAAAGTTCATCTCAATAATTTGCTATATATCCTTTGTTGGCAATGACAGAGGTCAAATGTTTTCTGTAAGTCTTCACAAGGTTGTCACACACTGTTGCTGGTATGTTGGCCCATTCCTCAATGCAGATCTCCTCTAGAGCAGTGATGTTTTGGGGCAAACGACTTCAATGCTCGCTCTTCTGCCATCAGCTCCAGGAGATTTGAAGAATGATGAATCAAGCCTCCCCATCTGCTGTGTTGCGACAAAGACTTGTGTCAGTGGTAAGTGTGATCCAACTCGTGATTGCAAGAAGTAGGCCGTAAGACAGATTGACTCGCTTCGTCCCCCATGTTAAAGATTGTTTGACAAACTGGGGAACAAATATCTCCTGATCCAGTGACTGACCGTCCCACTGCTGCAAAAATGGAAACTGCAGTTGCCTGTAATGCCAGTGGGTCCAGGCCACTGTGGGAATAGCAGAGTTCATTAAACCTATCACTGTCATACACTGTCTTGACGAGGTTGAGCTCAGAAAGGAGATTTTGCTCTTCGGCAATAATTCTTGCCCCTTTCTGGTGTTGAAGATTACTCCTACGTACTCCAACCTCTGACTTTAAAGTGGTTAAAGTGGTTGTAAACCCACTTAGACAACTTGCACCTACAGGTAAGCCTAGATTAAGGCTTACCTGTAGGTGCAAGAAATATCTCCTTAACCTACATGGTTAAGGAGATATTTACTATAAACAGAGCGCTGATGACGTCACACGCATGCGCACTAGCGGGCCGGCATCATTGCCGGTTTTCTGAATGGGATATTGCCGGCCCGAGCGCGTATGCGTGTGACGTCATCGCCGCTCCGGCCAATCACAGCGCCGGAGCGGCGATACACTGACGGCAGTGATGGGACATCGAGGCAAGATGGCGGCGGCGGAGGTGACCGAGGACTGCTGCGGGGCTTCGATCTCAGGTAAGTCATTCATAATGAGCTAGTATACTATGCATACTAGCTCATTATGCCTTTCTTTTGCAGGGTTTTTTTTTTTTAAATTGGCTTTACTTCCTCTTTAACTTCCGTTTCCCGGGATTTTTTTTTTTTTACAAGCGGTTATCTTCCATAACTTTGTAAGTAGTCTGTACTTGTTTTAACAAAAATTTACATTCTGTTTTACACAATGTGGCCCTTCTGGCTTTTCTTTCATGCTAGTTAATTTCACTTGCCAATGAGGGACTTATGTGGATAGTGGTGATCTGGAGGATTTCCATCCCCTGTACTATGGTTCTTTAATATATCAATACCTTTTAGACTCTTTTTAATTAAAGAGTCCAGCAACTCTGGTAAGAGTCCTTATTACACACATAGGTGGTGAAGAACGTAGAGGATTGATGGCGTATACCTAGGATCTTCTTCATTCACTTACCTTCTTTTTGGGACATGTTATAATACTGCCTTTGTTTTGGGTTCTACTCATCATCTTGTTTTGGACTACCTTTTATTTTACTATTTTTTTATTTGTTATATATTCACATTGGATTTCCTTTTTGTATATTGCTGTTTAGAGTATTTTAGCACAGTATTTCTTTTTATTTCATTTCATTTTAAAATGTCACCTTATAAAGTTGACGCTGTGTATGTCTCCCTCTCCTCTAATTTAAAAAATGTTTTAGAAAAAGAATAAAAAGCTGACAAACATAAAGAGTTCATTCGTGATGTAGGTGACTACAAATCAGGCATTGTTTTTAGTTGGCAGAGAAATTAGGTTGTGGACAAGAAAGAAGGTAAAAGGGAAAAGATGGTAGTGATGAGGGGACAGGATAGTGAGCAGAATTTTGATGTTTTGGCCCCTCCTCCCCCTAGATATCCACCTCAAAGGGAGTATGGATCAAATCAGAAGGCATGGCTACACTCCGTTCCTTGCAGTCAATTTGTTAGGCTGCGACATAATTGTACCAGGATTCAAGATTTTGAAAGACAAGTGGGTCTTTTTTAAAAGACAGCATCATACAAAGAGGGTACAGTGAGGATATGTTGAGTATTGAAATCAACAACGCTAGACATTTAAATAGAGAAACCCTTCTTGAGTACAATAATAGTACGATAGAGACCCTAATCAATCTAAATTATATTTTGTTAAATCTTTCTCATTTCAACATAAGAAAATTAAGAATATTATGAAGAGTAGTGTTGAGCGAACCCAAACTGTAAAGTTCGGGTCCGTACCGAACTTTAGCTTTTTCCCGAACCCGAACCCGAACCCGGACTTTGCCCAAAAGTCCGGGTTCGGGTTCGGGTTCGGCAATCTAATTACGCATTTAGAAATGCTTCAGGGGCCAGCCAATCACCTTTTGATTAGCTGGTGTGCCCTTAGAGGCCATCATAGCCATGCCTACTAATGGCATGGCTGTGATTGGTCAGTGTAACATGTGACCCAGCTTCTATATAAGCTAGAGGCACACAGCACACACGTCACTCTGCTTCAGAATAGATAGGGAGAGGATCTAGTCTGCTGCTGCTGCTTTTAGGGAGAGATAGAAAAATAGATGAGGTAGTCCTGATTCTACAATCTGAGGGAAAAGATAGAGAGATAGTGTAGTGTAGGGCCAGGTTCCTGTTGGTGCTTTCAGGGAGAGAGAATATTAAATAGGAGTCCAGATTCAGAGATTAAAATCAGCGATCTGCATAGGTTTACCTGTTTGTGTTGCAGTGCAGTCTTTTTACACTGCCATGAGCCCAGTGTCAGAGAAAATCTAACTTTTAGGGGGGAAAAAAAGGCACTTTATTGTGCTCTTTTCCAAAAGACCCATAGGGCAAAAAAAAAAAAGCATTTTATTTTGCTCGTGCAAAAAAAGACCCGTTTAGGGCAAAAAAAATAAAAAATTGCACTTTAATGTACGCTTGCAAAAAGAGCCGTTTAGGGGCACAAGAAATAGTTTGCAGTGTGTTATACATATTTGGAGGTGTGTGAAATAAACAATTTCTATATAGTTTTCTCCTACTGTGCTATACTAAAAAAACAACATTTTTTTTGAATAGCATTTTCTGCAGTTCTGTAGCTGTGCGATTCAGCGGTTACGTACTGTGGGTGTGTTCTGCTCTTCCAAAAAACGCCGTTTAGGGGCACAAAAAATAGTTTGCAGTGTGTTATACATATTTGCAGGTGTGTGAAATAAACAATTTCTATATAGTTTTCTCCTACTGTGCTATACTAAAAAAACAACATTTTTTTTGAATAGCATTTTCTGCAGTTCTGTAGCTGTGCGATTCAGCGGTTACGTACTGTGGGTGTGTTCTGCTCTTCCAAAAAACGCTGTTATAGGGCACAAAAAATAGTTTGCAGTGTGTTATACATATTTGGAGGTGTGTGAAATAAACAATTTCTATATAGTTTTCTCCTACTGTGCTATACTAAAAAAACAACATTTTTTTTTTAATAGCATTTTCTGCAGTTCTGTAGCTGTGCAATTCAGCGGTTACGTACTGTGGGTGTGTTCTGCTCTTCCAAAAAACGCTGTTATGGGGCACAAAAAATAGTTTGCAGTGTGTTATACATATTTGGAGGTATGTGAAATAAACAATTTCTATATAGTTTTCTCCTACTGTGCTATACTAAAAAAACAACATTTTTTTTGAATAGCATTTTCTGCAGTTCTGTAGCTGTGTGCGATTCAGCGGTTACGTACTGTGGGTGTGTTCTGCTCTTCCAAAAACACCCATTTAGGGCAAGATCCTAAATTTGGAAAATATGAGGAGAAGGTCAAAGGGACGTGGTGGCCCCGGTCGTGGTGCTGCTGGTGGAGCTCCTGTTGCAGGGAGAGGACATGGTGGATCTGTGCCAGATACAGGCACAAGTGAAACACCTTCCTCAGGTGCGAGTAGGCGACCGAGCCTGCGGCGGTATTTTGTCGCGCCTAATGAGGCTGTACGAATGTTTAGGCCAGGACAAGTACAGGCGATAGTAGATTGGGTTGCTGACAGTGCCTCGGGTTCCTTCACATTGTCTCCCACCCACTCTTCTGATGAAAGAACAGAGTTGGCACCTGAAACCCATGTCCATCAGTCTTTCACCTCACCCCCTTGCAAATCAGCCAAGCAGTCTGAGCCCCAAATCATGCAGCAGTCTCTTCTGCTTTTCGATGACTCTGTTAGCAGGGTTTCCCAGGGCCATCCACCTAGCCCTGCCCCAGAAGTGGAAGAGATTTAGTGCACCGATGCCCAACCACTTATGTTTCATGATGAGTACATGGGAGGACCATCGCAGTACGTCTCGGATGATGACGAAACACAGGTGCCAACTGCTGCTGCTTTCGCAATTGTGCAGACAGACAAGGAGGGCAGGGATGAAGACTGGGTGGAAGATGATGTGGAGGACGATGAGGTCCTCGACCCCACATGGAATGAACGTTATGCAGGTGACCAGTGTAGTTTGGAGGAAGAGGCGGTGGTCGCACAGAGCCACAAGCACAGCAGAAGAGGGAGCAGGGTGCAAAAGCGGAGCGTCCGTCCGCTAGACAGTATGTCTGCTACTGCCCAACGCAGCAAGGGACCGAGCACACCAAAGCCAGGTCCAAGGAGTTCCCTAGCATGGCAGTTCTTCACACAATGTGCTGATGACAAGACACGAGTGGTTTGCAGGCTGTGCAATCAGAGGCTGAAGCGAGGCAGAAACGTTCTCAACCTGAGCACAACCTGCATGACCAGGCATCTAAGTGCAAAGCATGAGCTGCAGTGGAGTAGACACCTCAAAAACCAAGAAAGGTCTCTGGCTCCTCCTGCTTCCTCTTCTGCTGCAGTCTCGGCCTCTTCATCCACCTCTGTAGTGACAGTGGCACCTGTCACCCCGCAAACAGAGGATCTGCCAGCAACACTACCACCTGGGTCACCAACCATCTCCACAATGTCCCATGGAAGCGTTCAGCTCTCTATCTCCCAAACATTGGAGCGGAAGAGGAAGTACCCCCCTAGCCACCCGCGATCCCTGGCCCTGAATGCCAGCATTTCAAAACTCCTGGCCTTTGAAATGCTGTCATTCCGTCTGGTGGAGACACAGAGTTTTAAAAGCCTGATGGCATTGGCTGTCCCACAGTACATCGTGCCCAGCCGCCACTATTTTTCCAGGCGAGCCATCCCTTCCCTGCACAACCAAGTGGGGGACAAAATCAGGTGTGCACTGCGCAACGCCATCTGTGGCAAGGTCCACCTAACTACGGATGCGTGGACCAGTAAGCATGGTCAGGGACGTTATATCTCCCTAACAGCACACTGGGTAAATGCAGTGGTGGCTGGGCCTGAGGCAGATAGCAGTTTGGCGCATGTCCTTCCACCACCGAGGATTGCAGGGCGCTTCAGTTTGCCTCCTGTTGCTAACTCCTCCTACTCCGCTTCCTCATCCTCTACCGCCTCCTCATCCGGTCAGCGTAACACCTTCACCACCAACTTCAGCACAGCCAGGGGTAAACGACAGCAGGCAGTTTTAAAACTTTCCTGTTTGGGGGAAAAACCCCACACTGCGCAGGAGTTGTGGAGGGACATGGAACAACAGACCAATGAGTGGTTGCTGTCAGTGAGCCTCAAGCCCGGCCTGGTGGTGTGCGATAATGGGCAAAATCTCGTAGCAGCTCTGGGCCTAGCCGGTTTGACGCACATCCCTTGCCTGGCGCATGTGCTGAACTTGGTGGTCCAGAGGTTCCTTAAAAATTACCCCAATATGCCAGAGCTGCTGCAGAAAGTGCGGGCTGTGTGTGCGCACTTTCGGCGTTCTCACCCTGCTGCTGCTCGCCTGTCAGCGCTGCAGCGTAACTTCGGCCTTCCCGCTCACTGCCTCATATGTGACGTGCCCACAAGGTGGAACTCCACCTTGCACATGCTGGCCAGACTGTGCGAGCAGCAGCAGGCGATAGTGGAGTTTCAGCTGCAGCAATCACGCGTGAGTCACTCTGCGGAACAGCACCACTTCACCACCAATAACTGGGCCTCCATGCGAGACCTGTGTGCCTTGTTGCGCTGTTTCGAGTACTCCACCAACATGTCCAGTGCCAATGACGCCGTTCTTAGCGTTACTATCCCAGTTCTATGCCTCCTTGAAAAAACGCTTTGGGCGATGATGGAAGAGGATGTGGCACAGGAGGATGAGGAGGAGGAGGAGGAAGCGGGATCATTTCAAAGGCTTTCAGGGCAGTCTTTCACAAGTGGCTACGAGGGTGGGTTCCTGCACCAACAAACGGCAGGTACACAATTGTCCGGCAGAAAGGGCACAGTTCTGGAGGATGACGAGGTGGAGGAGGAGATGGAGGAGGAGGAGGAGGAGGAGGAAGAGCCATTTTCACAGCAGGGTGGCACCCAGACCAGCTCGTGGCCATCACTGGTGCGTGGCTGGGGGGATACAGAGGACACAGACGATACACCTCCCACAGAGGACAGCTTTTCTTTGCCTCTGGGCAGCCTGGCACATATGAGCGATTACATGCTGCAGTGTTTCCGCAATGACCGCCAAGTTGCCCACATTTTAACTGGTGCTGATTACTGGGTGGCCACCCTGCTGGATCCCCGTTACAAGGACAACGTACCGTCCTTAATTCCCTCACTGGAGCGGGATCGTAAGATGCGCGAGTACAAGCGCACGCTGGTAGACGCGCTGCTGGTGGCATTCCCACCTGACAGCGGGCGTACGGTGGAAGCACAAGGCGAAGGCAGAGGAGGAGGAAGAGGTCGCCAACGCAGCTGGGGCACCGGCAGCACCTCAGAAGGCAGGGTTAGCATGGCTGAAATGTGGAAAAGCTTTGTCAGCACGCCACAACAACCAGCACCACCAGCTGAGATGGAACGTCTTAGCAGGAGGCAGCATTTCACCAACATGGTTGAGCAGTATGTGTCCACAGGCCTACACGTACTGGATGACGGGTCTGCCCCCTTTAACTTCTGGGTCTCCAAATTGGGCACATGGCCTGAGCTTGCCCTTTATGCCTTGGAGGTGCTGGCCTGCCCTGCAGCCAGTGTATTATCTGAACGTGTATTTAGCACGGCAGGGGGCGTTATCACAGACAAGCGCAGCCGCCTGTCCAGAGCCAATGTGGACAAGCTCACGTTCATTAAAATTAACCAGGCATGGATCCCACAGGACTTGTCCGTACCTTGTGCAGAATAGACATGTATACCGGTGTTGTGACAAAAACTGTCCGGCCATCGGATTGTGTCCGGCCCATACTGCGAAGGCGCAGCGCTTGCGCAGTACAGAGGACAAGGAGATTCACAAAATCTCCGAAGATGAACGGCGCCTGCGCTGTGAGTGCAGGTTCAAGCCCCACCATCCAAGTGGACATACGGTAGCACATAGTAACAGGGCTCCTCACGGGCTCGGTTCGATCGCCACGCTTCGGGCACGGCCTCACTTGGCTCGGCTTGAACCACGGATGGTGTGGCCTTCACCTGAACTCACCACGCAGGTGCCGTTCGTCTTGGGAGATTTTCGAAATCCCCTTGTCCTACATACTGAGCAAGCGCAGTACATGGTGGACACTATTTGACGGGGGACAGAATTCGACACATCACCGGCCTTACCCAGCCATTGTTGTATTTTTGAACCAGTGTTGGCTACCTCGTCCTCCTCCACCGCCGCTTCCACCTACACAGCCACATCCACCGCCACCTCAACCTCCTACTCCATATGGACCTCGTCCTCCTAGGTCAAGATTATTATTTTTTATTTTTATTTTTTTTATGTTATTTTAAGTTATTTCCCTATCCACATTTGTTTGCAGAGCACTTGCCATGCTCTTAACAACATTTTGCTGCCATTTGCAGCCCTCTAGCCCTTTCCATTACTTTTTTAGAGCCTTTTTAGTCCTTAGAAGTCCGGGTCCCCATTGACTTCAATGGAGTTCGGGTTCGGGTCCGGGTTCGGGTTAAAGTTCGGTCCCGAACCCGAACTTTTTTCCGAAGTTCGGCCGAACCCGTCGAACCCGAACATCCAGGTGTCCGCTCAACTCTAATGAAGAGACATTGGGCTATATGAAAAAATTATAAGTTCCTTGGTTCTGTACTTTCTGATAAACTGAAGGTAGTGTTTAGAGGGGTTTGTTTTTTGCAGGCTAGTTTTGCCCCCACCAATCAGATCACCTTTTTTTCATAATTTGACAGGTTATTATCCATGCAGAAAGAGTAAAGTATGCCAGATAAATGTTTTGAGTTGTAAGAAATCTCATACTTTTTTGTTCACCATTACCTCCAGAGCATATACCATTAAACAATGTATCATGTGCACATCCCCATGCGGTAGACAATACGTAGGGAGGACTACTAGATCTTACTTTACCAAATAACATATTAACAACATCAGGATGGGGTTCTAAAAAACATAGTGTCCCTAAACAATATGCTCTTTGTCACAACAAAAACCCCAGGGGTACGTTGTTCCTGGCTATTTGATAGATATATGGCACCTTGGAGGGGTGGGTTGACCAAGAGAGGGGGCGGGGGCTTCCAGTTTCAGACTTGTTGGATCCATGAACTTAAATCTTCCCTTCCCTATAGCATGAATGTGGAGTGGGATGTGAATGCATTCATTAGTAATGTGTGAGGTCCCTTCTCCACATAATGCCTAACAGTTATAAATATTTTTAATATTCTGATTCTGACTCTGTTGTTTGCATTTGTTCTAGGTATCTTATCCTGCATATGTTTCCATTTTACATATGTTTTAAACTGCATTATTTTTAGTTTTGATGGTATATTGCATCTATATACTGCATTTAAAATTGTTCATTATGTGGTATGTCTTTGGTGTAAATTTTCTATGTAACCTAGATTATTTAGATGTATTGGTACATTGCATTTATAATAGGGGCAACAGTCTTTATTTTTATTTATGTAGCGGTCCTACCCCAACTTCTCCCCTCTCTTCACGGCTGGTTCTACTTGTCTAGTGGTATCTGGGAGAAGGGGGAAAGATGCACATCACCAGCTCGGCTCTCTGATGTAGGATGCAGAGATATGAGCTAACCGTTTACCATCAGGTCTGCGCTTTAGGCCGGAAACCTCAGCTTCTCCTATGGAGGATGATTGTCACTGTCACTGACAGGGACACTTAGCTTCCAGTAACATGAGTTCCACACCAAGAAAAGTCCAACACTGTTTTATTGACTCGAACTGGTTGACTTTGAAAAGAACAGACAAGGCGTAGGGAAGAGTAGGTCCAGGCACAACTAATGAATAAAGTCTATCCTGTTCCATTCAGTGCAAACAGGCTTGGCGCACAGTCGCTGCCACCGACCGTGAGTTTGGTCACTGCCACTGACCTGGTTGAACGTTGAGGCCCCTGCCACAGGCCTTGGATGAGGCCTGCCACTGACCTGAGAAAGATGGGTCCCTGCCACAGACCATGAGAACATGAAGTACCTCCTTTAGAACAAATGACCCCTGTCAGAGGAAGACATCCATCTGGACGGTCACCAGAGGCCTCCACCGGCACCAGCAAATGCTGCGCTGGCTCTACGGAGAGGTCACGTATCCAGTCCCTTACGCCCAGGATTCAGGCACCCAATACCGGGGGCACCTTAGGAATGCTTCGCCCTCGTGGGACCCAGTCGAAGGTACTGGGCCCCAGGCCTCCTGATGTAGTACCTCACCCCAGGCTGGAACTCGACTCCACGCGCCCAGGCCAAGGGCACCTGGGCACACACGAACAACAGCAGCCGCCAGGCCGAAGGTGCCTGGGGAATGGACCTCATGCGCAAGATGTCCGCCCCCTTTTATATCCTCTCCCAGCAGGCACATCAGGTTCCCCGCCCCGCCGCACTACTGCCGAGAGAGGACAAAAAAGGCACGGCTCTAGAATGGTAGTTCAACCCCGGTCCCAGGTGACAGCGCCACCCAGGGACCGCAGGGAACATGACACCATTCATACCACCCACACTCCAAAATGACCATAAATCCCTAAGATTAATGTATCTGGGCCATCTACTGCCCAGATACACCCCACTAAATTTAACACCCGCTACATTAAAAAAAATTTAAGGAAATGCTTAGTTTTCCATGTTCTTGTTTTGTAATACCTACCCGATCACTATCTTTTTTGGTGATTTATAACACCTTTGCCAGAGAATTGTAATGGCACGTCGTCCTGTTCTGAATATAACTTTTTCTTCATGTCCTGTTTTCTGTATGGCAGGGTTTGGTTCATAAACCATCCAGGGAAATATCAGTGCTCTGGTGTGGGAAGCTGCAGTATCAGTGTCTCATTGGCAGTAGCTAACCTTTAGGGGTTCCCTATTAAATAAGCTAAATTCCTGTTGCATTGACATTGTTTTTGGACTGCTTTATTAACCACTTTAGTCCCCAAAGGATTTACTCCCTTAATAACCAGGCCATTTTTTGCGATACGCCACTGCGTCACTTTAACTTTTCCCACAAATAGAGCTTTCTTTTGTGGTATTTGATCACATCTGTGCTTTTTATTTTTTGTGCTATAAACAAAAAAAGAGCGACAATTTTGTTTAAAAATATATAAATATATAAATATTTTGTTACTTTTTGCTATAATAAATATCCCCAAAAAATGCAAAAAAACTATTTTCTTCATCAATTAATTGTATATTGATTGGTTTGAGCAAAAGGTATAGCGTCTATAAAATAGGGGATAGGTTTTTGGATTTTTTTTACTGGTAATGGCGGTGATCTGAGATTTTTAGCGGGACTGCAATTATGCAGCGGACAGATTGGACACTTTTGACACTCTTTTGGGACCAGTGACCCTTATAATGCACTGATTACTGTAAAAATGACACTGGCAAGGAAGGGGTTAACACTAGGGGACAATCAGGGGGTTAAGTGTTCCCTAGGGAGGTGTTTCTAACTGTGGAGGGAGTGGACTGATGGGGAGTAGTGATGAGCCGAACACCCCCGGGTTCGGTTCGCACCAGAACCCGCGAACGGACCGAAAGTTCGTACGAACAATAGAACCCTATTAAATTGAATGGATGCGAACGTTCGAATTCTAAAGTGCTAATTATAACAACTATTATGCATGTTATTGTCCTAAAAAGGGTTTGGGAACCCGGGTTCTGCACCAGGGGACATGTATCAATGCAAAAAGAATTTTTAAAAACGGTCGTTTTTCGGGAGCAGTCATTTTAATGATGCATAAAGTGAAAAAAAAAAAGTCAAATATTCCTTTAAATATCGTACCTGGGGGGTGTCTAAAGTATGCCTGTGAAGTGCCACGTGTTTCCCGTGTTTAGAACTGTCCCTGCACAAAATGACACTTCTAAAGGAAAAAAAAAGCCATTTAAAACTGCTTGCCTGGTCCCGGTAATATGGATGAAATTCTTTAAGAAAAATGGCATAGCTACCCCATGACCCCCCCCTACCCCAGCCCATTACCAGCCCCTTTGGGTCTTGTATGGATATTAAGGGGAACCCCGCACATAAAATAAAAAAGGCCCTATATACTCTGAACAGCCGTATACAGGCGGTGCATACAAGACAGGGACTGTAGGTTTGTTCTTATGTAGAATCTGTTTGTAATTTTGAACAGGTACATTGTTGAAGTGTAGCTCCAGCCCAAAAATCTATTTTTAAACTTTTTGGAAAACATAGGTAAGGGTTATCACCCCTGTAACATTTGTTTTGCTGTCTGTGCCCCTGTTCAGAACATTTGCCCAATGACAACTGTTTTTGAAATGTGGTGTTTTTCTTGAAACAAGGATTGCTGATAAAGCATCAGTACAGAGGAGACACCTTTCTCCCATATTTATTCTTACAGGAGAGAATTTTCCTTCCTAGTGGTAGATTTCCTCTCACTTCCTGTTGTCTTCTTGCGTTTGCAAGTAGGAGTCGTTTGTAAGTTAGATGTTTGAAAGTAGGGACCTGCCGTATATACTCTGCAGAAATAGGCCCCTTAGTTGTTGGTGTTGGCACAACACTGTAAGCACTCACAGTTACTCTTGGTTGGTGCTGGAACGCCCTGCTGTCAACTATTATATCAGGAATTTTAATTACATATAATTGTTGAACAGTGGTAGTAAAAATTGGGCCTTTGATGGTGGTGCTGGTGCCACAACACTGTAAGCCCTGACAGTTACTCTTGGTGGGTGCAGCAATGGGCCCTGCTGTGAATTATTAGATCAAGAATTGTAATTGCATGCCCCTGTTGAACAGGGGCTGAAAAATTGGGCCTTTCGTGGTGGTGGTGGTGGTGTTGCCACAACACTGTAAGCCCTCAGAGTTACTCTTGGTGGGTGCAGGAATGGGCCCTGCTGTGAATTATTAGATCAAGAATTGTAATTACATGCCCCTTTTGAACAGGGGCTGAAAAATTGGGCCTTTCGTGGTGGTGGTGGTGGTGGCGTTGCCACAACACTGTAAGCCCTCAGAGTTACTCTTGGTGGGTGCAGGAATGGGCCCTGCTGTGAATTATTAGATCAAGAATTGTAATTACATGCCCCTTTTGAACAGGGGCTGAAAAATTGGGCCTTTCGTGGTGGTGGTGGTGGTGGCGTTGCCACAACACTGTAAGCCCTCAGAGTTACTCTTGGTGGGTGCAGGAATGGGCCCTGCTGTGAATTATTAGATCAAGAATTGTAATTACATGCCCCTTTTGAACAGGGGCTGAAAAATTGGGCCTTTCGTGGTGGTGGTGGTGGTGGCGTTGCCACAACACTGTAAGCCCTCAGAGTTACTCTTGGTGGGTGCAGCAATGGGCCCTGCTGTGAATTATTAGATCAAGAATTGTAATTGCATGCCCCTGTTGAACAGGGGCTGAAAAATTGGGCCTTAGGCACTGGTGGCACAACGCTACAACCCCTCACAGATACTGTACTTGGAGCACAGCAATGAGCCCTGTTGCAAAGTATTGCTTCAAAAATTGTAATGACATGCCCCTGTTAAACAGGGGCTGAAAAATTGGGCCTTAGGCACTGGTGCCACAACACTCCAACCCCTCACAGATACTGTACTTGGAGCACAGCAATGAGCCCTATGGCAAATTATTGCTAAAAAAATTGTAATTACACGCCCCTGTAAAACAGGGGCTGAAAAATTGGGCCTTAGCCACTGGTGGCGGCACCCATAAACAAAAATGATCTTCCAAGCTATCATCATCAATCGTATCATTGAGGACTCGGAGGAGGAGGATAGCCAGTCAACATAACAGCACAGGCACTCAGCATCAGCATCAGTCTTGAAGGGATGTGACATGTTAAAATCAATTAGTCTGTTATATCAGCATCAGGTGTGTGGTAGCTGGTGGTGATCCAAGACTGGTTCATCTTGATGAAAGTCAGTCGATCAACCGAGTCGGTGGACAGGCGCACCCTGTGATCCGTGACAAATCCTCCAGCAGCACTGAATGTGCGTTCCGAAAGAACGCTGGATGCAGGACAGGCCAGTAGCTCAATTGCATACTGTGCAAGCTCTGGCCAGTGATCCATCCTCAAGACCCAGTAAGCCAGAGGATTTTCGGTGGGGAAGGTGTCCAAGTCTGACCTTGCCCCTAGATATTCCTGCACCATGTTTATCAGACGCTGGCGATGGTTGCTGGAACCGATCATACTTTGGGGCTGCGGACTAAAGAATTGTCTGAACGCATCGGTCAGACGGCCACCTTCCCCACCGCTCCTTCTTTGACTGGCCGAAGCCTCAGCAACTCGTTGTCCAGGACCAGGAGTTTGTAACCTCCCAGTCTCTGGGAACGCGTTGCACAGACCTTTCTGCAAGGCCTCCCGGAGTTGTCTCATCCTCTGCTCCCTCTGCGACGGTAACATAAGGTCCGCAACCTTACCCTTGTACCGTGGATCAAGGAGAGTGGCCAGCCAGTAATGGTCCCTCTCCTTGATCCGAAGAATACAAGGATCCTTCCGCAGACTTTGCAGGATCAGGGAGGCCATGCAGCGTAGGTTTGCTGAGGCATTCGCTCCGGAGTCCTCTGGGTCACTAAGGACGACATGATCCGCAGCCACCTCCTCCCAGCCACGTACAAGTCCACTGGTTTCTTGGGACTGTAAATCATCCCTAAAAGACTGCTGCTGATGATGCTGAGTGCCAGCCTCCACCTCCATGCTGACACAATCCTCCTCCTCCTCCTCCTCCTCTTCCTGTGCGATGGGTGGGACAGAAGGAACACTGTCTGGGTAAAGGGGGCCTTGAGAGGCAAGGAAGTCCTCCTCTTCCTGCCTCTGTTCTGCCTCAAGTGCCCTGTCCATTATTCCACGCAGCGTGTGCTCCAACAGGTGGACAAGAGGTACAGTGTCACTGATGCATGCACTGTCACTGCTCACCATCCTCGTGGCCTCCTCAAATGGTGCCAGGACAGTGCATGCATCCCTGATCATGCCCCACTGGCGTGGAGAAAAAAAACCAAGCTCCCCTGACCCTGTCCTGGTGCCGTAGTCGCACAGGTACTCATTGATGGCCCTCTGCTGTGTGTGCAGCCGCTGCAGCATGGCCAACGTTGAGTTCCACCTGGTGGGCATGTCACATATAAGGCGGTTCTTGGGCAGGTTCAACTCCTTTTGCAGCTCAGCCAGGCGAGCACTGGCATTATAAGATCTGCGGAAATGCACACAGACTTTCCTGGCCTGCCTCAGGACATCCTGTAAGCCCGGGTACCTGCCCAAGAACCGCTGCACCACCAGGTTAAGGACGTGAGCCACACAGGGCACATGGGTCAGTTGTCCCTGTCGGAGGGCGGAGAGGAGGTTGGTGCCATTGTCGCAAACCACCATTCCTGGCTTAAGCTGGCGTGGCGTCAACCACCTCTCGGCCTGGCCCTGCAGAGCAGACAGGACCTCTGCCCCAGTGTGGCTTCTGTCCCCCAAACACACCAGCGCAAGCACGGCATGGCATCTTTTTGCCTGCGTACTTGCGTAGCCCCGTGAACGGCTACGGAGCACCGCTGGTTCATAGGACAAACCACAGGAAGAGGCCATGGAGGAAGAAGAAGAGGAGGGGGTGGAGGAGAGAGGTGTGTCACAACCAGTAGTAGCATTTTGGAGGCGTGGCGGTGGAACACCTCCAACACTACTGCACCTTGTCCTGCATCCTTCCCAGCTGCCAAAAGAGTGACCCAATGGGCCGTGAAAGAAAGGTAACGTCCCTGTCCATGCCTGCTGGACCATGAGTCAGCGGTAATATGCACCTTACCGCTGACCGCCCGGTCCAGCGAGGCCAAGACATTGCCTTCCACATGCCGGTAGAGAGCCGGAATAGCCTTCCGTGAGAAAAAGTGGCGTTTGGGAACCTGCCACTGAGGAACCGCACATTGCACAAACTCACGGAAGGGGGCCGAGTCTACCAACTGAAAAGGCAGCAGTTGAAGCGCTAGCAATTTAGCCAAGCTAGCATTCAACCGCTGGGCATGTGGATGGCTGGGAGCGAACTTCTTTCGACGGTCCAGCAGCTGGGGCAGGGAAATTTGCCTGCTAGAATCGGACGTCGGTGTACTGCTAGCAGAGTGGCCGCAAGTACTTGGCTGTGACACACCTAATTCTACACCTTCATTCCTCTCAGTGCATGTTTCAGAGAGGACTGAAGTTATAGTGGGGTTGGAGATCCCAGCTGATGCGGTGCAAGGAGAGGTCCGCTTTGTTCTTTGGTGTGGGTCTTTGAGGTAGGCTTGCCAACGAGCTGCATGGCAGGTCAACATATGTCTGGTCAGGCATGTGGTACCCAAGCGGCTGATGTTTTGGCCACGCGATATACGCTTGAGACATATGTTGCAAACAGCAGCTGTGCGATCTGATGCACTAGCCTCAAAAAAGGCCCACACCAAGGAACTTTTTGAATGACGGGCAGAGGCAGCGCCCTGCACAGGCGGAGCTCTGCGGTGTGATTCCGTCGGTGTACTGCCCTTACGCTGGCCACCAAAGGGCATCCTGCCTCGTTGGAGATGTGCCTCCTCCTCATCCTCCTCCTCCTCCTCTCTACTATTAGGCACCCACGTGGAGTCAGTGACCTCATCATCCCCTCCCTCCTCATCACTGGAGCCAATCTGGCAGTATGCTGCAGCTGCTGGAACATGACTGCCAGATTGGTGTCCTTCTTGAGCATCCCCTCTGTCTGCTCTCACGCTACTGCCTTCCTGTAGCTGGGTTTCATCATCAGACCCTTCGAAACGCTGGGCATCCTCCTGGAGCATGTACCCAACACTGTGCTCAAACAGTTCAGGGGACTCCTCAGGAGGAGGACATGGTGGGTCTAGGGAAGGAGTGACTGATGATGAGTCTGACATTGATACCAGGGAAGAGGACGCTTTGGCAGCTGCTTTGCCAGTACCCTGAGCCTGGGTGAGAGAGGATGAGGAGGAGGAGGAGGGCTTGGTCATCCACTCTACCAAGTCTTCGGCATGATGTGGCTCAACATGTCCAGCTGCCGAAAAGAAGGACAAGCGTGTCCCATGGCCATGTGCTGATGACAATGCACCGCGTCCACGACCAGCACTGTTGCCCCCAGACACAGAGCCTGCTTGCCCTCTTTTATTGCCTCCTGACTGTCTGCCTCTCCTTGTTTGCCTTCCAGACATTCTAATAGATGGCCTGCAGGGAGATGGGAAAAAAGCAATAAGGGCTACCTTCAGGTGTCCTTCTCTGTCCCTTTACTTAAGGATTTCTAAATATGGTTGAGGATGATTGCTTTTGCACAGAATAGCACAACGACAATTTCCCTGACTGTCCAAAAAACAAGGATTTCAAAGATGGTTGATGAGGAATGCTTTAGCACACTATAGCACAAGGAGAATTTCCCTCACTGTCCTTCCCTGTCCCTAGAAACAAGGATTCGCACAGTGAAAGAAACTGACACTCTCCCTACCTAGAGTTTTCTGTCCCTAGAAAAAATGTTTTTTTGAAGCACACTATAGCACAAGGAGAATTCCCCTCACTTTCCTTCTTTGTCCCTAGAAACAAGGATTCGCACAGTAAAAGACACTGACACTCTCCCTACCTAGAGTTTTCTGTCCCTAGAAAAAATGTTTTTTTAAAGCACACTATAGCACAAGGAGAATTCCCCTCACTTTCCTTCTTTGTCCCTAGAAACAAGGATTCGCACAGTGAAAGAAACTGACACTCTCCCTACCTAGAGTTTTCTGTCCCTAGAAAAAATGTTTTTTTAAAGCACACTATAGCACAAGGAGAATTCCCCTCACTTTCCTTCTTTGTCCCTAGAAACAAGGATTCGCACAGTGAAAGAAACTGACACTCTCCCTACCTAGAGTTTTCTGTCCCTAGAAAAAATGTTTTTTTAAAGCACACTATAGCACAAGGAGAATTCCCCTCACTTTCCTTCTTTGTCCCTAGAAACAAGGATTCGCACAGTGAAAGAAACTGACACTCTCCCTACCTAGAGTTTTCTGTCCCTAGAAAAAATGTTTTTTTAAAGCACACTATAGCACAAGGAGAATTCCCCTCACTTTCCTTCTTTGTCCCTAGAAACAAGGATTCGCACAGTGAAAGAAACTGACACTCTCCCTACCTAGAGTTTTCTGTCCCTAGAAAAAATGTTTTTTTAAAGCACACTATAGCACAAGGAGAATTCACTCACTGTCCTTCCCTGTCCCTAGAAACAAGGATTCGCACAGTGAAAGAAACTGACACTCTCCCTACCTAGAGTTTTCTGTCCCTAGAAAAAATGTTTTTTTAAAGCACACTATAGCACAAGGAGAATTCCCCTCACTTTCCTTCTTTGTCCCTAGAAACAAGGATTCGCACAGTGAAAGAAACTGACACTCTCCCTACCTAGAGTTTTCTGTCCCTAGAAAAAATGTTTTTTTAAAGCACACTATAGCACAATGAGAATTCCCCTCACTTTCCTTCTTTGTCCCTAGAAACAAGGATTCGCACAGTGAAAGAAACTGACACTCTCCCTACCTAGAGTTTTCTGTCCCTAGAAAAAATGTTTTTTTAAAGCACACTATAGCACAAGGAGAATTCCCCTCACTTTCCTTCTTTGTCCCTAGAAACAAGGATTCGCACAGTGAAAGAAACTGACACTCTCCCTACCTAGAGTTTTCTGTCCCTAGAAAAAATGTTTTTTTAAAGCACACTATAGCACAAGGAGAATTCCCCTCACTTTCCTTCTTTGTCCCTAGAAACAAGGATTCGCACAGTGAAAGAAACTGACACTCTCCCTACCTAGAGTTTTCTGTCCCTAGAAAAAATGTTTTTTTAAAGCACACTATAGCACAAGGAGAATTCCCCTCACTTTCCTTCTTTGTCCCTAGAAACAAGGATTCGCACAGTGAAAGAAACTGACACTCTCCCTACCTAGAGTTTTCTGTCCCTAGAAAAAATGTTTATTTAAAGCACACTATAGCACAAGGAGAATTCCCCTCACTTTCCTTCTTTGTCCCTAGAAACAAGGATTCGCACAGTGAAAGAAACTGACACTCTCCCTACCTAGAGTTTTCTGTCCCTAGAAAAAATGTTTTTTTAAAGCACACTATAGCACAAGGAGAATTCCCCTCACTTTCCTTCTTTGTCCCTAGAAACAAGGATTCGCACAGTGAAAGAAACTGACACTCTCCCTACCTAGAGTTTTCTGTCCCTAGAAAAAATGTTTTTTTAAAGCACACTATAGCACAAGGAGAATTCCCCTCACTTTCCTTCTTTGTCCCTAGAAACAAGGATTCGCACAGTGAAAGAAACTGACACTCTCCCTACCTAGAGTTTTCTGTCCCTAGAAAAAATGTTTTTTTAAAGCACACTATAGCACAAGGAGAATTCCCCTCACTTTCCTTCTTTGTCCCTAGAAACAAGGATTCGCACAGTGAAAGAAACTGACACTCTCCCTACCTAGAGTTTTCTGTCCCTAGAAAAAATGTTTTTTTAAAGCACACTATAGCACAATGAGAATTCCCCTCACTTTCCTTCTTTGTCCCTAGAAACAAGGATTCGCACAGTGAAAGAAACTGACACTCTCCCTACCTAGAGTTTTCTGTCCCTAGAAAAAATGTTTTTTTAAAGCACACTATAGCACAAGGAGAATTCCCCTCACTTTCCTTCTTTGTCCCTAGAAACAAGGATTCGCACAGTGAAAGAAACTGACACTCTCCCTACCTAGAGTTTTCTGTCCCTAGAAAAAATGTTTTTTTAAAGCACACTATAGCACAAGGAGAATTCCCCTCACTTTCCTTCTTTGTCCTAAGGATTCGCACAGTGAAAGAAACTGACACTCTCCCTACCTAGAGTTTTCTGTCCCTAGAAAAAATGTTTTTTTAAAGCACACTATAGCACAAGGAGAATTCCCCTCACTTTCCTTCTTTGTCCTAAGGATTCGCACAGTGAAAGAAACTGACACTCTCCCTACCTAGAGTTTTCTGTCCCTAGAAAAAATGTTTTTTTAAAGCACACTATAGCACAAGGAGAATTCCCCTCACTTTCCTTCTTTGTCCCTAGAAACAAGGATTCGCACAGTGAAAGAAACTGACACTCTCCCTACCTAGAGTTTTCTGTCCTTAGAAAAAATGTTTTTTTAAAGCACACTATAGCACAAGGAGAATTCCCCTCACTTTCCTTCTTTGTCCCTAGAAACAAGGATTCGCACAGTGAAAGAAACTGACACTCTCCCTACCTAGAGTTTTCTGTCCCTAGAAAAAATGTTTTTTTAAAGCACACTATAGCACAAGGAGAATTCCCCTCACTTTCCTTCTTTGTCCCTAGAAACAAGGATTCGCACAGTGAAAGAAACTGACACTCTCCCTACCTAGAGTTTTCTGTCCCTAGAAAAAATGTTTTTTTAAAGCACACTATAGCACAAGGAGAATTCCCCTCACTTTCCTTCTTTGTCCCTAGAAACAAGGATTCGCACAGTGAAAGAAACTGACACTCTCCCTACCTAGAGTTTTCTGTCCCTAGAAAAAATGTTTTTTTAAAGCACACTATAGCACAAGGAGAATTCCCCTCACTTTCCTTCTTT
The DNA here is from genome assembly GCA_029206835.1 of Rana muscosa. Classification (NCBI taxonomy): domain Eukaryota; kingdom Metazoa; phylum Chordata; class Amphibia; order Anura; family Ranidae; genus Rana; species Rana muscosa. The sequence continues at coordinate 1,061,433,706 of CM055116.1, forward strand.
GTCCCTAGAAACAAGGATTCGCACAGTGAAAGAAACTGACACTCTCCCTACCTAGAGTTTTCTGTCCCTAGAAAAAATGTTTTTTTAAAGCACACTATAGCACAAGGAGAATTCCCCTCACTTTCCTTCTTTGTCCCTAGAAACAAGGATTCGCACAGTGAAAGAAACTGACACTCTCCCTACCTAGAGTTTTCTGTCCCTAGAAAAAATGTTTTTTTAAAGCACACTATAGCACAAGGAGAATTCCCCTCACTTTCCTTCTTTGTCCCTAGAAACAAGGATTCGCACAGTGAAAGAAACTGACACTCTCCCTACCTAGAGTTTTCTGTCCCTAGAAAAAATGTTTTTTTAAAGCACACTATAGCACAAGGAGAATTCCCCTCACTTTCCTTCTTTGTCCCTAGAAACAAGGATTCGCACAGTGAAAGAAACTGACACTCTCCCTACCTAGAGTTTTCTGTCCCTAGAAAAAATGTTTTTTTTAAAGCACACTATAGCACAAGGAGAATTCCCCTCACTTTCCTTCTTTGTCCCTAGAAACAAGGATTCGCACAGTGAAAGAAACTGACACTCTCCCTACCTAGAGTTTTCTGTCCCTAGAAAAAATGTTTTTTTAAAGCACACTATAGCACAAGGAGAATTCCCCTCACTTTCCTTCTTTGTCCTAAGGATTCGCACAGTGAAAGAAACTGACACTCTCCCTACCTAGAGTTTTCTGTCCCTAGAAAAAATGTTTTTTTAAAGCACACTATAGCACAAGGAGAATTCCCCTCACTTTCCTTCTTTGTCCCTAGAAACAAGGATTCGCACAGTGAAAGAAACTGACACTCTCCCTACCTAGAGTTTTCTGTCCCTAGAAAAAATGTTTTTTTAAAGCACACTATAGCACAAGGAGAATTCCCCTCACTTTCCTTCTTTGTCCCTAGAAACAAGGATTCGCACAGTGAAAGAAACTGACACTCTCCCTACCTAGAGTTTTCTGTCCCTAGAAAAAATGTTTTTTTAAAGCACACTATAGCACAAGGAGAATTCCCCTCACTTTCCTTCTTTGTCCCTAGAAACAAGGATTCGCACAGTGAAAGAAACTGACACTCTCCCTACCTAGAGTTTTCTGTCCCTAGAAAAAAATGTTTTTTTAAAGCACACTATAGCACAAGGAGAATTCCCCTCACTTTCCTTCTTTGTCCCTAGAAACAAGGATTCGCACAGTGAAAGAAACTGACACTCTCCCTACCTAGAGTTTTCTGTCCCTAGAAAAAATGTTTTTTTAAAGCACACTATAGCACAAGGAGAATTCCCCTCACTTTCCTTCTTTGTCCCTAGAAACAAGGATTCGCACAGTGAAAGAAACTGACACTCTCCCTACCTAGAGTTTTCTGTCCCTAGAAAAAATGTTTTTTTAAAGCACACTATAGCACAAGGAGAATTCCCCTCACTTTCCTTCTTTGTCCCTAGAAACAAGGATTCGCACAGTGAAAGAAACTGACACTCTCCCTACCTAGAGTTTTCTGTCCCTAGAAAAAATGTTTTTTTAAAGCACACTATAGCACAAGGAGAATTCCCCTCACTTTCCTTCTTTGTCCCTAGAAACAAGGATTCGCACAGTGAAAGAAACTGACACTCTCCCTACCTAGAGTTTTCTGTCCCTAGAAAAAATGTTTTTTTAAAGCACACTATAGCACAAGGAGAATTCCCCTCACTTTCCTTCTTTGTCCCTAGAAACAAGGATTCGCACAGTGAAAGAAACTGACACTCTCCCTACCTAGAGTTTTCTGTCCCTAGAAAAAATGTTTTTTTAAAGCACACTATAGCACAAGGAGAATTCCCCTCACTTTCCTTCTTTGTCCCTAGAAACAAGGATTCGCACAGTGAAAGAAACTGACACTCTCCCTACCTAGAGTTTTCTGTCCCTAGAAAAAATGTTTTTTTAAAGCACACTATAGCACAAGGAGAATTCCCCTCACTTTCCTTCTTTGTCCCTAGAAACAAGGATTCGCACAGTGAAAGAAACTGACACTCTCCCTACCTAGAGTTTTCTGTCCCTAGAAAAAATGTTTTTTTAAAGCACACTATAGCACAAGGAGAATTCCCCTCACTTTCCTTCTTTGTCCCTAGAAACAAGGATTCGCACAGTGAAAGAAACTGACACTCTCCCTACCTAGAGTTTTCTGTCCCTAGAAAAAATGTTTTTTTAAAGCACACTATAGCACAAGGAGAATTCCCCTCACTTTCCTTCTTTGTCCCTAGAAACAAGGATTCGCACAGTGAAAGAAACTGACACTCTCCCTACCTAGAGTTTTCTGTCCCTAGAAAAAATGTTTTTTTAAAGCACACTATAGCACAAGGAGAATTCCCCTCACTTTCCTTCTTTGTCCCTAGAAACAAGGATTCGCACAGTGAAAGAAACTGACACTCTCCCTACCTAGAGTTTTCTGTCCCTAGAAAAAATGTTTTTTTAAAGCACACTATAGCACAAGGAGAATTCCCCTCACTTTCCTTCTTTGTCCCTAGAAACAAGGATTCGCACAGTGAAAGAAACTGACACTCTCCCTACCTAGAGTTTTCTGTCCCTAGAAAAAATGTTTTTTTAAAGCACACTATAGCACAAGGAGAATTCCCCTCACTTTCCTTCTTTGTCCCTAGAAACAAGGATTCGCACAGTGAAAGAAACTGACACTCTCCCTACCTAGAGTTTTCTGTCCCTAGAAAAAATGTTTTTTTAAAGCACACTATAGCACAAGGAGAATTCCCCTCACTTTCCTTCTTTGTCCCTAGAAACAAGGATTCGCACAGTGAAAGAAACTGACACTCTCCCTACCTAGAGTTTTCTGTCCCTAGAAAAAATGTTTTTTTAAAGCACACTATAGCACAAGGAGAATTCCCCTCACTTTCCTTCTTTGTCCCTAGAAACAAGGATTCGCACAGTGAAAGAAACTGACACTCTCCCTACCTAGAGTTTTCTGTCCCTAGAAAAAATGTTTTTTTAAAGCACACTATAGCACAAGGAGAATTCCCCTCACTTTCCTTCTTTGTCCCTAGAAACAAGGATTCGCACAGTGAAAGAAACTGACACTCTCCCTACCTAGAGTTTTCTGTCCCTAGAAAAAATGTTTTTTTAAAGCACACTATAGCACAAGGAGAATTCCCCTCACTTTCCTTCTTTGTCCCTAGAAACAAGGATTCGCACAGTGAAAGAAACTGACACTCTCCCTACCTAGAGTTTTCTGTCCCTAGAAAAAATGTTTTTTTAAAGCACACTATAGCACAAGGAGAATTCCCCTCACTTTCCTTCTTTGTCCCTAGAAACAAGGATTCGCACAGTGAAAGAAACTGACACTCTCCCTACCTAGAGTTTTCTGTCCCTAGAAAAAATGTTTTTTTAAAGCACACTATAGCACAAGGAGAATTCCCCTCACTTTCCTTCTTTGTCCCTAGAAACAAGGATTCGCACAGTGAAAGAAACTGACACTCTCCCTACCTAGAGTTTTCTGTCCCTAGAAAAAATGTTTTTTTAAAGCACACTATAGCACAAGGAGAATTCCCCTCACTTTCCTTCTTTGTCCCTAGAAACAAGGATTCGCACAGTGAAAGAAACTGACACTCTCCCTACCTAGAGTTTTCTGTCCCTAGAAAAAATGTTTTTTTAAAGCACACTATAGCACAAGGAGAATTCCCCTCACTTTCCTTCTTTGTCCCTAGAAACAAGGATTCGCACAGTGAAAGAAACTGACACTCTCCCTACCTAGAGTTTTCTGTCCCTAGAAAAAATGTTTTTTTAAAGCACACTATAGCACAAGGAGAATTCCCCTCACTTTCCTTCTTTGTCCCTAGAAACAAGGATTCGCACAGTGAAAGAAACTGACACTCTCCCTACCTAGAGTTTTCTGTCCCTAGAAAAAATGTTTTTTTAAAGCACACTATAGCACAAGGAGAATTCCCCTCACTTTCCTTCTTTGTCCCTAGAAACAAGGATTCGCACAGTGAAAGAAACTGACACTCTCCCTACCTAGAGTTTTCTGTCCCTAGAAAAAATGTTTTTTTAAAGCACACTATAGCACAAGGAGAATTCCCCTCACTTTCCTTCTTTGTCCCTAGAAACAAGGATTCGCACAGTGAAAGAAACTGACACTCTCCCTACCTAGAGTTTTCTGTCCCTAGAAAAAATGTTTTTTTAAAGCACACTATAGCACAAGGAGAATTCCCCTCACTTTCCTTCTTTGTCCCTAGAAACAAGGATTCGCACAGTGAAAGAAACTGACACTCTCCCTACCTAGAGTTTTCTGTCCCTAGAAAAAATGTTTTTTTAAAGCACACTATAGCACAAGGAGAATTCCCCTCACTTTCCTTCTTTGTCCCTAGAAACAAGGATTCGCACAGTGAAAGAAACTGACACTCTCCCTACCTAGAGTTTTCTGTCCCTAGAAAAAATGTTTTTTTAAAGCACACTATAGCACAAGGAGAATTCCCCTCACTTTCCTTCTTTGTCCCTAGAAACAAGGATTCGCACAGTGAAAGAAACTGACACTCTCCCTACCTAGAGTTTTCTGTCCCTAGAAAAAATGTTTTTTTAAAGCACACTATAGCACAAGGAGAATTCCCCTCACTTTCCTTCTTTGTCCCTAGAAACAAGGATTCGCACAGTGAAAGAAACTGACACTCTCCCTACCTAGAGTTTTCTGTCCCTAGAAAAAATGTTTTTTTAAAGCACACTATAGCACAAGGAGAATTCCCCTCACTTTCCTTCTTTGTCCCTAGAAACAAGGATTCGCACAGTGAAAGAAACTGACACTCTCCCTACCTAGAGTTTTCTGTCCCTAGAAAAAATGTTTTTTTAAAGCACACTATAGCACAAGGAGAATTCCCCTCACTTTCCTTCTTTGTCCCTAGAAACAAGGATTCGCACAGTGAAAGAAACTGACACTCTCCCTACCTAGAGTTTTCTGTCCCTAGAAAAAATGTTTTTTTAAAGCACACTATAGCACAAGGAGAATTCCCCTCACTTTCCTTCTTTGTCCCTAGAAACAAGGATTCGCACAGTGAAAGAAACTGACACTCTCCCTACCTAGAGTTTTCTGTCCCTAGAAAAAATGTTTTTTTAAAGCACACTATAGCACAAGGAGAATTCCCCTCACTTTCCTTCTTTGTCCCTAGAAACAAGGATTCGCACAGTGAAAGAAACTGACACTCTCCCTACCTAGAGTTTTCTGTCCCTAGAAAAAATGTTTTTTTAAAGCACACTATAGCACAAGGAGAATTCCCCTCACTTTCCTTCTTTGTCCCTAGAAACAAGGATTCGCACAGTGAAAGAAACTGACACTCTCCCTACCTAGAGTTTTCTGTCCCTAGAAAAAATGTTTTTTTAAAGCACACTATAGCACAAGGAGAATTCCCCTCACTTTCCTTCTTTGTCCCTAGAAACAAGGATTCGCACAGTGAAAGAAACTGACACTCTCCCTACCTAGAGTTTTCTGTCCCTAGAAAAAATGTTTTTTTAAAGCACACTATAGCACAAGGAGAATTCCCCTCACTTTCCTTCTTTGTCCCTAGAAACAAGGATTCGCACAGTGAAAGAAACTGACACTCTCCCTACCTAGAGTTTTCTGTCCCTAGAAAAAATGTTTTTTTAAAGCACACTATAGCACAAGGAGAATTCCCCTCACTTTCCTTCTTTGTCCCTAGAAACAAGGATTCGCACAGTGAAAGAAACTGACACTCTCCCTACCTAGAGTTTTCTGTCCCTAGAAAAAATGTTTTTTTAAAGCACACTATAGCACAAGGAGAATTCCCCTCACTTTCCTTCTTTGTCCCTAGAAACAAGGATTCGCACAGTGAAAGAAACTGACACTCTCCCTACCTAGAGTTTTCTGTCCCTAGAAAAAATGTTTTTTTAAAGCACACTATAGCACAAGGAGAATTCCCCTCACTTTCCTTCTTTGTCCCTAGAAACAAGGATTCGCACAGTGAAAGAAACTGACACTCTCCCTACCTAGAGTTTTCTGTCCCTAGAAAAAATGTTTTTTTAAAGCACACTATAGCACAAGGAGAATTCCCCTCACTTTCCTTCTTTGTCCCTAGAAACAAGGATTCGCACAGTGAAAGAAACTGACACTCTCCCTACCTAGAGTTTTCTGTCCCTAGAAAAAATGTTTTTTTAAAGCACACTATAGCACAAGGAGAATTCCCCTCACTTTCCTTCTTTGTCCCTAGAAACAAGGATTCGCACAGTGAAAGAAACTGACACTCTCCCTACCTAGAGTTTTCTGTCCCTAGAAAAAATGTTTTTTTAAAGCACACTATAGCACAAGGAGAATTCCCCTCACTTTCCTTCTTTGTCCCTAGAAACAAGGATTCGCACAGTGAAAGAAACTGACACTCTCCCTACCTAGAGTTTTCTGTCCCTAGAAAAAATGTTTTTTTTAAAGCACACTATAGCACAAGGAGAATTCCCCTCACTTTCCTTCTTTGTCCCTAGAAACAAGGATTCGCACAGTGAAAGAAACTGACACTCTCCCTACCTAGAGTTTTCTGTCCCTAGAAAAAATGTTTTTTTAAAGCACACTATAGCACAAGGAGAATTCCCCTCACTTTCCTTCTTTGTCCCTAGAAACAAGGATTCGCACAGTGAAAGAAACTGACACTCTCCCTACCTAGAGTTTTCTGTCCCTAGAAAAAATGTTTTTTTAAAGCACACTATAGCACAAGGAGAATTCCCCTCACTTTCCTTCTTTGTCCCTAGAAACAAGGATTCGCACAGTGAAAGAAACTGACACTCTCCCTACCTAGAGTTTTCTGTCCCTAGAAAAAATGTTTTTTTAAAGCACACTATAGCACAAGGAGAATTCCCCTCACTTTCCTTCTTTGTCCCTAGAAACAAGGATTCGCACAGTGAAAGAAACTGACACTCTCCCTACCTAGAGTTTTCTGTCCCTAGAAAAAATGTTTTTTTAAAGCACACTATAGCACAAGGAGAATTCCCCTCACTTTCCTTCTTTGTCCCTAGAAACAAGGATTCGCACAGTGAAAGAAACTGACACTCTCCCTACCTAGAGTTTTCTGTCCCTAGAAAAAATGTTTTTTTAAAGCACACTATAGCACAAGGAGAATTCCCCTCACTTTCCTTCTTTGTCCCTAGAAACAAGGATTCGCACAGTGAAAGAAACTGACACTCTCCCTACCTAGAGTTTTCTGTCCCTAGAAAAAATGTTTTTTTAAAGCACACTATAGCACAAGGAGAATTCCCCTCACTTTCCTTCTTTGTCCCTAGAAACAAGGATTCGCACAGTGAAAGAAACTGACACTCTCCCTACCTAGAGTTTTCTGTCCCTAGAAAAAATGTTTTTTTAAAGCACACTATAGCACAAGGAGAATTCCCCTCACTTTCCTTCTTTGTCCCTAGAAACAAGGATTCGCACAGTGAAAGAAACTGACACTCTCCCTACCTAGAGTTTTCTGTCCCTAGAAAAAATGTTTTTTTAAAGCACACTATAGCACAAGGAGAATTCCCCTCACTTTCCTTCTTTGTCCCTAGAAACAAGGATTCGCACAGTGAAAGAAACTGACACTCTCCCTACCTAGAGTTTTCTGTCCCTAGAAAAAATGTTTTTTTAAAGCACACTATAGCACAAGGAGAATTCCCCTCACTTTCCTTCTTTGTCCCTAGAAACAAGGATTCGCACAGTGAAAGAAACTGACACTCTCCCTACCTAGAGTTTTCTGTCCCTAGAAAAAATGTTTTTTTAAAGCACACTATAGCACAAGGAGAATTCCCCTCACTTTCCTTCTTTGTCCCTAGAAACAAGGATTCGCACAGTGAAAGAAACTGACACTCTCCCTACCTAGAGTTTTCTGTCCCTAGAAAAAATGTTTTTTTAAAGCACACTATAGCACAAGGAGAATTCCCCTCACTTTCCTTCTTTGTCCCTAGAAACAAGGATTCGCACAGTGAAAGAAACTGACACTCTCCCTACCTAGAGTTTTCTGTCCCTAGAAAAAATGTTTTTTTAAAGCACACTATAGCACAAGGAGAATTCCCCTCACTTTCCTTCTTTGTCCCTAGAAACAAGGATTCGCACAGTGAAAGAAACTGACACTCTCCCTACCTAGAGTTTTCTGTCCCTAGAAAAAATGTTTTTTTTAAAGCACACTATAGCACAAGGAGAATTCCCCTCACTTTCCTTCTTTGTCCCTAGAAACAAGGATTCGCACAGTGAAAGAAACTGACACTCTCCCTACCTAGAGTTTTCTGTCCCTAGAAAAAATGTTTTTTTAAAGCACACTATAGCACAAGGAGAATTCCCCTCACTTTCCTTCTTTGTCCTAAGGATTCGCACAGTGAAAGAAACTGACACTCTCCCTACCTAGAGTTTTCTGTCCCTAGAAAAAATGTTTTTTTAAAGCACACTATAGCACAAGGAGAATTCCCCTCACTTTCCTTCTTTGTCCCTAGAAACAAGGATTCGCACAGTGAAAGAAACTGACACTCTCCCTACCTAGAGTTTTCTGTCCCTAGAAAAAATGTTTTTTTAAAGCACACTATAGCACAAGGAGAATTCCCCTCACTTTCCTTCTTTGTCCCTAGAAACAAGGATTCGCACAGTGAAAGAAACTGACACTCTCCCTACCTAGAGTTTTCTGTCCCTAGAAAAAATGTTTTTTTAAAGCACACTATAGCACAAGGAGAATTCCCCTCACTTTCCTTCTTTGTCCCTAGAAACAAGGATTCGCACAGTGAAAGAAACTGACACTCTCCCTACCTAGAGTTTTCTGTCCCTAGAAAAAAATGTTTTTTTAAAGCACACTATAGCACAAGGAGAATTCCCCTCACTTTCCTTCTTTGTCCCTAGAAACAAGGATTCGCACAGTGAAAGAAACTGACACTCTCCCTACCTAGAGTTTTCTGTCCCTAGAAAAAATGTTTTTTTAAAGCACACTATAGCACAAGGAGAATTCCCCTCACTTTCCTTCTTTGTCCCTAGAAACAAGGATTCGCACAGTGAAAGAAACTGACACTCTCCCTACCTAGAGTTTTCTGTCCCTAGAAAAAATGTTTTTTTAAAGCACACTATAGCACAAGGAGAATTCCCCTCACTTTCCTTCTTTGTCCCTAGAAACAAGGATTCGCACAGTGAAAGAAACTGACACTCTCCCTACCTAGAGTTTTCTGTCCTTAGAAAAAATGTTTTTTTAAAGCACACTATAGCACAAGGAGAATTCCCCTCACTTTCCTTCTTTGTCCCTAGAAACAAGGATTCGCACAGTGAAAGAAACTGACACTCTCCCTACCTAGAGTTTTCTGTCCCTAGAAAAAATGTTTTTTTAAAGCACACTATAGCACAAGGAGAATTCCCCTCACTTTCCTTCTTTGTCCCTAGAAACAAGGATTCGCACAGTGAAAGAAACTGACACTCTCCCTACCTAGAGTTTTCTGTCCCTAGAAAAAATGTTTTTTTAAAGCACACTATAGCACAAGGAGAATTCCCCTCACTTTCCTTCTTTGTCCCTAGAAACAAGGATTCGCACAGTGAAAGAAACTGACACTCTCCCTACCTAGAGTTTTCTGTCCCTAGAAAAAATGTTTTTTTAAAGCACACTATAGCACAAGGAGAATTCCCCTCACTTTCCTTCTTTGTCCCTAGAAACAAGGATTCGCACAGTGAAAGAAACTGACACTCTCCCTACCTAGAGTTTTCTGTCCCTAGAAAAAATGTTTTTTTAAAGCACACTATAGCACAAGGAGAATTCCCCTCACTTTCCTTCTTTGTCCCTAGAAACAAGGATTCGCACAGTGAAAGAAACTGACACTCTCCCTACCTAGAGTTTTCTGTCCCTAGAAAAAATGTTTTTTTAAAGCACACTATAGCACAAGGAGAATTCCCCTCACTTTCCTTCTTTGTCCCTAGAAACAAGGATTCGCACAGTGAAAGAAACTGACACTCTCCCTACCTAGAGTTTTCTGTCCCTAGAAAAAATGTTTTTTTAAAGCACACTATAGCACAAGGAGAATTCCCCTCACTTTCCTTCTTTGTCCCTAGAAACAAGGATTCGCACAGTGAAAGAAACTGACACTCTCCCTACCTAGAGTTTTCTGTCCCTAGAAAAAATGTTTTTTTAAAGCACACTATAGCACAAGGAGAATTCCCCTCACTTTCCTTCTTTGTCCCTAGAAACAAGGATTCGCACAGTGAAAGAAACTGACACTCTCCCTACCTAGAGTTTTCTGTCCCTAGAAAAAATGTTTTTTTAAAGCACACTATAGCACAAGGAGAATTCCCCTCACTTTCCTTCTTTGTCCCTAGAAACAAGGATTCGCACAGTGAAAGAAACTGACACTCTCCCTACCTAGAGTTTTCTGTCCCTAGAAAAAATGTTTTTTTAAAGCACACTATAGCACAAGGAGAATTCCCCTCACTTTCCTTCTTTGTCCCTAGAAACAAGGATTCGCACAGTGAAAGAAACTGACACTCTCCCTACCTAGAGTTTTCTGTCCCTAGAAAAAATGTTTTTTTAAAGCACACTATAGCACAAGGAGAATTCCCCTCACTTTCCTTCTTTGTCCCTAGAAACAAGGATTCGCACAGTGAAAGAAACTGACACTCTCCCTACCTAGAGTTTTCTGTCCCTAGAAAAAATGTTTTTTTAAAGCACACTATAGCACAAGGAGAATTCCCCTCACTTTCCTTCTTTGTCCCTAGAAACAAGGATTCGCACAGTGAAAGAAACTGACACTCTCCCTACCTAGAGTTTTCTGTCCCTAGAAAAAATGTTTTTTTAAAGCACACTATAGCACAAGGAGAATTCCCCTCACTTTCCTTCTTTGTCCCTAGAAACAAGGATTCGCACAGTGAAAGAAACTGACACTCTCCCTACCTAGAGTTTTCTGTCCCTAGAAAAAATGTTTTTTTAAAGCACACTATAGCACAAGGAGAATTCCCCTCACTTTCCTTCTTTGTCCCTAGAAACAAGGATTCGCACAGTGAAAGAAACTGACACTCTCCCTACCTAGAGTTTTCTGTCCCTAGAAAAAATGTTTTTTTAAAGCACACTATAGCACAAGGAGAATTCCCCTCACTTTCCTTCTTTGTCCCTAGAAACAAGGATTCGCACAGTGAAAGAAACTGACACTCTCCCTACCTAGAGTTTTCTGTCCCTAGAAAAAATGTTTTTTTAAAGCACACTATAGCACAAGGAGAATTCCCCTCACTTTCCTTCTTTGTCCCTAGAAACAAGGATTCGCACAGTGAAAGAAACTGACACTCTCCCTACCTAGAGTTTTCTGTCCCTAGAAAAAATGTTTTTTTAAAGCACACTATAGCACAAGGAGAATTCCCCTCACTTTCCTTCTTTGTCCCTAGAAACAAGGATTCGCACAGTGAAAGAAACTGACACTCTCCCTACCTAGAGTTTTCTGTCCCTAGAAAAAATGTTTTTTTAAAGCACACTATAGCACAAGGAGAATTCCCCTCACTTTCCTTCTTTGTCCCTAGAAACAAGGATTCGCACAGTGAAAGAAACTGACACTCTCCCTACCTAGAGTTTTCTGTCCCTAGAAAAAATGTTTTTTTAAAGCACACTATAGCACAAGGAGAATTCCCCTCACTTTCCTTCTTTGTCCCTAGAAACAAGGATTCGCACAGTGAAAGAAACTGACACTCTCCCTACCTAGAGTTTTCTGTCCCTAGAAAAAATGTTTTTTTAAAGCACACTATAGCACAAGGAGAATTCCCCTCACTTTCCTTCTTTGTCCCTAGAAACAAGGATTCGCACAGTGAAAGAAACTGACACTCTCCCTACCTAGAGTTTTCTGTCCCTAGAAAAAATGTTTTTTTAAAGCACACTATAGCACAAGGAGAATTCCCCTCACTTTCCTTCTTTGTCCCTAGAAACAAGGATTCGCACAGTGAAAGAAACTGACACTCTCCCTACCTAGAGTTTTCTGTCCCTAGAAAAAATGTTTTTTTAAAGCACACTATAGCACAAGGAGAATTCCCCTCACTTTCCTTCTTTGTCCCTAGAAACAAGGATTCGCACAGTGAAAGAAACTGACACTCTCCCTACCTAGAGTTTTCTGTCCCTAGAAAAAATGTTTTTTTAAAGCACACTATAGCACAAGGAGAATTCCCCTCACTTTCCTTCTTTGTCCCTAGAAACAAGGATTCGCACAGTGAAAGAAACTGACACTCTCCCTACCTAGAGTTTTCTGTCCCTAGAAAAAATGTTTTTTTAAAGCACACTATAGCACAAGGAGAATTCCCCTCACTTTCCTTCTTTGTCCCTAGAAACAAGGATTCGCACAGTGAAAGAAACTGACACTCTCCCTACCTAGAGTTTTCTGTCCCTAGAAAAAATGTTTTTTTAAAGCACACTATAGCACAAGGAGAATTCCCCTCACTTTCCTTCTTTGTCCCTAGAAACAAGGATTCGCACAGTGAAAGAAACTGACACTCTCCCTACCTAGAGTTTTCTGTCCCTAGAAAAAATGTTTTTTTAAAGCACACTATAGCACAAGGAGAATTCCCCTCACTTTCCTTCTTTGTCCCTAGAAACAAGGATTCGCACAGTGAAAGAAACTGACACTCTCCCTACCTAGAGTTTTCTGTCCCTAGAAAAAATGTTTTTTTAAAGCACACTATAGCACAAGGAGAATTCCCCTCACTTTCCTTCTTTGTCCCTAGAAACAAGGATTCGCACAGTGAAAGAAACTGACACTCTCCCTACCTAGAGTTTTCTGTCCCTAGAAAAAATGTTTTTTTAAAGCACACTATAGCACAAGGAGAATTCCCCTCACTTTCCTTCCCTGTCCCTAGAAACAAGGATTCGCACAGTAAAACACACTGACACTCTCCCTACCTATCCTTCTCTTTCCCTAAACTAAAGGAATCCAGGTTAAGCAAGAAAGAAATAAATGTCACTGTCCCTGCCTATGCTTCTCTTTCCCTGCTCCGGAACACACTACACTAGGCCGCCGTGCTGGCGGCCTTTTATAGTGTGGGGCGTGTACTAAACACCCTCAGCAATAATTGGCCACAGGCATCCTGCCTGTGGCCAATCATTGTTCTCCTCGCTGCCGGCGCTGTGATTGGCCAAGCATGCGGGGTCACAGTGCATGCTTGGCCAATCACAGCGCCTGGATGACACTGCGATGGCGTAGTGCATTGTGGGCCGTTCGCGTCACTCGAATTTGGCGCGAACGGCTCAAATCGTTCGATCTTCGTCGAACGATCGAACAGCCGATGTTCGAGTCGAACGTATGTTCGACTCGAACACGAAGCTCATCCCTAATGGGGAGTACAGAGAGATCACTGTTCCTGATCACTAGGAACAGACGATCGCTCTCTACTCCCCTGAAAGAATGGACATCTGTTTGTTTACATTGACAGATCCCCATTCTGTCTCTAATGCCTTGTACACACAATCAGAATTTTCTATGGAAAAAGTCAGATGGAATTTTTTCATCGGATATTCCAACCGTGTGTATGCCCCATTGGACTTTTTCCATCGGAAATTCAGAGGAATTCTGTCGGAGTTTAGATAGAGAACATGTTCTCTTTTACTCCGATTGAATTCCGTCGGAATTCCGATGTGATTTTGGCCGGTCAAAAGTCCGACCGTGTGTACGGGGCATAAGGAGCGATCGCAGGTGGCCGACGGACAACTTGGCCGCCACCCACACGCATCGGCATGGGAGATCATATGGCAACCTGCATTAACTAGTTTCAGAGCCTTCCTACGAAAATTAACCCTCTTCAGACTCTTCCAAAAATGATGCAGATGAGCATGATTGTATGAATAATTGTGCAGTGCCAGTGAAAGAAAATTTCTGCAAGGCTACAGAAATCAATGACTGTAAGTGCTCATAAATCTATAAACAGAAAAAATAGTCATATAAATAGAAATAACGTCCGCAAAAAAAGTCCATATAGTGCAAAAACTGAAAAGTTGGGATCATATATGATAAGACTGGACTGGATGAATAAAAGCAATGCAATGACATCAGCAGACCCCGTCCTGACGTGTTTCGTCTAAGGAGACATCTCAGATTATGTCTCCTCAGACAAAACACATCGGGACGAGGTCTGCTGATGTCATTGTGTTGCTTTTTTCATGATTACAAGCACTTTTTTTACTCTTCCCAAATGTGAGTGTTCCCAATTTTTTTTTTTACATTAAACTTAGTATACCTATGTGTTTACACTATGTGGAGTTTTTTTTTTTTACTTATTGGTTATACTGCAGGTTACAAGGTTAAAGGTCTTTCTAAACAGAGCCTGGTCTGAGCCCTTTTCAGTATATGGAAGCATCTTGGCATAAACCATACGTGCGGATGATCCATCCTGTCAGGAGCATGTATGGAGATCGAGATGCTAAGAGGGCTCCCCTTGCGGCTGAGTGCAGCGCACCCACAGAGTTGGGAACAGGGAGCGAGGAGCCCAAAGAAGCACGGTTGGATAGGTGCTTGTTTGCAGTCTGATGAACTTAGCCACTGAGGGATGACTGAAGCAGGCAGAGCTGAGCTGGGTTTGTTCAGGTAAGCGGAAAAACCAGAAGCCAGGCCGGGGGTCATACACAGATAAGTCAGTCCAAAGCATACACAGGGGCGAGCCAAGGTCATACACAAGCAGGGTCCAGGTACGAGCCAAAGGTCAAGCCGGGTGGTCAGGAAGCAGTAGCAGAGTCCAGAAGCTGGCCAATGGTCAAACTGGGAGATCAGGAAGCGAGGTCAAGGCAAGCCGGGTCACAACGGGTAAGCACAGATCAGGAAGCCAGATCAAGGTATACAAGGAGCTGAAGAGATAATTGCTTGTGCACGTCTCCTGACCCTCCGTGGGCGTCCATGAATGTTCTGGGCAACATTGCCCGTTCCGTGACGGCCATGTCCCTGACACATCCACTGGTGTTTACACAACAAGCTTTGGCGACTCATTGGGCATATGTCCATTTGGGTCCATTTGCTCCGGTAAGCCTTCCTGCAATCAGTGGTGGCTTTCTTTCACATCTATTCACGCCTTAAAGAATTATAATTTTGCTATTATTCCTATCCAGTCTTATCATATATGATCACAACTTTTTAGTTTTTGCACTATATGGACTTTTTCATGGACATTATTACTATATATATGATTATTATTTCTGTTTATAGATTTATGAGCACTAACAGTCATTGATTTATGTATCCTTTTTGTTTCACTAGTGCTGCACAATTGTTCTAATCACTAGTTTTGCATTTTTGTCTATTGCTGTGCTGGCTGCTGTCTATTCGGGTGTCAGCGCAATATTTTGCACAGGATTATATGAATCCTGCTTTGTTTAAGCAGTCAGTGATTAGGATAATGACCAACAGGTTGTCACAATTCATGGTCCAGACACACTAAAGGAGTTGACTCCACTCTCCTTGTGCAGGGATCATCCATTCTGGCAATGTCCAGCTTTCCTCCCAGAACCATTAAACTAGCCTTTGTGCCTTCTCACGCTAATCAACCTTTTTCAGACTCTTCCAAAGAACATGAGGATGACCTTTGTGCAGGTTTTGATCCCTTCCTTTGTAAGGCTGATGAGATGTCTTAAAATGGAAGAGTTCCCTGCAAAGCTGTGGAATTATTTCAAGGACCGCCAAAATAATGTTTTGCAATCTCCTTATGGAGACAGAATCCAAAGTTCATTCTAGAAAAATTAAGCAAAAAGCATGTGCACGCTTGGGAATGCGCGTTTGCATGTGTGCATACACATGTGCATGTTTGCAAACATCTACTCGCTCCGTTCTTGGCCAGCACATGCATACGTGTGCGCCTGGAAACAGCATCTGTACTATGGCAAAGCTTCTCCTGACACATTTTCTCAATGCAGGATATTAAAATTATGCCCTTTTGAGGAGGAAGGTGTCCAGTGTATGGAGTAATAAATTTTGTTAGTGTATCTCCTATAAGATTGACTAAATACATGACTTTACCATTAAAAGATACTGTGTCCTTCAAGGAATTATTCAAGGAATTACTTAAAATTTAAGCTTAAATTGTCAGCAAAGATCTGTGATTGTGGTTAGTCTGGCTTCCTGCCTCAAAGTAAACGTCTGAGATCGCAGTCAGTTTTCACTATCATTCCAGAGAGATTTCTGGTTGGGAGTCCAGGAAAAACTGGAAAGCTAGTGCATTCTCCAAAAAGTCAGCAAAGAGCTCAGTTTCAGGAATCCAGGGTGCCTCATGCCAGCCACACATATCTTATATACACTTAGTTACTAGAGAACATACTGGTGGTAAGGTGCTGTATTGTTCTGGTGTTCTTCTATTCACCGGTCAGTGTCTGCATACTGTACCTGATAATTATCAGGACCATTTTCTTTCCTCTCCTGTCCCTATTTTGGAGTGGGCTCGGTAAAGAAGGCACCCTTTCCTGAAGGGTTTTTCTTCAAGAGTGGACATGCATCAAATTATATTCATATTTCTCAGACAATAAAAAGCCTTTGGTGTATGCAGTAGAAAATCTTCAGTGCCAGACAGTGGACCAAGGTCAATAGAACTTCCATATTCAGGGGGTAATCTGAAACTTTCCAGATTTCAAGCCGGCCTTGTGCTGCCAGAGATTTTCAGTCTTGATGAGGCTGGATATCACGATAGTGGTGTACTATATCAACAGGCAGGTTTAAACCTGTAGCTTTAATCTGGCCACAGACAAGTCAGTTTTATTTCATTCAACTAAAAAACTTGATTTCTTCATCCACACGTACAAGGTGAATGGGAGAATCCTCCCCACTGTGTCATTGTATTCTGACAGCAGGAAGACTTTCCCACCATCAGAATCAGTGCTGCAGGCTATGGCAGAAAAATTCCAGCAGGGTGGATGTACAGATTTAACGTCTGTTCAACCACATTGCCCATACAAAATTCAAAATTTGGCCAGGCCCTGCTGAACTGGCTCAATTTTGATCCATCTATGAGCAATTTTAGCCTACTGAGGGAGGTAAATCTGGCCAGAGAGGAATATCTACAACATTTCAGTCATGCCATAGATTTAGAACTTCTAGAAGGACTTCACATTCCATTTCCTTATTGGTAAAATAACTGTTTTTTACATTCAGAAAGTGTACATATTCGCCAGCACACCAAGGATCTACAAACACCATCCAAAGACAAGTGCAATGTTTCAGAGTTGCGCAGGACCCTTTCCTCAGGCATGCGACCAGGGATGGACTGGCCATAGGGACTACCGGGAGTTTTTTTTTGTGGGCCATTTTTTTATGCAGTTCGGCGGCAGCGGGAGCGTGGCAGCAAACAGCGGTCCACAAAAATAAATAAATAATTTTGTGGCCTGTTTTTTTATGCAGTTCGGCGGCAGCAGGAGCATGGCAGCAAACAGCAGCCCACAAAAAAAATAAAATAATTTGTGGCCCGTTATTTTATGCAGTTTGGCGGCAGCGGGAGCGTGGCAGCAAACAGCGGCCCACAAAAAAAAAACGTAAAAAGAATAATTTTGTGGCCCGTTTTTTTATGCAGTTCAGCGGCAGCGGGAGCCTGGCAGCAAACAGTTGCAGGGATTCGGGGAAGGTTGCCAGCGAGGAGGGCAGTTGGATGTAAATGTCCAAGGAGGTAGAAGAGCTCCACCCCCTCCCTGACCACCGAAGAGGCGGACAGTAGCGAGCGCGGCCACCCCGGCGTTCCCAGAACCTCGATTCCTCCACCTCCTCTCTGCTCCAGGAACCATGCGGCCTGGGCCGGAGGGCAGGCTGACTGGGAGCCCGGAGGAAGAGAACATGCACCGCTGTAAGGAGCAGAGCAGAGAGAACACCCCCAGATCAAAAGGGAGACTCGGCGCTGCCGCTGCTGGCCATCAGGTACCTGGCATCCTACACAAACATGCCAGAACACTGAGACAGCGGGGAGGTGAGCAGAGGAGGGACTGCAGAAAGGGACAGTTCTATGTGGTCTGTCTCAGCCCTCCCCTCTGTCTCTCTGCCCCCTCTGTCTCTCTGCCCCCTCTGTCTCTCAGCCCCCTCCTCTGTCTCTCAGCCCTCCAACTATCTCTCAGACCCCTCCTCTGTCTCTCAGACCCCCCCTCTGTCTCTCAGACCCCTTCTCTGTCTCCCAGACCCCTTCTCTGTCTCTCAGCTCTCCTCCTCTGTCTCTCAGCTCTCCTCCCTGTCTCTTAGCTCCCCCACTGTCTCTCAGCTCCCCCTCTGTCTCTCAGCTCCCCCTCTGTCTCTCAGCTCTCCCCTCTGTCTCTTAGCTCCCCCCTCTGTCTCTCAGCTCCCCCTCTGTCTCTCAGACCCCCACTCTGTCTCTCAGACCCCTCCTCTGACTCTCAGCCCCCTCCTCTGTCTCTCAGCCAACTCCTCTGTCTCTTAGCTCTCCTTCTCTATCTCTCAGCTCCCCCTCTATCTCTCAGCTCTCCTCCTCTATCTCTCAGCTCGCCCCTCTGTCTCTCAGCTCCCCCCTCTGTCTCTCAGCTCCCTCCTCTGTCTCTCTGCCCTTTCCTCTGCCTCATTCACTCCCTGACTCTTAGGCTGCCTTAACACTGGGGAGGGCATTGACGGTAAAACGCTGCTAGTTTTAGCAGCACTTTACTGTTGTTTTAGCTGCGCTATTCGGCTTCTAGTAGGTGCTTTTAACCCTGGCTAGCAGCCGAATTAAAGGTTAAATGCACCCGTGTAGCGCTGCTGCCGAAGGGCTTTGCAGGCACTTCAGCAGTGGTGGCCATTCATTTCAATGGGCAGGAGCGGTGTGTACACTGTTCCTCCACTGCCCCAAAGATGCTGCTTGGAGGACTTTCACACTGGGACTGCAGCGGAGGCGTTTTTTCAGGCGCTTTACAGGCGCTATTTTTAGCCCAAAAGCTCCTGAAAAACGCCTCAGTGTGAAAGGGGTCCTACACTCACCCCCTCTCTTTTACACTCACTCCCTCTCTCTCACACTTACCCCCCTCACCCCCTTTCCCTCAACCCTCCCTCTCTCTCTCTCATTCCCCTTTCGCTCACCCTCTCATGATATACAATAATGGATGTAGGGGCCTTTTGGTGGGCGTGATTTTTTTGGGGGGTGGGGGGGCAGCATTTTATTGAATTAAAATGGGCCGGTCTGGATGAAGTCCAGGGCCAAATTTTTGTCCCAGTCCAGCCCTGCTTGCGACCATGATTGTAGATGCTTGGTGTGCTGGCGAATATGTTCACTTTCTTGATGTCTCCAGAATCAAGCTAGTAATCGCTACAGGACCCACCATTGATGAGCCTTGTTTTCCAGGAAGGTGTGTGATAGGAATATAGACAAGATGGTCCCTACATCCAGACTCCTTTCAGTGGATTCTGTGTCTGCCCAGGATTCCTGTGTTTGATCTGCTTGCATCTCCTTACAATTGCAAACTGTAGAGTTTTTCATAAGAGGACCAGGCCAGCAAGTTCTGGAAGTGGATGTTCTGACAGATCAGGAGATGTTTCTAAAGCTGTATGCTTTCCCTCCAGTCCTCTCTCTATATATGGCTTTTTAAGACTACTGTTAAAACAGTTAAAACCATTGTAGTGTTTTCCTACTAGCCAAAAACGCTTTGGCTTCTACTTCAAACTTGGTTATTGGGACCCAGCCCCTCTAACTTTCAGATTGAATATTCTGTTGCAGGGTGTAATACTTCCCCCTTGTTCATCTCCTCCAATTATTGACTGATAGATGCATCTTTACGCTGGTTGGATGATGCACTAATATAGTTTACAACAGAATTTGAGTGAAGTATGTCCAGTTATGGCTACTTCTGACTTCTCAAGTTTTAATCCTCTAGCTCACTATCTTTTGGACTTTCTACAGACAAGCCTGGATATTGGGCTGATTTTCAGCTCTCTTGGAGTGTAGATTTTAGCACTCCAGGTCTTCTCCAATGTCTCTTGGGGACATTTCCCCATGCTCATCCTATTCCCTATTGCCTGTGTTTTAGACTGCAGAGAGCCAAGACTCCCAAAGGGGATTTACCACTTGCTCTCAACCTCTTGCCAGCTCCTGATGGAATCACTTTCAGTACAGGAAAAGTAACAGTGATCCATGAAGACAGCCTGTTTAACCTCCCTAGCGGTAATCCCGAGCGTGACTCGGGGTTGTTTTTTTATGCTAGGATCGGTAACCCCGAGTCACGCTCGGGGTAGACATTGCAGAGCTCGCAGCGGAGTTTCCCTACCTTCTCCTGGCGATCCAGCGATGATGTCCTCTGCTGTGATCGCCAGCGAGACCTCCGGCGAGTGTCGGCACTTTCGACCCCATCTGACTTCCTAGTTCCGTTCCCTGCGAGCCGCAGCGGCGCATGGGAGCGGAACTGGGCGGCAAATTCAAAAAGGTAAACACACAGTATACATACAGTATACTGTAATCTTACTGATTACAGTACTGTATGTAATAATTACACACCCCCTTTGTCCCTAGTGGTCTGTCCAGTGTCCTGCATGCACTTTTATATAATAAAAATCATTCTTTCTGCCTGTAAACTGGGGATTGTCCATAGCAACTAAAAAGTGTCCCTTTATGTCAAAAGTGGTTTTAGACCAGCTAGAAAACAGCGATAATAAATTAGAATCACTCGCAGAATTGAGCGATAGCGATTTGTGGGGAAATTCGTCATCAAACACTAAATCTAATGACAGCGACAATTCTGCAACTGAGCACATTTCAGTGTTTTTGATTTGATTACATTATTGAATATTTTTTATTATAATTAGATTACTATTTTTTATAATTTTTTATAGTTATTCATTATATTATAATTTATAATTTTGTGTTTCATATTTATCATACCCGGGATGTCTACTAGACTCTGGTTTGCTCAGGTTTAAGTAAGTAATTACTAAGAATCACAGGCCTATAATACATAACACCAAATTTTCATGCAAAATAATTGTACCGCTTTTGGTACATAATTCCAGAAAGAATCATACCGCCAGGGAGGTTAATGGCTATCTCCTCTAGCCAGGAAGTTTACAGAGATCAAGACCTTGGGCCTTCTGTGATTGTTACTTATGAGTATACTAGTTACATTTAAATTTTATTGTGTTTTGTTGTAGCCCTGATGAAGGGTGAGTGCTTTCTGACCACTGAAATACATTGATTTTTTTGCACCAACCCATCCAAACACAATACTTTACCAACAAGCTAGCCTAAGGGAATTTGTCTGCTCTTGAACTTTCAGAATAGCCCAGTACACCTTAGAATGTAGGCATTATGGCAAGACCTAGAGACCCCTGTTTTAGCACTCATGATTCAGTCTCATAACATACACTTTGGATGTTGAGTAAGTAGCACTACTTGAAATTCCTAAAACTCACTTTGTTTTGCCTGTGGGGCCTTATTTGCAATATGGGTGCAGTAAATGGTCCCCAGGATACCTGGAAAGTGAGCCCACCAGTAGAAAGCCAACTTCAAGTCCCTTCACTTGTCTGCAGTTTGTGGAAAGTGAATATATTCTGGCACAAGATCAAGAATCACATTAATGACTTGCATAAGCACCCTGGGCATGGTTGATTGGCTCAAGGCACAGATAATGTATGAGGAGGTTTGGAAGGAGCCATGCCCCAAGATGTACAGGGTAGGAAGCAACCTCACCATCCCTGGAATTGCATGATTGTAGCCAGTTCTTAGTGAAATTTTGACCCCTGAGACTAAATCTTCAACGGATATCAAAGTCCTGCATGCTTTCCCAAATGCATGGTGTGTAAATGTAAATGTACAGCTACGTAGTTCCCAGATGTGTAAAGGTTTATAATTTTTTTTAGTAAGTTCTTCGCTGGGTTTTACTTCTTGTATATTTATAATTATGTTTAATGAGTATGTAGCACCGTGGCCCTGTGAGATACGACATTTCGTTCTACCATATGTCCTCACATGTAGTAGAATGACAATAAAGCTTGACTTGACATGATATCACTGACTCCCTTATAAAAAAAGCCACACAAGCACACACTCCATGAGCATGAACTGTGAATTATCAACTGTCTGTAATCTCTTGGTAAAGCAAACTTATAAATTTGTGGGCAAAGATACTGTATAACTCGAAAAAAGCTGTCCTCAAATGTCATTCTTCTGTTCGCAGGAGGCCCCATTCCAGAAACTCATCCCTCCCAGGAGGCCTGACACTGCATTTCTAGAACCCAAAATTCAGAAGGCCTACATTGGTAAGACAATGTTACAACTATGTGGTGTAGCGGGGTCCCCAAATTTAACCCCGCTATACCTAAATTTAGGGGTGACCAGAGCAATAGTTGGCTCGGGTCTCTTAATTATTTGGACTCTGCCTTACTGCTGTGTCACCTGGCGTGCAGTTCCCCTTTGGGTGTATAGGTGGTGCTGTCACCTGTACCCGGGATTGAACCACAGGTGATGGAGTAGGTATTGGATGTCCTCTCTCGGCTGCCGTTGGTGGGCGGTTCTGGATATATAAGGGGCAGACGCCATTACATGGGGAGCAATTTCCCGGGGGCCCATGCCCGGAGGGAGCAATTCCCGGGGCCCATGCCCGGCAAGCAATTTCCCGGGGCCCACTGCCCAGAGGGAGCTACCCCTCAGAGGGGGGTGCACCCCATCTTGATCGAGGAGTCTCGGGCACACTCAGCCCGAGGCTGCAGAATTCCACGTAGGACCAGTACCCTTGACTGGGTCTACAACCAAAGAGGATTCCCAGGGAACCCGCGCGAGGGTAACCGCTCTGACATGGAGGAAACCAGGGGAGGATCGATCCCATAACAAGAGGGCAAGTAATAAAGTATTGCTGACTCGGGAAAGGCCTGGGGACCTGTCGGAGGGAAGGATTCCTCACTTCGCAGACTGCCTCTGCGGAGTGTTGAAAGTTCAGGAGGGATCTCCTTGATTTGGTCCTTGGAGGGGACTGAGTCATTGTTCCAGCATCACGCCGGCTGCTAGTGCTATTGAGTGACTATCCGGGTGAGCTGTACCCACTCAGGACTGAGTGGCGACAAAACCAAGAGTGTGCCTGAATCCACTTCTGTCTGCTAACCTTTTTCTCACTTCAACTCTCTGGTTCCTGGAAGCAAGATAAAATAAACTCACGTTGGAGTTGATATGTTGTGTGGACATTGACCTAATTTGGGAAAGATAAAGACTCGCCTCTATAAACATAGAGGGGAGAACCAGAAGAAGGAAGCAACTAGCTGCAGGACCCAAGTATGTAACACCGCCTGACCTTTATAATCTAGAGGACACAGGCATGTGGCATGGTGTGTCTTATCCCACTGCTTGAGAAGGTAAGAGGGGGAAAAGGATCCATGCGCTACAGTGGCAAAATGCCTAAGAAGCTGAAATAGCACCAAACAACTGTTTATTGAATGTCATTCTTCTTTTCACAGCAGTACATCTCCAGGAGCCCGCCTACTTCCAGGAGTCGTCCCCCCATTCCAAGAGCCCTCATTCCAGAAGGCCTACCTTGGTAAGACAATCTCACAACAATGTGGCCAAATGTCTAAGAAGCTTGCATAGCACCAACACAACTCTCCTCAAATGTCATTTATCTGTTTACAGTACTACATTTTCAGGAGGCTCCATTCCAAGAACTCCCCCTGTCAGAGAAGCCTGCTCCTGTGGTTGTGCCACAGCCACATGCTAAGCAGGAACTCATTCCTCCTGCTAGTATGGGATAATTTGAAATGTGTGTCCAAATGTGTAACAAGTAGACATTGCACCATCAACTATCATCTCAAATGTAAATGCAGATGTGTCAGGGCTGGGCTCAGTCCTTCCTTCTCAGAGCAGGCCACTCAGCTGTCGATTAATTGCCAGATCCAATCTTTACCACAGTGACTCCCCGGCTGATGATATCCTGTTCGTCAGTCCTGCTGGTTACTTAAGCTATTCAGTTCAGTTCCTCTCAGCCTTCACCTTAGTCAACTCATCGAGAGACTCTCCTGTGTACCTGTTAAAGACTTGCTTGGCTGATGTCCCTTCTGGCTCCTGATCCTTCTTGCTGTTCCACTACGCTGATTCTCCAGTTTCCTGATTTCCTTGCTTGTCCTGAAGTAGGCGATGCCTACTAGCGTATTGTGCCTTTACCTTGCAGGAAGGAAAAAAAAAAAAACCTCCAGCGGTATACAACCACATTCAGAGGCAAGCCCATGCTCAATACTACTACAATATCTTG
The DNA here is from genome assembly GCA_029206835.1 of Rana muscosa. NCBI lineage: Eukaryota > Metazoa > Chordata > Amphibia > Anura > Ranidae > Rana > Rana muscosa. The sequence goes on from CM055116.1 coordinate 1,061,457,808, forward strand.
TGTGTCCTCCCTATAAAAAAAAACTCACATCACCCATAAAGTTATAATAACGTTTCCCACTCTTTTTTATTCCTTACTGACCCCCTGTCCGATGCCTTACTGCCCTTCTGACCTCTGTACACTGCCCTTCATTCTACTGACCTCTGTACACTATATGAGTTGCAGTACTCATATAGTGTACATATATGTCAGTGTCAATATATGCTTCCACAGTATTTTATGCAAAATGTGTTTGCAGTATAATAGGCGGTTATCCCTGCATACTGTAAATACATCAATGATTTTACTAATGAACAATACTTTAATGGCTGTGTTTTGGTCCTTATTATGATAAATCAGCATTGCATTTATGAGTTGAATAGTTTAATCATGTTTCTTATAATATAAGTATCATTTACTGGATACCAAGCCTAAATTCTTACATAAAACTTTTGGTCCAGCAGTTTAGGTATTGATCTACAGGAAGCATAACCCTGATAACCTTTGTCTCAACCTTTTTTTAAAGTCATAGGTTTTGTTTGGACAAACAACAATGAAAACACGAATATATCAGCATTGCATTTATGAGTTGAATAGTTTAATCATGTTTCGTATAATATAAGTATCATTTACTGGATACCAAGCCTAAATTCTTACATAAAACTTTTGGTCCAGCAGTTTAGGTATTGATCTATAGGAAGCATAACCCTGATAACCTTTGTCTCAACCTTTTTTTAAAGTCATAGGTTTTGTTTGGACAAACAACAATGAAAACACGAATTCCCATTCAGACATCAACAATATTGTGTAAATCCAAGGAGCCAAGGAGCTGTCAGTAGAGGTTTCCTATGTCAATAACACAGTGAAACCTTTTTGATGTAAAAAATAGCGCTTGCAAAAAAATAAAATAAAAAAATAATAGCCGGATAAACATTTTTTTTTTTTTTTTTTTTAAGAAAGAGAGACAAATAACTGTTTTAAAGTAGAAGGTAAGGCTAATTAACAAACTGACATTTAATTATTCCTTCCCCTTTTTGCCCCTCCGTGCCCTTTATCACAAGTTGCTGTGTCCTTTTTTTTGTGTTTTTTTTACATGCCATCACAAAGCTCCAGGTCCTCTCCCCTTCTATATATTGTGATATTACTGTACAAAATCCTGGAAAGCTGGATACCCCTCAAGTAGTATGATGACTCAGTATTGACGAAAGACCCAAAAAGGCATTCCTACAAAGAAGAAAATGGAGGGGGTTTCCACCATCCTTATAACATTGCTCTACATGTTTCGTGGTGATTTGTTTCTTCAGGAGAACAATATACAGTAAGTACAGATGTATCTTTTATGAAAAGCACAGTTAGTGTTGTCCCAATTGCTTGGATGAAGCAAAGTTTGCTAAAATGTGCCTCTAGGTGGGTTTGGGAAGGCACAGACTAGGAGGGGGCTGTCCTGATGTCTTTGGGTAATACAGTCACATAACAATATATTGATTGTTTTATTTCATAAATCTATTTATTTTATCATTTGCTCTGTGTACATCTGTGTAGTGCCCATAAAGTCTATATGCTCTAGCCTTGTTTTTGTTGATATTATTAATTGGGATGCGGTACGCCCTACCCTGTAATTTTGGGGTTTCTCACTCTACCACCCAGTGGGAACCTAACCCTAGTCTTTCCTCTACCCCTACTCTGGTGAGGCTGCTTGTGGAAGGAGACTCTCCTCCCTCTCAACAATGAATAGAGCAGTGGACCCCGGTGGGTGATGTTACTGCACTATTCAATGAATCTCTGTTGTCGGCCTTCTGCATTACAGGGAGAACTTAAAGCTTTTCGATCATGTGATTGCAAAAAAAAAACACAAAAAAAATGTATTTACACAGGGATTTGTGCTAAAGGACATGCATGGTAATGGGGAAAAAAGGGGAGGGGATATTTGACAGTCAATTTGTAGTTAGCCTTTTCTGCTACTTTAATGGTTAATTTTAAATACATTTGTAAATACATGCACAGCAACATTGCCACATTCCAAGTCCACCATGCTTTGCATCATGGCATGGCAAAAATGATCCCCTTCCTCACAGTTGGCAGGTAGTATACCCCACTGAACACAGACCCATTCATGTGAATAGGGTCTGAGCAATGCATGTGATTGTGGTGCAGCTGTGTGGCCTTTTAGAGGTTAAGCGCCATCACTAATCGCTTTTAGAAGACAATGCTAGTGTAAACAAACCCTAAGCCTAAACTATCTGAGCTCCTAACATGATACGATGGCAATGAGTGGATGGATGGAAATGCCTACCTTTCAAACTACTCTCATTTTATATTAATATTATTACTATTTGGAGGTCTAGAGGTGCCTTCTCCTGACAAAGAAAAATAATTACAGACTAAAGTTGGCCTTACACTATGCAAATTTCACCCTGTTTGTGATGAATTGACCAAAATCCACTCAAAGGGGGGCCCTGTTGCCACCCCCCAGTCCAAGATCCTTTATTTGAAAAATTGAAGGAGCTGGACTTTTTTTGCCCAAACAGCCACTGCAACCAGATACAGTTTGGGTATTCTGGTCCCCTTTGAGATAAAAATAAAGTTAAGTGAAAAAAATTGTAAAATATTACAGCTACACCCAAGCACTTAAAATCCCCCCAAATTTTTGAGCCCGCCACACCCCCATGTACATGCACATACAAATGTAAACACATGGAGGCCATCAAAGAAGTGAAGAAAATAATGAAACAAAATGCTCAATAGCCAGGTTGCTTTATTTTGTGCAAAATATAAAAAAACATCAACTAAAGCCTCCCTATCAAAAATACTACCCCACCCACGTACATTAAAAAGGTGATAATGTTGTCATACTGCCTTAAACCTCACACACCATCACGGTACAAAAACATAATCTGTATGTCTCAAGTGACAGATTGCCTTAGGTCTACTGCAATATTACAGCAGACAAATGAAAATAGCTGGCATCTGATTGGCCAGTAACATTACTATTATATTAGACCAAGGGGCCTGACAAGTTGCTGATTGTATAAATGTCCTTGGTAGAGTCATCTGTAGCTCACAAACATCCACTTAAGCATGAAGCTATAATGATGAGCAGAAGTCCTCACAGCAGATGCAGATCAAATAAACAAAGCAAAAATGGTTCCAGTAGGGTCTAAAACAGAGCTAGGAATGCCAGCAAGCATACATAGTGAACACAGTGGCTTCAGCAAATGCAGGTTAGCAGAGTGAAGTAATTCAGCAACTCTCTCAGGCAACAGGTAGTAAAATGCTGCCCTTGATTACCACAAATCACTGGAACCTCCAAAAATAAAATTTCTGCCTCCTCACTGCCTTGCAGACCTATTTTATCGCTCTCATTAATACCCTCTCATCCAGTCCCCATCAACTCTTCTCTATCTTTAAAGCTGGCCATACACCATCTTTCTATGGTTAGATTGAAAAAAGTGCAACAGATTTCTCCATGTATATTAACTGTGTGGATGGAGGAATCTCCCAATTTTTCCATCTAACCATAGAAAATCTGCAGATAATCTAATGGTGTATGGCCAGCTTTACTCTCTACTTCGTCCTCCACTTCCTCCACCCACTAACTCATTCACTGCCCAGGAGATTGACAATCACTTAAACGTTTTCTTTACATAGTTCCAGGGTGCTAGGTGGAATCCTGGACTTTGCACTCTCCTTTCAGTTCCACATCCAATCACTGTCCAAAGCCTAACAATAACTTGCAAAGCCATGCACAATTCTTCCCCCATATTCATCACTAGCCTACTCTCAAAATACCAACCAAATTGTTCTCTTCATTCCTCTCAAGACCTCTCAAGACCTCATGCTCTCTAGCTTCCTTGTCACCTCCTTCCATGCTCGCCTCCAGGACTTATCCTGAGCCTCTCCCACCCGTTGGAACTCCCTACCCCAATCTGTCCAACTACAGGTATCTCCTACTTTGGCCACTTTTTGTTGATTCCTGAAAATGTAGGAGGTTTCTACCAATATGCTCGTATTAGTAAAGGAGATATATTCACAACTTATTGGGAAAATCGAGAAAGCGCTACACTTTTTTGTATTATTTGATCCCTGAAAAGCCTTCTCTTCAGAGAAGCCTATCCTGTCTCTACCTAACAACTGTATTTTCACTTTTTACATTCCCCATATTATCTTTTGTTATTACCGTTTGTATCACTTGACCCTCCCTTTTAGATTGTAAGCAGGGCCCTCTGATTTCTCCTGTATTCAATTGTATTGTAACTGTACTGTTGTAAAGTGCTGCACAAACTGTTGGCGCTATATAAACCCTTTATAATAATAATAACACTAATAATAATGAGGTGAAGCTCTGATGACTTCCATCATCCAATCATGTGCAAGCACATGACTGGGTATTCTTTGCAAGGTGAAGATCCACTAAGCTATAGGGAAAATTACCCTGCAAAGTGCAACTTCACTTACAAAGTAAACAACCAATTTGCCTTTAGTAATTCAACTCCATGGAGTGTTATCCTGTTTCTGTTGTCCTGACACAGGACGGCAAGCATTGTCCTCCCAGGACAGGAAGTGTGTTAGTGGCAGGTTCACTGAATGAAAATAAAAAAGACTCATGAAATAAAATGAATGCAGCCACATATATGTACTGGAAATCTACAATATATTGCATTTTTGTGGGGTTTAGGGATTTAATAGGTTTTAAGTTGCTGTAACATATTTTGTCTATGATCACTGTATTTAGTGTTATTTTGAAATAAAGGAAAGCAAAAAATGTAAAGTTGGTTTCTGATTTGGCTGGTACTGTACATATATTCTAGTTGGGCTGGTACCAAATTACTTATTTTTCACAAAAATAATAAGTGGGGTTTTTAACAAGTAGCTTTGCAGACTTGTGTCTACAGACCAAAACAGCTATACGCTTTAAAAGGCACTGAAACACTTTTACCTACTGTAATTAGAGCTAGCTGTAAAATAGAAGGCACAGTAAGGTTATGGCGCATAAAAACAACAGTAAATTAATTCTATTTACTTAAGACAAAAACAATCAAAAGGGCATTTGTGTTTATTACGTCTGCATTTTAGATCCTTGTGTTTTCTTTACAAGTTGTTTAATGAAGCTGAGGCGAACTTAAAGCAGCTATACGTCTTTGGAATGGATGGAGAATAAAAAGTGACATATAACGATCTCCTGCTGTGCAGACTTTGCTAGAATGAAAATAAAGTGCATCTTCTTTGAAAACCTAAAAATACAAAATCAACATTAAAGAGGTTCAGACTTGTCTTCTATGACATGCATAACACATCTACAGTATATACAGTATATCAAAATGTCTGTCTATATTTTTATGGGTATTTTTTTTCCATACTATTAAAGCAGTGTTGTAACGCTGTAATAAATATATTGCCATCTTTGCTAGCCCGAAATTCCCCCGGATTAGTATGCCTTTCCACTTAAGCATACTTATAATTTTTAGTGGCTGACTATGACTGGGTATGAAAGCTCAACAGAAATTACATTTTTTGGTTTACAGTGTACATTTAAGTATACATGACAACACTGTTATATACATGTTTCATTTTCATTTTTTACTTATAACAGCTCCAATGGCAGCAGAAAACCACAGTTCCAACATCTGCCTGCATAGAAGGACCACTGCTCTCTGTGTGGAAGCAACAGTCTCTCTGCAGCAGTCCAATACGTCCCCTGCTGAGTCATAAGCAGGTCTCAGAATTCAGCAGGGAGTGTGAGATTTGCTGATTGCGGAGCTTTATGTCGGACTCAGCAGGGGGTGTTGAATCACAGAAGAGAAACCACTGTTCCAAAGTGAACAGTTGCTGTTCCTTTAGCAAACCAACCCCAGTGTATCATTTGCAGCAGTGACAAATCCCTCAAATGAATTAGTCTGTGGTTTAAATCACACAAACAGAGCCTCAAAGTAAGCTTCATATGTTGTGCTTTTTTTAGCTGACCCATAGTGTTCTGGCTTTCCTTTGTTATGAATTCAATGTTTGTTTACAAAAAAAGATTTCATAGAAAAAGTATAGTAAGAACATATATAAAAAACTGGTTAAGAAACAAAAAACAAAACAAAACAAAACAGAAAACAAAATAAAACTGAGCCCAAACCTTTTTTCTTGTATGGGGTTCCCCTTGACATCCAGTTGCTCATTAAGGATAAGAGTCTGGTATACTGTAGATCATGGATATGCAATTAGCGGACCTCCAGCTGTTGCAAAACTACAAGTCCCATCATGCCTCTGCCTCTGGGTGTCATGCTTGCTGCTGTCAGAGTCTCGCTATGCCTCATGGGATTTGTAGTTTGGCAACAGCTGGAGGTCCGCTAATTGCATATCCCTGCTGTAGATGAAGGGAATGCCTGGTCGTTTTATTACAAACAGAAGTAAAGCAATTGAAGCTGTCAGTTGCGCTACTCTACACCAAACTGATTTTTTTAATCTATTTTTTATTTGGTACATGTTCTTCAGGGCACCACCCAACCTCGTATGCCATGACTTCATTGGAGTGCAATCTTCTACTTTACCATTGGATTTATATGAAAGATTGGTTGGGCTATTTTGGTCAACAATTGGCTTGCTCTATGGTGGAGGTAGTGGGTGGAGCCAGTTAAGTGGTCAGTTCTGTACATGATTCCCCATGCCATTCAATTGACAGTTAGTTAGTTAGTTAGTGATCAACCTTACTCTGGGTAGTTCTAATGGTTCTATGGTGATATTTAGTAATTTTTATATTTTTTATACATACACACATTTTTATATTTTATATATTTTATATATATTATATATATATTTTATATATATATATTTTATATAATTTACTATTACAGTACTCTTTTTGTCAAAATAATTTTAGTGGGTTTTGCATTAGGACGGATAGCTAGTCCCGAGGTAGTCATTAGGCCAGTTTTCTATAGAGAGTTAATATTCCAATTTGTTATCATGTTATCATTACTAAGATTTTAGACAGTCTTTTGGCCTAATTTTAGACCAAGATTGTGGGTGGGTTCTCCAAGATGTTTTCGCCATATGGATCAATGTTTTTGGCATCGATTGGGCATAATGTAATTGGCATTGTGTGCATGTGCATGTCTATGGGAACGTGTACTATGGGCGTGCGCGTGCGCTGGGAGGGGTATGTGCGGATGTATACATGTACATGCACAATGTTTTAGTTCTTCTAATCTAGTCCCATATAAATGTACCCATGTGTGGACTGAAGTGTAGTATTGGACCTCTCCTGGAATAATGAGAAATTATGTATTTCTGACCCCAAGTGTAGCTGACCTATCAATTCCTTTTGTTTTTGGCAACATGTGAATTTGCATAAAGCGCAACTATGGGTGGTCTGCTACACCACTAGATTTAGATGCATTTATATGCCTTGCTTTTTATTAAGTGTGGGGTTTCCTGCTGGGGCGACCTTCCCTACAGGCCACTTAGAATAGTATTGTTCCTCCACAGCTAGCGGGTTTTCCCTTTTGTCCTCTGAATTTCCATTATCTATCATCACTACTGGTTCTGTATGTTAACTTCTATCTATACACGTATACCATTGGGCCATCTCTTGATTAGTGTGGGGCCTGCTGTAGTATTTGCAGATAGCAATAAGACCCCACAGAAAACAGATTGCTGAAGTATAAGCTGTATATAGCCTTTCCTGCTGACACTGTTTGTTCTCTTCCCAATCCCTGGTCTGTGCAGGGCATTACCACATTGTGCCACGCATAGAGTAAGGGCTACTAAGGCGATTGGTCCTGGCCTTCTTCTATGGCCATCCCATGTATGGGCGGTGCCGCATAGATGATACACTGTAGGCATTCTGTTAGGGCGGAAGAGACACTCGCTGATACTGGAAGCGATGAGAGAGATCCACTGCCGCTTCCGGGACATCCAATGGTGTATGTACAGCATACTTTTGGGGCTGAAGTGACGTTTGCCGACATCGGAAGTGGCGGGTGGAGCGCATATAAATTCAGGATCAAATTCAAAGACAAGCCGGGGTCAGATGCAGGCAGAAGGCAGGAAGCATCAAAAGTGAGCCGGGTCAAACATGGGAACCGATTACAGAAGCAGGTTACAGGTAGCAGGGGTCACGGGGAAGCTTCAGATCAGACAGCACTGGACCTGTTTGCAAGCTCTGTTAAAATAGCTTGTTTGGTGCCGGGAATCGCGCGTGCAACGGCTTTTTGCTAATGTGCACCAGCCAGGCCAGCAGCAGGATTTCTTCTGAAGTGCAATTCCTGACAGCTTTCCTCCTCCGATCCAGGAAGTGGATATTCTTGTGTATTGGTCAGGTGAGCTTGTCCAACAGCCCTCTACTTTGCTTACAGTGCGGGTGCACTTTACTGCTGTCTTACTGCTGTCTTTATGAGTGTCTGGACAAACTGACTTCCATCAGTGTTTTGCACAAACTGACACTACACAGTGCTGAAGCTCTAAGAGACTCTATCCATTATAGCAGAGTCCTGTGCTACTCTACATTCAGTCCCACTCTTTTGCATCCATTCTTTATCCAGATGAGGATTGATTATACTCTGCATGAGTGACTGTATACCCTCAGTTTAATCTGGTGATGCATCTAAATACTTACAGTGGGGATCGAAAGTTTGGGCACCCCAGGTAAAAATGTGTATTAATGTGCATAACAAAGCCAAGGAAAGATGGAAAAATCTCCAAATGGCATCAAATTACAGATTAGACATTCTTATAATATGTCAAAAAAGTTAGATTTTATTTCCATCATTTACACTTTCAAAATTACAGAAAACAAAAAAATGGCGTCTGCAAAAGTTTGGGCACCCTGCAGAGTTAATATCTTGTACTGCCCACTTTGGCAAGTATCACAGCTTGTAAACGCTTTTTATAGCCAGCCAAGAGTCTTTCAATTCTTGTTTGAGGTATATTTGCCTATTCTTCCTTACAAAAGTCTTCCAGTTCTTTGAGATTCCTGGGCTGTCTGTCACGCACTGCTCTTTTAAGGTCTATCCATAGGTTTTCAATAATGTTGAGGTCAGGAGATTGTGAAGGCCATGGCAAAACCTTCAGTTTACGCCTCTTGATGTAATCCCCCATGGATTTTGAGGCGTGTTTTGGATCATTATCCATTTGTAGAAGCCATCCTCTCTTTAACTTCAGCTTTTTCACAGATGGCATCAAGTTACCATCCAAAATTTGCTGAAATTTTATTGAATCCATTTTTCCTTCTACTCGTGAAATGTTCCCTGTGCCACTGGCTGCAAAACAACCCCAAAGCAGGATTGATCCACCCCCATGCTTAACAATTGGACAGAGGTTCTTTTCATTAAATTCTGTGCCCTTTCTTCTCCAAACGTACCTTTGCTCATTCCGGCCAAAAAGTTCTATTTTAACCTCATCGGTCCACAGAACTTGTTTCCAAAATGCCTCAGGCTTGTCTATTTGCAAAGTTCAAACGCTGATTTTTGTGGTGAGGACGTAGAAGAGGTTTTCTTCTGATGACTCTTCCATGAAGACCATATTTGTACAAGTATCTCTTTATAGTGGAATAGTGTACCACAACTCCAGTGTCTGCCAGATCTTTCTGGAGGGATCGTGCAGTCAAACGTGGATTTTGAATTGCTTTTCTCACAATCCTGCGATCTGTTCTGTCTGATAATTTTCTTGGTCTTCCAGATCTTGCTTTAACTTCCACTGTTCCTGATGACTGCCATTTCTTAATTACATTCCGAACAGAGGATATTGACATCTGAAAATGCTTTGCTATCTTCTTATAGCCTTCTCCAGCTTTGTGAGCGTCAACTATTTTCAATTTCAGTATTCTAGACAACTGCTTATAAGAACCCATGGTGCTGATTGTTGGGGCAAGGTCAGATGAGTCTGGCCATTTAAAACCTTTGAGATTGACATCACCTGGTCTTCCCAGACGATGATTGAGAACAATCCATGACACTGGCAGGTCTCAGCTTTGCAAAGGGGGCAGTGCATGCTATAAATTCTGCAGGGTGCCCAAACTTTTTCAGACGCCATTTTTTTGTTTTCTGTAATTTTGAAAGTGTAAATGATGGAAATAAAATCTAACTTTTTTTGACATATTATAAGAATGTCTAATCTGTAATTTGATGCCATTTGGAGATTTTTCCATCTTTCCTTGGCTTCGTTATGCACATTAATACACATTTTTACCTGGGGTGCCCAAACTTTCGATCCCCACTGTATCTGCGGCAGACTTAAAGGGGCAATTATATCATACCATTATTTAGTGCATTATATTGGCTATACCCTTCTTGCCGACAGGTTCATGACGATATACTGTATACTAGCTATTAGTGTGACTCGATATGTATGTGCATTGTTACCTAAATGGTCTAGCAACAAGATGCTTTATTTGTTTGTTAAAGAGTCATTTTAACAACTATTGAAATAAGATATCAGCCACTTAGGGAATGCATTGTTTTAAATGACACAGCCAACATACATGGCATACTTTTCTCTTGTTGACTTCATTCTTCCATCCATACCGAATCTCCCCTACTGGCTATTGAATTCAGGCACCCGAGGCACCTTTGACTGCCTGAATATCTGTACAGTGACATCTCATAAGATACAGGTACTGTTGGGCTAACAATTTTCCACCAAACTCAGTCAATTTTTAAGTCAACTTTTGTTGACTTAACTTAACTTTTGAGGTGGTGCTGACAGGGCCACCCATGACTCAAATTCCTGCCTCTTCAGCAGGAATTAGCCAAAGCTCATGCTGTCTATAGCCTCGTACACACAGTCGGACTTCAAAAAAACTTTTCCGTGTATTTTTGTCCGAAGGGAGTTGGTCGGGAACACCCATAGCATACCCACGCTCGGACTTTTCTGCAAACTTTCCCAAAACTTTTCCAACATCACGTGGTTTTTCTGCTCTTTTCTGCTCTTTACTGTCACCCTTTGGTCAACTTCTGCTATTGTTGGTTGATTTTAATATTATTTGTTTTGTTCATCGGACAAAGGTCCGATGGATTTCTGTACACACGGTCGGACTTTGCTCCATCGGACTTTTGTTGGCGAAAAGTTTGTCCGTTTGCAGACCGAACATTTGTCCAAAAAAGTTTGTCCAAAGGAGCGTACACACGGTCTGATTTTTTGTCAAACTTGATCAAAATGAAGTTTGTTGGCAAAAAGTCTGACCGTGTGTACGGGGCTTAAGGCTAGCTTTTGACTCGTGAAGTGAGAAGGAGCAGTAAAGCACTGTAATACTGAGGCACTGCAAAGAGTCTGTGCATGTAAGAAACAAATATAGTTGCCCTTAGGTGCATGTTATGACAAACTATATACTTGGGTTTAAAACAAAATAACACACATTGATAAGATTTTTTTACATAAAAAACTGTAAAAACACTATAATTTCCCTTTAAATTAATTGCCACTATTGCTTCAATGTTGCATAGTTGCAGTGCCATCTTGTAACATATACAAATAATAAATAATTTTATTTTCTCTTAATAAATATATTACAGTTGAAATTCAAGATTAAACATAGCATAGTAAAAATAATTTTTTAGCTTTTGTATAAAAAAAAAACTGTACCATGCCATGACCCAGCAGCACTCTGCTTTCTGACAAGGTCAAAGCCAGCAGTTTGTCAAAACTGAATTTAATCTGTCATGATGAATTACAATTTTGATTCAGCTCTACATGAAATGCTACCGGAAAATAAAAAAATAGGAGAGCTGGTTTGTTTTAATATAATCTGTTGTTTCTACTGTGATTTTATCTGCTGTTAATAGGTGAATGGTAAACCACATGACAGATTTCCAGCCTTTTGCAGCTTTGCTTTGCTGATCAATGATCAGACATGGGCAGGGCTAAATTACTGTTATTTACACACCTAGACTTTGGAGATAATTTTCCTATGGGCAGTCTTTGTGCCACTGCAGTTGGCAAAACTCTCTGTAAAAAAAAGTTAAACTATTGTGAAATAAATAAATCTTAGGTTTATGTTTAGTTTCTTCCAAAAGTTCAATTATAATGACAGTCAAAACTTTTTTTTCTAATTTTGGATGGAGTAGAAAAAAGCAAAAACCCCTGCGATGTTCCATGTTTCATTGGGGAGATTTCCCTTCACATCCTCTCCTGCAGACTCAACAGGAAGTAAAAAATGTTTTTAATGTCAGGGAAATCCCATCTTAGCTTAGGTTTACCCTAGTGCTGCTGCATAATCATGCATTTTTCAGTGTATTTTCAGAGTGTGTTTTTACATGTTTTTGATGTGTTTTTATGCTTTATATGTTGAGGGAGGAGACTGGTAGGTAACCATTTGCCGAGCAGCCAACAGTAATTTTACTGCTAGCCGGCAGCTTGAGCAGGCATTGTGATGTATCAGTACGTCACCCTGCTCATGTGCACTCCGTGCGCCCCTTGGGGCACTTGTAGGTAGGTTGTGTATTTTATGTTTTAGTTTGTTAGAGGCTGAACCAGGATGGGGAGAATTAAGTTAGGTATTATGAGTTAAGTTTGTGTGTGCTTTGTTCCCGGACCTTTTGGTCCCAGCTAGCCACCTGTGTGGGAGGCTGAGGTCCAGGGCTCTCGCCACAACTTGAGGTCTTGGCCCGTGCTGTGAGGGGGGACTGCTTCATCTTGCAGTTCATCAAAATCACAGGGGTTCTGGAGGACAACCAAAACATGGAGAATGTCAGCATGGACTACTACCTTGCAGAGGTATGCCTGGACAGCTACTCAGCTATAGTTAGGGTTAGGGATTGGACTCTGTTTATATTGGACTGTAATGTTGGAATCTCTTCACTAAAGTTGCATCAAATGTTCTAGCCTAGTCTGAAGTATTAAAGGGGGCATGTTGGTTCTGGCATATTTAAAGAACCAGGGTCTGTAAAGCAGAAAAGGGGTATGAAGCTCTGCTTTAACAAAGGTCGGTTTGCCAAAGAAGTAAACATGAGAAGTGTAGTTGCTAAGAGTAGCCAAGCACTAGTAAAGGACACAAGCAACCAGTCCTTAGGCATAGTACCTGGTAAAATGACAGGTCCTTCAGTAGCAAGGGGGTCAGTGTTCTGGCGCCCTCCCTAGCAGTCAGTTTCCAATAGCAACCGGAAAACCAAACTCGTGTTATGGAGATCCATGGCCTGGTCACATGGGTATGGAAGTAAAGGCATTAATGAGCACACACATGAGGTCCACGCTATGTAAACCGCAGGTATACTGGACTCTTAATGTACCTCTTAATGCATTATACAGTAACAGTGTGTAGTGACATGGGACAAGACACTTCTCAGAGAAACCCTGTGGGGTTGATTTACTAAAACTGGAGAGTGCAAAATCTGGTGCAGCTGTGCATGGTAACTAATCAGCTTCTAACTGAGGTTTGTTTAATTAAGCTTTGAAAAAGAAAACTGGAAGCCCATTGGTTTCTACGCAGAGCTGCACTCGATTTTGCACTCTCCAGTTTAGTAAATCAACCCCTATATGTTCTACTATTGCACACAGTGACGGCTGGTCACCAAGTCACATAGTTACATAGTTAGTCAGGTTGAAAAAAGACACAAGTCCATCCAGTTCAACCATAAAAAAAAAAAAAATATATCGTACAATCCCATATACCCAATTCTATACCCACAGTTGATCCAGAGGAAGGCAAAAAAAAAAACAGCAGAGCATGATCCAATTTGCTACAGCAGGGGAAAAAATTCCTTCCTGATCCCCCGAGAGGCAATCGGATATTCCCCGGATCAACTTTACCTATAAACGTCAGTACCCAGTTATATTATGTACATTTAAGAAACAATCCAGGCCCTTCTTAAAGCAATCTACTGAGCTGGCCAGAACCACCTCTGCAGGGAGTCTATTCCACATTTTCACAGCTCTTACTGTGAAAAAACCTTTCCGTATTTGGAGGTGAAATCTCTTTTCCTCTAGACGCAAAGAGTGCCCCCTTGTCCTCTGTGTTGACCGTAAAGTGAATAACTGAACACCAAGTTCACTATATGGACCCCTTATATATTTGTACATGTTGATCATATCCCCCCTTAATCTACTCTTCTCAAGTCGGGAAACTGTTAGATTTTTCACATGACTGCAGACTCCACCAGCTCCAATTATTGGATGAGCAGGCTCTACGTGCAGGGCGAGTAGGCCCCAGCCACACACAGTTGCACAATTTGTGACTGCTGTGTCCACCGGACACAGCGTATTGCGGTGCTCCGTATTGGCCCACTGTGATTTAACCAGATTCCACGTGATCACAGTGTTATCATATGTCACCTAGTAAACAACAATCATGACTGGAACCCTTTCATGACATATTGTTTACTACTGTGTATGATCTGTAATTGGTAATCAGTGATCACATGGTACCTGGGCCAATCACAGCACTCTGTAACATGAGATTGCTGTGGCCAATCACAGCATCACAGTTATAAATAATGAAATTCATGACAGTTCAAACTATTGCTGTTACAGTGATCATTAAAACATTTTGCCATGCTTCTTATTAAATACTTTGGACTGTCTATTTTACAAAACCGGATCATTTGGGGAGTATTAGTACTGTCCCGGCACTTTAAGGCCTCAAGAAATGAGATATGCAGTCAGTACATCAGGATTATTCAATATATATATATATATATATATATATATATATATATATATATATATATGTGTAGCGGCCCCCTCTGTCTCCTCTCAATTCTTCTGGATCTTTCTGTTGTCTAGGGGTACCTCTGAGGAGAGAGTGTGAGGTCACCACGCCAAGTTCCCACTGCAGGTGTGTGTGTGTAGTGGGAGACAATTCTCTTTTACCTTCGGGTCGGTGTTCTGCATCTGGAGCCTCCTTCTGGTTTTTCGAACAGTGTCTGCCAGTAAATGAGCCCCACACCACTAAAGTCCAACACTCCTTTATTCTTCTCATGGAAAAGTGATCACAATCAGTTGGACTCCCTTAACGAACAGAACAGACAGGGGGTGTGGATGCTAGTAGGCCCAGGCACAATGAACTATCCTACTTCCTTCCCAGAAGTAGGTTTCTGCTCCCAATCGAGGAAGACATCCCTCCCGCCGGTCTCCGGAGGCTCACCCATCACTGGCAATTTGCTGCACCAGGTCTTCAGGTAAGTACCCCCTCCGGTCCCTTACGCCACTGGATTTGGGTACCCCCTCCCGGGGTCCCCTAGGAAGTTCCTCCCTCGCGGAGCCTTAATTCGGGACCCTCAGTCCCGGACCGCCATCCAAGTACCTCACCCCAGGCTAAAGGTGCCTGGGTTGGAACACGACCTCCGAACGTCCTCCAGGCCTAGGCCGCCTAGAGGACCGACACAAACCACCACCCTCAGGCTGAAGGTGCCCGGGACTCGACTCCCGCCACCAAAAATGGCCGCCTCCTTTATACCCCCTCCCAGCAAGCACGGCGGGTTCCCCGCCCCACCATACAACCGCTGAGAGAGGCCAAAAAGAGGTACGACACTGCAATGATGGCTCAACCCCGGGCCCAAAGTGACAGCGCCACCCGTTGGGCCCCAGGGAACCATACATCACAGTTTCCCCACCAGATTCAAACAGAAAAGCACATACCCGCTACATATATATATATATATATACATACATACAATGCTTTGAAAAAGTATTTGCCCTCTTTCTGATTTTTATTTTTTTGGGGATATTTGTCACACTTAAATGACTCAGATACTCAGATCATCAAACACATTTTATTATTACACAAAGATAACCCGAGTAAATACAAAATGTAGTTTTTAAATGATGGTTTCATTTATGAAGGCAAAACATCTGTCCAAACCTGCCTGGCTTTATGTGAAAAAGTAATGGCCCCCTAAACCCAATAACTGGTTGTGCCACCCTTGGCGGAAACAACTGCAATCAAGCGTTTGCGGTAACTGGCAATGAGTCTTTCACATTCCTGTGGAGCAATTTTGGCCTACTCTTCTTTGCAGAATTGTTTTAATTCAGCCACATTGGAGGGTTTTCCAGCATGAATGGCATGAATGGCTTGCGTAAGGATATAATACAGCATATCAACTGGATTTAAGTCCGGGCTTTGACTAGGCCACTCCAAAACCTACATTTTGCTTTGTTTGAACCATTTGGAGGTGGACTTGCTGTTGTGTTTCAGATCATTGTCCTGCTGCATAACCCAAGTGCACTTGAGCTCACAAACTGATGGCCGGACATTCTCCTTTAGGATTTTCTGGTGGAGTTCAGAATTAATGGTTCCATCAATTATGGTAAGTTGTCCAGGTCCAGAAGCTGCAAAGCAGCCCCAGACCATCACGCTTCCACCACCATGTCTGAAGCCCTGTACACACGGACGAGAATCCCGTCAGGAAAAAAAATTAGTTTTTCCTGACGGGATTCCTGGCAAGCTTTTCTTGCCAAGCCCTGTGTACACACGCACATTCAAAAGAACCGCCGTTCCTTTGAATGGCAAGAACGCGGTGACTTCATCGACTATGACGAGCATGCGCTTGTCACATTCGATGCCATCGCTGCCATCTTTCTTCACCCTACACTACCCTTGTAAGCTACCGCGTATGCGTCAAAGTCTCATCGCGCATGCGCGGGCTTACCTGGGGAAAGGTAAGCATACAAGCCTCGTACACACGCACGGTTTTCTCGTAGGGAAACAGGCCAATGAGAATCCTGATGAGAAAATAGAGAGCAGGTTCTCTATTTTTTTCGTCGAGATTCCCGGCAGTTTTCCCGACGAGAAACCATACACACGACTGGTTTTCTCGGCAAAAAGCTCTCCCAGCAGTTTTCTTGCAGAGAAAACCGGCTGTGTGTACGAGGCTTCACTGTTGGTATGATGTTCTTGTTATGAAATGCTGTATTAGTTTTATGCCAGATGTAAAGGGATGCGCACCTTCCAAAAAGTTACATTTTTGTCTCATCAGTCATTGGGGATAATCAAGATGTTTTTTGGCAAATGTGAGATGAGCCTTTGTGTTCTTTTTGGTCAGCAGTGGGTTTGGCCTTGGAACTCTCCAATGGATGCCATTTTTGCTCAGTCTCTTTCTTATTGTTGAATCATGAACACTGATCTTACCTGAGGCAAGTGAGGCCTGCAGTTCTTTAGATGTTGTTCTGGGTTCTTTTATGACCTCCTGGATGAGTCATCCTCATGCTTTTGGAGTATTTTTTTCCCACTCCTGGGAAGGTTCACCACTGTTCCAAGTTATCTCCATTTGTGGATAACCCTGTGGTTCACTGGAGTTCCAAAGCCTTAGAAATGGCTTTGAAACCCTTCCTAGACCGATACATGTACATTACTTTGTTTCTAATCTGTTCTTGAATGTTTTTAGATTGCGGCATGATGTGTGGCTTTTTGTGACTTGTTCACTTTGTCAGACAGCTTCTATTTATGTGATTTCTTGATTCAACAGGTCTGACAGTAATCAGGCCTGGATGTGGCAAGTGAAATTTAACTTAGCTTTCCAAAAAATTGTGGTTAATCACAGTTCATTCATAATTCAGCATGGGAGGGGGCAATTACTTTTTTACATAGGACCAGGCAGGTTTCAACAGCTTTTTCCCCTTAATAAATGAAAAAATAATTTAAAAACTGCATCTTGGATTTACTCGGGTTATCTTTGTGTAATATTAAAATTTGTTTGATGATCTGGATTATTTAAGTGTGAGAAATATGCAAAAAAAAAAAAATCAGGAAGGGGGCAAATACTTTTTCACAGCCCTGTGTATATATATATATATATATATATATATATATATATATATATATATATATATACAGTATATACATTATATACTTGGGTTATTTTTACCATTGAAATGAGGCACACTACATTTTGGCCTAAATTTATGAAGAAAGGCTATTTGTTTGCAAAATTCTATAACAGAAACTAAGAAAAATTGGTTATTTCATACCATGTTTTATTGATGTGAATGAGCACCATAGAGAATAATGTGATTTCCATTATTGAAACCATAGTGTGAACACCGACTTTGAGAGTTATCACTGGAACAGGTGTCTCCACTGAAAGGTTTCCCCTCTATTCTATGACAACATAAAATTGTGGATTTTTATAATACAGGTATAGCACTACCCCTGCAGGAGCCACTTGGTAAATTGGGTTCTCTGTTCTCCTGCCTCAACTCTGAGAACAACCCCAGGCCACTGACACACCAGTTTAAGCAAATGAATGCTGCATTGCTACTTTGAGCACAAATATAGATACTAAGGTTCAATATCAAAAGCAAAAATCAGACTGGTTTGTAGTAAATCAACCCAATATATAGTCATGGATTGCAGTAAATAGTAGTATGCCTGAAAATGAGTTAGGATTAGGTCAATCACAGATCACTAGACAATATGTTCACCAGGCTATAGAAGCATAGAATGGAGTTCTATACAACTAAATTAGAGTAAACCTGATAATCCACAAAATCAGAAATAATTTATGGAATTATAAAACAGTAGCAGAAATGCTAATCAATACTGCAATAACACCTACTGTAAACAGTAGGCTATATTCACTTTAGAGTTCCCTCTATATGAATGACATCAATAAAGTTCAAAACTCCCTAAGGAGGTACCTTTTACTATGGACAATAGGGAAAGTTCTTGTGAAGCAGCTATATGAGTGAGAAGTCTTCAGACCTAGTTCTTTAGGCAGCTACCATTGTGGCCCAGTCTTTACGGTGGTGCACATGAATACAGTCCCAGTAAAATCTGCATGCAGTAAATGATGCTACTAGTTAGATGTCCAGTCCCAATGTGCTCCGTCTCTGCTAGCAGCAACAGGTAGCACAGGTAGCACTGGCAGCAATGTCCTCTCACTAGTTCCAGTGATACTGCAACAGGAGTTTTACTGTTTAGATGCCAGCTCACTTTTGGATCTGCCTGGAGCGACTCTGGTCCTCAGAACATGGACGCATGCTTGTGGCAGGTTGATTTGCACACAGGAGCAGTGATGTACATACCTCAGTGTCCTCCAGGAAAGAGGAAGTTCTTTGATATTCATTCTGAGAAAATGTAACTATCTCTCCCCTTATACCGGGCTCACATTGGGGATTGTAGGTCCAATGGTCTATTGACTGCCATAGTAAAGTTCAATTTCCAAATTTATCTCCCATAATTCAATGCTGCCAACTATTAAGTCTCCTGAGCTCCTTTTGCTTATCAGCTCCCCTGGTGGATAGAGGTGAGGAAGTGTTAACCCATTTAGCTGAAGTCCATCAAGAGCACCAAAACCACTGGAGGACAGTATCCTAAGTCGCTCTCTGTCTCTAGCCAAGCACCTGGCTACACAGGCCTACCGGATCACAAACTGGGGAAACAGGGAGGGTGAATCTCTCCAGTGGGGACACAGACAGGAATAAAATCTGACAAGGATTATAACCGCTATCCTTTACCCATCTCTAAACCAAAAGATTTGATTTTGATACACTTCAAGACAATTAATCAAGATGCAAGCAGTCACCCTTTTGAAACCTTGCTTTATTTGGCATTGCCTTTTTACTTAGTAGGGATAACATTAAAGCCTCGTACACACGATCGGATATCCTATGGATTCTAATCCGATGGTTTTGTCCATCGGAAAACCGATGAAGCTGACTTCCATCAGTCTTGCCTACACACCATCAGTCAAAAAACCGACCGTTCCAAACGCGGTGACGTAAAACACGCCGATGAGCCGAGAAAAATGAAATTTAATGCTTCTGAGCATGCGTCGACTTGATTCTGAGCATGCGTGGGTTTTTTATCCGATGAACTTGCCCATATACGATCGGAATTTGCTATCGGTTTTTGATCCATCTGAAAAATTTAAAACATGTTCTATTTTTTAAAACTGATGGAAAAAAGACAGATGTGTCCCATACACGATTGGTTTGTCCGATGAAAAAAGTCCATCGGACTGTTTTCATCGGTAAAACCGATCGTGTGTACAGGGCTTAACAGTTAGCTTAAGATATAAATACATGCAAAACTTTTTTTATTTAGTCTGGATAGTGTGAAGATGAATTAGAACATCTGTCAGTTTCTTTTTGCCATCTACACCCCAATTAGGGCGATTCACCCCCCACACCCCCCCATTTTTCCTTACCATTATTATCAAAAGTGAAAGTATAAAAAAATCCTGAATTTTAGGTTGTCCTCAGCACAGTAATGGAGGGGAAATCTTCCAATGGTGACACTAGTTTTATTGAACTTGGTGAAAACCTGGGATTTTTTCACTTTGGAGGGATTTCCTATAATTTCCTGTATTAACTATGAGACAGGAAGTAAAAGAAAATGTCTCCAATGGAATACAAACAGCAAAAAAAAAAAAAAAACAAATAACGAAAGGGTTTTTTATTCAAAATGAAAAAAAAAATGTTTTGCCTTTAGTTTTACTTTAAGCTGATCATAATGTTAATTCTAGGCAGATATCAAAGACACAAGCAGTATATGTTCAATAAATACAGCAGGTCTTCTGACCTGCCAGATAGGGCTGTGGTGTATGGCAGAGTTGTATAAATTTCAAGAATGGGTGGATAGAAATACAAATGCCTTTAGGGGTAAAGCAATTGCAATATGTGCATTTCACCTGTGTATTTTATTTGTCTGCCTAGAGTTCAGCTTTAATCGCTACAAGTTAGTTTTCAAGGTTGGTTAGTCATCTGCCACTTGAAGGGGCCTTGCACCTTGAAAGATTTAAAGCTTGCAATGATTTCTGTAATAATTCTGTAATAATTTACTAGTAATAGCATAACCATTAACCTTATTTTTTTATTTTGGGTTGCAAAGGTTCTGTTCCTTGAATCCTGCTACAGTTACAGCAAGATGGTATTCAGAAAAAAAAATTCACCTGGGGTCCTATCATGTTTCATAATGGTCATTTTTAATAGATTGTGAGTATACTCTTGCAATGATCCTAAAGGCTCACACAGCTGACAAGAAGAAAAAGAGCCCCATAACAACGGTTTAGGAAAAAGGTCATGTGCTTGAATGGTTAGCAAAATAAGTAAATGTTTTCTTTAGGGCAGGGCAGGGCCGGGAAAAGGAAGGAGGGCAGGAAGGCCCTGGGCATGGCATTTTAAGGAGGACAGGGGGCACTGGATTGCACCAGATCATACAGAGGAAAAACTGTAAACAGAATACTCTGGCTTTACATCACCCCGGGTGCACCCTGCCCTTTGCTGCTGTTACACCCTGCATAAAAACTGAGCTGAGGATGTGCAGGTGCTTGTTGTGCGCCTCCTCTCCATGGCACTAGCTGTCTGGATGCCTGGATTGGGGCTGTCGCAGTCTCAGCAGCAGTACAGGTGGGTGGAGCAAGCAAGAGGACGTCCACCATAGACACCGATCGCTGTCCTGTCCTGCATTCACCAGCCGAAGTTCCCTTTTCAACAATGAAACCTGACTCAAGGTGAAGTCCTTAAATATATTTTTAGATCAAGCTAGGCTACTTTCATAAAGTATACATTTGTCAATTTACCGATCTATTTATTTTACAGTAGTTAATGTATTCATACACTTTTAATTATAAGTGCATAATTTAAAGTTGCACTACACTATATTTAGGCTGGGTTCACACCTGTGCGAATTGGATGCAGTTTACCCCACATCCAATTCGCATGGCAGGAGATTGTGACCAGCTCTCTATGGAGGCGGTTCACATATCTCCATTGCGGCTGCGGAGCGGCTTGCACAGGAATAATGTGTGTCTTTGGCTCCGCTTCAGTGGCAAATTCAGGAAAAAAATTGGCCCTGATCCATCCCTGAAATGGAGAACAGGGACGTGCCGGACCCCTGCTGCGAGATGCATCCATCAGAGGTGTGAACCCAGCCTTATTGTTGGTTGAATTTCAGGGGGTGTGGTGAAATCACCTAATCAGTCTTTAGCTGGCAACATAATTGTTTTATGGTTTTGTTGTCACATATTTAAGGATTGTGTAAATTGTTTCTCACTTTTCATTTTAGTTACCAGTATCCAACAACTTTGATGAGACCTTAGACTAAGACAAATGCACTGCTTCTAAGACTCATTTTAAATCTTTATTGGAGATTTACTGAAGGCTACATGTTTGGCCTGCAAAAGAAGTGTGGGTCTGCTGGAATTTAATTTCCAAATCTGTGATCAGTTACAATGATTCTTTAAGCTCAGTTACAAATGTCTGAAAAGCTCTCTGGAGTGGTTTATAGCATAAACCATCTCGGGATATATGTACTTTAGCATGCAAATATGTTACAATAAATCATTTTTTTTCACTGCCTATAGACAGGAGTTGGCACCAGTTAGAGATTGTTTGCACTTGCCCGCACACTGAACAGGAGATGTTTGTGTGTGGACAGCAGCCCATTTTGGTCAACAGTGATGTGTGGCAGGTGGCTGTGCAATGCACATTTTGTCACATCACACTGACAGGGGTGCTTACAATGATCAGCTTTTATGTTGCTTTAACTGATTATAAAGTGTGAGCTGGAGTTTGGCTTACATTTTTTAGTGCATCTAAATATGCTAGTACATCTAACACTCCACTCCCAGACTGACAAAGCTGCTGTCCAAAGGTGCCCCCTGTGCTCATTCATCCAGAGTCCAGGGTAGGGACACCCTAATACAATAGGTGTGTTAATAGCCAGATCACCAGGGAAAACCAGAGGCAAAAATGCCTAAAAAGAAACTTAATGCAGCCACTACATCTAATGATTGGTAAGTTACAATATATTATACTTTTGGTTTTGGGTTTAGGCTGAATTTCATTTATTGTACATAAAACATAGGGCGCTTCTGCCCAGAAGATCAATTCTCAAAAGTGGGGAAGTAGTGTCATCCAAAGAGACATAGGGGGTGCTATACTGACACTGGGGAAGCTCTTCTACAGAGTAGAAGCAACTCCCACCGGCAAGGCTAAAAAGTAGAGAAGGTGCCTCTAAGTGCAGTATTAGAAATGTTTAATGACAACCAAAGTAAATTGCACTTATAAGATCACAGTAAAAAATGGGCTTGTCTGATCGTCACATGGGATTCTGTTCCTGTCCCTGTAGTGTAGCTCTGTCTAATTAAGCCTACCAGCAGCAAGAGAGAGGGATGGATGTAGAGAGCTGACCCAGGGAGGTCCTGTCATCTGAGGCCATGGGGGAACGCACGCCTCACTCATGGTCTTTTGCTGCTAAACATTTCTAATTCTGCACTTAGAGGCGCCTTCTCTACTTTTTATTAATTTCACAGCAAGCTGCTTGTTGTGGTGGAACTCGGCAGGAGGGAGGGGCCAGGAGCGATGGCAAGGACCCCCAGAAGAGCTGCTCTGTGCAAAACCACTGCACACAGTAGGTAAGTATAACATGTTTGTTATTTTTAAATAAAACAAAAAAATAATACTTTAGTATCACTAAATGCAATCTTTTACAGCGCTTCCAAAATTCTCATTTGTGTTTTGGATAAAATAGGGAATGGTGTACATCTCCATCAGATGTATATTGCTCTTTTCTCCCCTGCTTTGCAATTTCACCCTAAGGAAAACAGAAACCAATACAAACCTTAGGGATGTTCTGATGCTTTCTCATTCTGCTAAAAAAGTGCCTTCATTTCAGTCTATATCTATGTCGGAGAGATTATACTCACTTCCTGTTTTGGTGACCGTGTAGAAACTGAGGGAAAATGACAGAACCAAGGACAAAGATGATAATAAAAATATCACAAGAGTTCTAAACTTCTCACTCTATCAAATGGAAAACAAGAATTTTGACCTGTAAATTCCATTTCGTAGAGTACAGTACAGGACACATGAGTTGATTCGTAGACCATGGGTTTTATGCCTTAGGTGCTTAGACACTGGAATTTTTTTGCTGGAAATCGACCCCAGTGTATACATATAACCCTATCCACTCTTCAAGGCTGCAGTTTTTTAGCAAGTAGTAAGGAGATTACAGAGAAAAAGAAGAAGAACCTGTCTCCTTGTACTTCAAAATATGGGATTTACTTGTACATAAACATTTCTATTACCTTAAATGTACACTACAAGACACAAGAGTTGATGCTTAAGCCTTGTATACACAATGAGAATATCAGACAAATAATAGTCCGTTTCCTTTTTTTTTTTTTTGTATCCTATCGAAAATAAAGGGGCTACTAAAACTTACGAACATTCTCGGCACAATACAACTTCGGACGTGCTGTAATGTGTTGTATTGAATAGTGAATAGTGAAAAATCGGCTTTCATTGTGGGTCGAAATGATGGCCAGAAGTATGCAGTCAGGAGTCTTATGAGCACTTTGTCACTAGCCAAAGAGGAACTTCTGGTAATGAGGTTTAGGAAAGGACTGCCAGTGTTTAAATAGGTAAATATTACAACAATATTACCTATAGAGCCATGTAAACAAGATGATAAGAGTCAGGGTAAAACATACAAGTGTAGATTATCCCATAACCTGTGCCTTGAAAACTGATTGAGGGTGTCTTTAATGTGTCTTGTAAGATAAAAGGAAAGAGTGTAGTATCTAGTAGCTATGCAGGAAATAATCCAACAAGCCAGGAATCGGTATGTAAAGGTACAGGGCAATCATGTCTTACCTGTCCACGTTCAGGGTCCAGAATTCACCTGCTATGGTAAACATACCTCAGAAGGAATATTAAGGGTCTGGGTGCAGTAGAAATGGGCCATGGCCCTGAACCTATATAGCTCTCTGTTGCAAACTCACTCATTGCACCATGTAGCAAAGTGAGCGCCGAATGCAGGATCCAGTGCCTTAAGCAAACATTACAGACCAGTCCTGCTGTTATGATTTCCTAGATGTACATCAAGTGTAACTAATCCACAAACTGCTAGTAAGCCATAAGGTGCTGACCAGTCAGATCTTTAAGATGTCAAAGATAAGGAAAACCGGTGAAAAGTAGAAAAAATGTCTTCTTTACATTTCTAGTCCATCACCTGATGACACTAGCAAAAAACTGGAGCGTTAAGAAGTGGGTGAGGTTATATGGATACACTGGGGAAGAGGTTCTCAACAAAGCTTTTTGCAATGTCCAATTGCCTAAAGGTAGTGACATAAAACCCATGGTCTAAGAATCAACTCCTGTGTCCTGTAAGATTAATATAAATAGTTTTGCCTGGTATTCCATTTAAAGTGAACTTCTGCACATGAAAGGAAAGGCAGCAAGGTCACTTTAATGACAGCTCCATCAGCAACACATACTTCCCTTAACTCCCAAACTGCTCAATTTGGTTGCGGAGAGTGAAGAGAAGGCCAGAGTAAGCTCTATGTTGCAATATGGAGCTTATCTAGGGCTGAAGACATTTTCTGTAACCCCAAATGACAGCACAGGGTGCATAAGTGGCCAATAGGCAAGTATCAGCATCTGATGCCCCATACCTTGAAGTACTGCATATTTCTCTTCATTCCTGGTGACCAAAAGTAGAGGAAAGGAAGAGAAGGGGAGGCAAGCCTAAGCAGCTAATGTGGAGGGTTTTAAAGTGAACCTTTAGCTTTGCCCTGCATGGAGAAACCACAAGGACACTTAACATGTAGACTGTTCTGCCTGTATTTTATTTCTTAATAAAATATGTTTTTTTTAATCTATTTTTAGTTAAATTTGTGGACCAAAAATATGAAATAATTTTCATATTTTGATTGTTCACTGAATGCCACATAATGTGTGGATAAATCAGTCAGTTGGTTTGCTTACTGATGAGTGACACAGGTAGTACTGATTTTAAAGAAATGCTGAATTGTATAAATGTATGTAGAATAACTGCATTAACTCATGTGAACTCTTCAAAGGAGCTAACTGAACATCTGACAAGTAAACTCAAGAGACAAGAATATCACCCTCTGAAATATTCTTTTGACTTATTATTTGCCTTCACCAACTGAAAACAAGATATTTCTTTATATCTAATGGAAAGCCTAAATTATCCCTGAAGCTGTCCTTTTCATGAGTGGGAGCTTCTACCTTATTCCATCATACTTCCAATTCACTTTAATAACAGTAAGCAAAGCATCTATCAATCACAGTGTCCCATAAAACATGATACATTATATTCATGCAGAGAAAATGTTTTGTTCATTGTTAAGAAAATATGTGTGCATATGTCAATGTATATATATTTATATATTTACAAGAGACATGATAGTTGATGGACGTTATGACTGCACGAAAAGTGTAAAAGATCAGTATTTCAGAAGAAGCTGTTCTGTTGAGGTATGAAGATGGCTTGTTATAATTCATGTCCGTGATGTCACAGGTAAAAGTGTTTCTGGACTTGTAAAACGTGCTTTTTTATTTAAACTGTCAAGAGCGTCATACAGTCAAAATGTCACTCTCATAGATTATAATGTCAGAGTTCCTAGTGTAGAATTATTTCCTAGTATTTTACGGCAATTCATCTATTATTCCGTACATTTATCATGAGATGATGAAGCCTTCAGAGAAAATACATTTTTCAGCAGTTTAATTTAATAATACAATGCATATAGGGTGGCAGACTTAATGTGTCTCTGTCAAAAAGATTGCCCTGTTCCAACTTATGGCTCAGGCACTCACATTTTATCCTTTATTACACACAGGGTGAAGTATCACAATAGCTTGGGGTATGAATATGTTATTTTGATAAACTAGTTGGTTAATCTAATGTAAATTCTATGTTGTACATCATTTATGTAGTTAGTATGTAGCTTAGATATCACACCAGTAGAATATGGAAGATGTGTAACTAGTAATATGTTCAAAGGAACATACATTTCAGGTGATGAAAATACATTGACCTATTTTGTAAATTTAGTTTTTTTACAAGGAGTTTTGCTTTTAGTTGCCAGCTTTCAAAAAAATATTTAAAAGAGCACCTTGCTGTTGAGTCAGGGGAGTTAAAGTGAAACTGTTCTTTGAGTGCAGTTACATTGCTTGTGTAATTTCCCTATTCCTGCCCAGTCTTTTAATCATCTGTTTACAAACTGCCAAGATCTCAGCCATACTACCCCCTTGGCACCACATAGCCATCTGTCAGAATCCTTGTAGGAAGGCCTATGTTTGCAGAACTCTCCATTTAATTCTATGTAGAATATGTATCCTGAGTACAGTGTCACACATACACAGAGGGCAGAGGGGTGACACAATTGCACTAAAGGTAGAGTAGGAATGCAACATGCTGATTTCCATTAATTAGCAGCTTCTGAATCCTGAACAAAGTTCTTCCTGCATGTTGACACCCATTTGGTTGCCAGTAAGTACTCCCCTGGAACCCTTCCCCACCACTGATGCAGTGCTGCCTTAGCTCACCTGCCTGCTACCACAATTTCTGGAGAACTTTATTTAATCTAAACTGCTGCTCTGACCGGGTGCCTGTTACTTAATATTGCTGAGATTGAGGGTCAAGAGTGCACATCTAATCTCTTAGCTGAAGGAGGCATGTATTCTGACACAGAGTTTCGTTAAATTATGGTCTCTCCTCTCCCTCATTAAGACACTCAAACTGTGCCTATAGGCTTCTTACTTATAAATACATACCTGACAGTAGAGTTGCTGTCATGGAGGTCCTGCCAGAAGCAGGCGTCCTGGTCTTCCTGATTCTCGGTTGCGCATGCTCCGCCCTGCAGGTGGCGCCAGAGGGGCTATTTAAACCTGTCAATCGCAGACAGTCCCTGCTGTCTGCTCTACAGCGTTGAGTACCTGAAAACCTGATCTGAAGACTTACCTGTGTTTGACCCGGCCTGCCTGTGACTTCTCCAGTTTTCTGCCTGCATCCGACCCCTGGCTTGTTGTGACCTCTCCTCTGTCTGATCCCTCTGTACCTTGCTGCCAGCCAGTTAACCAACCCGGCTTGTCTGACCAAGCTCACTGTTCCTAGTTCCGGTCCAGTCTGCTAAGCTGATCCAGTTTGCTGAGTTCCTGTGTTCCTGGTTCCAGTCCAGTCTGCTAAGCTGATCCAGTCTGCTGAGTTCCTGTGTTCCTGGTTCCGGTCCAGTCTGCTAAGCTGATCCAGTTTGCTGAGTTCCTGTGTTCCTGGTTCCGGTCCCGTCTGCTGAACGATTCCAGTTTGCTGAGTGTTCCTGATTCCAGTTCGACCTGCTGTGTTCCAGTGTGCCTACCAAGTCTGCATACCTACCTTCACCTTGGTTGATCCTGCCAGGCACTCGTACCCCTCCTACCTCCGCGCCTGCTGTTATCTTACCAGGGGCCGCTGGTGGGAGCCGTAAGGGAGGCCTTCCTCTGCAAGTCCGGGCTCATCACCGCTAGGTACGTGACAGTGGCAGACAGCCATGTCTGAGCCCGAGCAGGGAGCCTCACCTATGGAGGAACTATGTCGGCACCTGGCAGGATTGGCTGAAGCGGTCAAGAACCTCCAGCAAGGCTACACCCATCTGGAAGAACAAGTGCAGGTCCTCTCCAACCCCTCTGGAGCCCAAGGGGGATCCCATACCTCTACCTCCACTGCTGGGGCAGGATCCTCACCCACAGTTGTCATGCTTCCTCCGGAGCCCAGGGTCCCTACACCCGAAAGATTCTTCGGGGATCGAAGCAAGTTTAGGGCTTTTCGTAATTCCTGCGAACTCTACTTCGCTCTGCAGCCTCGCACCTTCTCCTTGGAAGCCACCAAGGTGGGCTTTGTGATGTCCCTGCTTTCCGGAGACCCTCAGAGCTGGGCCCACCGTCTCTTGGAACGGAAAGATATGGCGTTAAACAACCTTACTGCCTTCTTCGACGCCATGGCTCAGCTATATGAAGATTCCCAGCTCTCAGTAACCGCAGAGACCACCTTCCGCACCCTTCAGCAGGGGCGCAGAGCAGCAGAGGACTATGTAGCGGAATTTAGACGGTGGAGCGCAGATACCAGTTGGAATGACGCCGCCCTCCGCCATCAGTTCCGCATAGGTCTGTCCGACCCTCTGAAGGATGAGCTCGCTAGGGTTGGCATACCACCAACCCTGAATTCACTAATTGACTTAACAATCCAGATCGACCGACGTCTCAGGGAACGAAGGGCTGAGAGGTCCACGGGCTTCTCCCGCCCGACCTGGATGCTTCCCCGGGCTCCCAGCCATCTGCACCCAGCACCTGTTGCACCTCCAGCCGCTACATCTGACATACCCGAGCCCATGCAGCTCGGAGTGCTTCGTCCTCCCCTCTCCCAACAGGAACGCCAACGTCGCCAAGTGAACAATCTGTGCCTGTACTGCGGGGAACCCGGACACTTCGTTATAAATTGTCCCCTGAAACTTCGTAAGTGTCTTTCAGTATCTTCTGACACTACCAACCCACAGGCCAAGTCCACATCTCACCTTGCTCTCTCTGTCTCGTTACAGCTCCCAGGAAGGACTCTGCAAGTGCCCGCTATTATTGATTCCGGGGCTTGCAGCTGCTTTATGGACTCAGCCTTTGCCATCAAGCACCAGATCCCTCTTGTCACCAAGACCCATGGACTATGTGTGCATTTGGCTGATGGGTCCATCATTAAGTCTGGACCAGTGGTCCAAGAGACCGCCCCTTTACCCGCTACCATCTCCACCATCTCCGGAACCCACCAAGAATACTTACGCCTGGACATTCTCTTCCCCATTGTTCCCTGTGATCCTTGGTATACCTTGGCTACAGGTCCACAACCCTACCATCAACTGGGCCACGGGGTTGGTGACCTTTTCTTCTCCTTACTGCCAGCAATCCTGCGGGACACTCAAAACCCCTGGGCCGGCCACCCTCTTATGTATCAATACGGAGGCTGGAATACGGCAATCCATCCCTGAGGTCTACCATGACTTTCTTGATGTGTTTAGCAAACAAGGGGCAGAGACTCTACCACCTCATCGGGCCTATGATTGCCCCATTGACCTACTTCCCAGAGCGGCAATTCCGTTTGGCAGGATCTTCCCGTTAACAGAGGTAGAACAGGGGGCACTAAAAGACTATATCGATGAAAACCTACAGAAAGGGTTCATTCGTCCGTCTACATCTCCAGCCGGTGCAGGCATCTTTTTCGTAGAGAAGAAGGATCATACCCTTCGACCCTGTGTGGACTATCGTGAATTAAATAAAATCACAGTAAAAAACCGCTACCCTCTCCCCTTGGTACCGGAACTATTTCAGAGACTGGGAACAGCCATCATTTTTACCAAACTTGATCTCCGCGGAGCCTACAATCTGGTCCGCATCAAGGAGGGGGATGAGTGGAAGACCGCTTTCCGCACCCGATTCGGACATTTCGAGTACCAGGTAATGCCCTTCGGGTTGTGCAACGCCCCTGCCACTTTCCAGTATTTCATTAACGATGTGCTCCGGGACTTCCTAGATCTCTTTGTCATTGTCTACCTAGACGATATACAAATTTTTTCTTCCTCCCTTGATTCCCACCGCAGGCACGTCAGAAGTGTGTTGGCTTGGCTTCGCCAGCACGGCCTGTATGCGAAGGCCGAGAAGTGTGAATTTGAGCTGGAAAGTATATCGTTCTTGGGACTAATTATCTCCAGCGAGGGCATCAAGATGGACCCTCAAAAGATTGCTGCAATCCTGGACTGGCTAGTCCCGGCAGACAAGAAGGGGATCCAACGTTTCGTTGGATTCGCCAACTTCTACCGCAAATTCATCAGATGGTTCTCAGCCATCATCGCACCCATCACCCAGCTGACCAAACAAGGGATCCGTTTCCACTGGTCCCCTGAGGCCCAAAAGGCCTTTGAGGCCCTGAAGGGTCTCTTTACCTCTGCCTCTATCTTGAAGCACCCAAATTCCTCATTACCATTCGTCCTGGAGGTAGACGCCTCGGAAATTGCGGTAGGAGCAATACTGTCCCAAAGACAGGGGACCAGAGCCTTGCTCCAACCAGTAGCTTTTTTCTCTCGCAAGTTATCTGCGGCAGAGAGGAACTACGACGTGGGGGATCGGGAATTGCTGGCGATCAAGTCCGCATTAGAGGAGTGGCGTTATCTGTTGGAGGGGGCTGCCCACCCGATTCTGATATTCACCGACCACAAGAACCTGGAGTACCTGAAGGCAGCGAAAAGGCTAAAACCACGACAAGCCAGGTGGGCGCTCTTCTTCTCCCGGTTCTCCTTCCATGTCACTTACCGTCCCGGTTCCAAGAACATTAAGCCCGATGCCCTCTCTCGGATGTTCCATATGTCTAAGGAAACCTCTCCTCCAGACACCATTCTTGCTCCTGGAAACTTCCTTCTGCTTCAGGAAGACCTACTCTCCCGGATCAAGCAAGCCTCCACTGGGCAGAGACTCCCCTCCAAACCGGAATTGCAGGCCAAAGATGGGCTGTTTTGGTACCAGAACAGGATCTACGTACCTGAAGAGCTGAGAATAACCGTACTGGAACTCTGCCACGACCATGCCCTTGCCGGGCACTTTGGCGTTGCCAAGACCACCGACTTGGTACAGCGTACCTTTTGGTGGCTCCGCGAGAACTGTAGGAAGTTTGTGGAGTCCTGCATAGTTTGTACCCGAAACAAGGGTTACAAATCCAAGGCCTGGGGACTACTGAGACCCCTACCCGTCCCAGACAGACCCTGGAAAATGCTGTCCATCGACTTTATCGTCGAGTTGCCTCCGGCTGAGAGTCACACCACTATCTTCGTGATAGTAGACCGTCTATCCAAGATGGCACATTTCATTCCCATGAAGGGGACTCCCTCAGCTCCCGAAACTGCACAGGTGTTCATCAGAGAGGTCGTCAGACTCCACGGGGTACCAGCCAATATTGTCTCCGACCGAGGGGTACAATTTACCTCCCGGTTTTGGAGATCCCTCTGCAAGGCTCTGGAGATAGAATTGTCACTTTCCTCTGCTTACCATCCCCAGACCAATGGACAGACTGAGAGGACTAACCAGGCCCTTGAGCAGTACCTGCGCTGCTTCTCTTCATTCGCTCAGAATGACTGGGTTTCCCTGCTCCCATTGGCCGAGTTTGCCTATAACAACTCTACGCATTCCGCTACCAAGCAGTCCCCATTCTTCGCAAACTACGGTTTCCATCCTACATTCCTGCCCAATTCCCTTCCTGAATGTACGGTGCCCGCAGTCCAGGAAAAGTTGAACTTCTTTTCATCCAACAACCAACTTCTGCAGGAAACCATGACCAAGACTCAGGAACACAACAAAACAATTTTTGACAGGAAGAGACGGGGTGAATTAATGCTGGCACCCGGCGACCAAGTATGGTTATCCACTTTAAACTTGAGGATGGCATGTCCCTCTAAGAAACTGGGCCCCAAATTCTTAGTGCCGTTTCCAGGCAAAAGGAAAATCAATGAAGTGGCTTATGAACTGGAGCTCCCTGACTCCCTCAAGATCCATCCGGTCTTCCATGTATCTCTGCTGAAGCCCTCGGTTCCCAACCCATTTCCAGGCCGAAGTCCGGCTCTCCCTGATCCTGTCATTGTAGACGGGGAGGAGGAATTCGAAGTGGAAGCCATTATGGATTTTAGAAGAAGGAATAACCAGAACCAATTCCTGATTAAGTGGAAGGGCTACGGACCCGAAGAAAACTCTTGGGAGCCTGAGGAGAACATCCATGCTAGAAGCCTGGTGCAGTCCTTCAAGAGATCTCACCCTGAGAAGTTTGCCCGGATGGGCATCCGGAGGCTGCCCCTTGGGGGGGGGGCAATGTCATGGAGGTCCTGCCAGAAGCAGGCGTCCTGGTCTTCCTGATTCTCGGTTGCGCATGCTCCGCCCTGCAGGTGGCGCCAGAGGGGCTATTTAAACCTGTCAATCGCAGACAGTCCCTGCTGTCTGCTCTACAGCGTTGAGTACCTGAAAACCTGATCTGAAGACTTACCTGTGTTTGACCCGGCCTGCCTGTGACTTCTCCAGTTTTCTGCCTGCATCCGACCCCTGGCTTGTTGTGACCTCTCCTCTGTCTGATCCCTCTGTACCTTGCTGCCAGCCAGTTAACCGACCCGGCTTGTCTGACCAAGCTCACTGTTCCTAGTTCCGGTCCAGTCTGCTAAGCTGATCCAGTTTGCTGAGTTCCTGTGTTCCTGGTTCCAGTCCAATCTGCTAAGCTGATCCAGTCTGCTGAGTTCCTGTGTTTCTGGTTCCGGTCCAGTCTGCTAAGTTGATCCAGTTTGCTGAGTTCCTGTGTTCCTGGTTCCGGTCCCGTCTGCTGAACAATTCCAGTTTGCTGAGTGTTTCTGATTCCAGTTCGACCTGCTGTGTTCCAGTGTGCCTACCAAGTCTGCATACCTACCTTCACCTTGGTTGATCCTGCCAGGCACTCGTACCCCTCCTACCTCCGCGCCTGCTGTTACCTTACCAGGGGCCGCTGGTGGGAGCCATAAGGGAGGCCTTCCTCTGCAAGTCCTGGCTCATCACCGCTAGGTACGTGACAGTTGCATTGGTAGATGCATCAATTTACCAGAACAGAAATCATCAAACAGGGAGTAACTGTAACTTCCCTTAACAGGTACAAAGTTAGGAACAACAATGCAAAACCGATCCTGGATGGCAAAAACATGCATACATGGGAGAATAATGAAAAACAGATTCAGGGTGGCAAATAGCATGCATAAACATGGACTATTCTTCATGGCAATGTATCTGTGATATCCGAATAATGTGGCTGCATAGCATATTCTCTATAAGACTCTACAACAAAAAAGAGTCAAGCTGAGAATTGCTACTGCAGTAAAACAATTCAGAACACAGCTACTTGCAATTATTCTCATAAACAGCACCCCTCACAGGGTAGCCCTGAGTAGCTCTGCTAACACAGGTGAACAGCTTGACGGATACAAGGCCCAATGACAGAGGGCCACTCAGCTGGAACTGAAACATTATGATAGTAAGTGGGATGATCTCCCCACAGTAGCTGTGTCTTATGAAGAAGCTGAGTGCTATCAGGTCCTGGTCCAGCTGCCCACACACTGGTTCTAACAGTGGAGGGCCACTCACTTGGCTGCAGATTACTTGCCCAGCTAAATCTGCCCTATCAGTTGTGGCTTCTCTTAACTCTTGAGGGCATGTCCAAAAAAAACATGCCTGAGTAAATGGGCACTCCACTACATTAGTATTTGAGAAAATGTAGTAATATGCAACTTTATTCAGTTTTGAAGATCTTAAATTTGTTAAGGTACTGATAAAATAAAGCAAGTGTAAGCGTACTTGTGATTTCAGCTTTCCAGGTCCATGTAACAGGCACTACCAGATGAAAGCTTGCATGCTCACTTTAAGTTCATAGTTTATTGGTATATTGGTATACCCAACACCTAGTGCACATATTATACTAGCAAGAATTTCTCCCCTCAGTGGGACTTTTAAGGCAGTTTATAACACATACATTGTAAAAGGTAAATAATAAAATGTTATTATAGTACAAAAAAGATTAAAACATTGATGCGGAACAGTTTAAGAATCTCACAATTTCCAAAATTACAGTTGTACATAATGCAATGTTGTGTATTGTATTCAGTTTCCACCATGCGTGTTTCAGAAACAAAGCTCCTTCTTCAGGGATTTTTAGAATAGTAGTTTGCATCTCTAAAATTTAAAATTACATTACAAGTCGTATACATGCAGAAATAACTGAATGTATGCGTTTCCAACATGAGATGATTTATTCATTACTCACAGGAAGATAAGCATCAAAGTTCATGGAAGAAAAAGCTGTAATATATAAAAGCATATGTGGTGTGTCAATCTCTGCTCATCAGCCACAGGTGGTCTGGATCTGGATCCTACAGAGACACATGAAAAGACTCAATGGTCACTGAGGCCCCACAGCAAAGATTCTACAAGGCATATGGAACAGACCATGTGATTAGTAGTGTAAATCATATCAGTAAAGGACATGGGATTCTTACCCATGGTTTTAGGAATCCAGGACCACTTGGATCTCTAAAGCCCTGTACACACGATCGGATTTCCTATGGTTTTTAAACCGATGGATTTTTCCATCGGAAAACCGATGAAGCTGACTTCCATCAGTCTTGCCTACACACCATCAGTCAAAAAACCGACCATTCCAAACGCGGTGACGTAAAACACCCTGATGAGCCGAGAAAAATGAAGTTCAATGCTTCTGAGCATGCGTCGACTTGATTCTGAGCATGCGTGGGTTTTTTAACCGATGGACTTGCCCATAGACGATCGGAATTTGCTATCAGTTTTTTTTCCATCGGAAAAATGTAAAACATGTTCTATTTTTTGACACCGATGGAAAAAAGACCGATAGGGCCCATACACGATCTGTTTGTCCGATGAAAAAAATCCATCGGACTGTTTTCATCGGTAAAACCAATCGTGTGTACGCGGCTTTAGTCTGAATTGGTCGTGTGTAGGCCCCATCGGACATTTTCTGTCGGAATTTACAACAACAAAAATTTGAGAGCTGGTTCTCAAATTTTCCGAAAACAAAATCCGTTCTCGTAAATTCCGAGCGTGTGTAGACAATTCCGATGCACAATATTTCATTAATGCTCGGAATCAAGCAGAAAAGTCGCACTGGCTATTGAACTTAATTTTTCTCGGCTCGTCGTACGTGTTGTACGTCACCGCGTTCTTGACATTCGCAATTTCCGACAACATTTGTGTGACCGTGTGTATGCAAGACAGGTTTGAGCCAACATTCCGTCGGAAAAAAATCCACGGTTTTGTTGTCGGAATGTCCGATTGTCTGTACGTGGCATAAGGAATATGCCAAACATGTGTGGAGGCATGTCATATATAGTATAACATGATAGACCCGCCTGACCTAGATTTATGTCCATCAAAAGACTTACTGTGTCCCATACTGACCAAAATATCATTGGGGTCAAAGATACTAATAAAAATATTGATGAGTGAAAAATAGAATACAGTATACTGACTAAATAAATGTACAAATGCTTAGCTTTTAAGTGGGTCCAGGAATCTCACCTGAATCCCCCCTGATATGGATGTCTGATAGAATATATATATTTTTTTTTACATATTCCAGAAGTCACAAAACTCCTTAAAGAGTAACTTCACTTTTGTGGGGAAAAGAAATAGCAAATAAAGAAAGACTAATATAGCGTTTACAATTACGACACAAGTCATTGTCAGGAAAGGTTCCATCCGCTGGTGTTATTTATTATTTGGCTTGCAGTACTGTGGTCCACCAGCAGGTGTCTCCTGGCAGTGTGGAACTGTCAGGAGAATTTCTCCCTGCTGGTATTATGTTATCCTTTGGACGCAGTACTGGTCCCCACCAGCAGATGGATCCTGGCAGTGTGAAGCAAACTGATCTTTCAGCACTCAGGTATGACTTGAAGCCAATTACAAGCCTCCTATTTATACCCAGCAAGTACAAACACTCCTTGCCCTGGTATCTCTCTCCCTGACCTAGGACCTGTGATCCCAACTTTGAGCCTGCACCTCTCCTGACCCGACCTGATCTGATCCCCATCCTGAGCCCCATCCTGAGCCTATCCATCTGTCCTCTCCCTGTCTTGTTTGTTCCCTATCCCCATCTGCTGACTCCCTGTGTATGACCTTGGCCTGGCTACGTTTATGCTTTTGGAACACTCTTTTGTCAATCTCCTGATCTGCTGTGTATGACCTCGGCCTGGCTTTTACTACGATTCTATAACACCCATTATTGTGTATTTGTCTATAGTCACTGTTTTGGTTGATTTATTGCACTGTGTTCTGTTGGAGGTGGTTGTATGTTTATCTTAATAAACTGTTATATTTTTACCTGTTTGGTCTCCTCTGTGCAGTCACACAGTCTAGTCTACTAGCCTTCTCTGACAGTCATATTGTAATTCAATGTTATTAAAAACAATGTGCAGCTCTGTAATTTTCTGTAAAATTCAATGCAATATGGCTACTTGGAGGTGTTCTGTACACATTTTAAATCATAATCACAACAGAAACTACCCAAATGACCCTGATCAAAAGTTTACATACCTCAGTTCTTAATACCGTGTATTGTCCCCTTTAACATCAATGACAGCTTGAAGACTTTTGTGGTATTTGTGGATGAGGCTCTTTATCTTCTCAGAAGCTGCTCATTCCTCTTGGCAAAAAGCCTCCAGTTCCTGTAAATTCTTGGGCTGTCTTCCATGAACTGCACGTCTGAGATCTCCCCAGAGTGGCTTAATGATATTGAGGTCAGGAGAC
This sequence comes from Rana muscosa, assembly GCA_029206835.1. Classification (NCBI taxonomy): domain Eukaryota; kingdom Metazoa; phylum Chordata; class Amphibia; order Anura; family Ranidae; genus Rana; species Rana muscosa. The sequence continues at coordinate 1,061,494,798 of CM055116.1, forward strand.
TGAGATGGCCACTCCAGAACCTTCACTTTATTCTGCTGTAGCCAATGATAGGTTGACTTGGCCTTGTGTTTTGGATCATTGTCATGTTGGAATGTCCAAGTACGTCCCATGCGCAGCTTCCTTGCTGATGAATGCAAATGTTCCTCCAGTATTTTTTGATAACATACTGCATTCATCTTGCCAACAATAATTACCAAATTTCCTGTGCCTTTGTAGCTCACACATCCCCAAAACATCAGTGATGAACCTCCGTGTTTCACAGTAGGAATGGTGTACCTTTCATCTTAGGCCTTGTTGACTCCTCTCCAAATGTAGTGTTTATGGTTGCGGCCAAAAAGCAAAATTTTGGTCTTGTCACTCCGAATGACTTTGTGCCAGAAAGTTTGAGGCTTGGCTCTGTGCTGTTTGGCGTATTGTAAGCGGGATACTTTGTGACATTTGTGTAGTACTGTAATGGCTTCCTCTGGCGACTCGACCATGCAGCTCATCTTTCTTCAAGTGCCTCCTTATTGTGCATCTTGAAACCGGCACACCACATGTTTTCAGAGAGTCCTCTATTTCCCCTGAAGTTATATGTGGGTTTTTCTTTGCATCCCGAACAATTTTCCAGGCAGTTGTGGCTGAAATTTTAGTTGGTCTGCTGACCGTGGTTTGGTTTCAACAGAACCCCTCATTTTCCACTTCTTGATTAGAGTTTGAACACTGCTGATTGGCATTCTCAATTCCTTGGAGATCTTGTTATATCCCTTTCCTGTTTTATACATTTCAACTACCTTTTCCCGCAGACAGGGCCGGCACTAGCAATAGGCAAGTCAGGCGGCTGCCTAGAGCGCCAGGGTAGGGGGGGGCGGCAAAATCCGGATCCCCAGCCACTCTCTGGGGATTCGGAGTATTAAAATCCAGGACTGGCATTTTTTTAAAACATGCCTTATGGCGCCAGCCGACAGGCTAGGGGGTGGTTGCGCCTGTGATGCGCCTGCAATGCGCCTGCAATGCCACCCTAGCAGCGGCAGTGAGAAGATGAGGGGAGAGAGCCGGGACAAAGAGCAGCCGGCCGGAAGTGCTGCATGATCCATGGATGAACCGGCCAGGGCGGGTGAGATGGAAGCCCTGCTGCAGCAGCATGTAAGTCTGGGCTTGCCGTGATATCTGATCCCCCCCTCCTCCTGGTCGCCCGGGATCTGTTGTGAGAGGAGTGGACAGACAGGCAGCAGCGTCGCTCTCCTTGAGTAAAGCCTTCACCGCCGCTGACTCAGGTATATATAGTGGAAGCACAGGCTCAGTGCTGCAGTCTGCACCCAGTCACAAGAAATTAAAAAATGTACTCTGCTGTCAAGTTTATAGTACATACATTGCACTGTGTACAGAGGGGGAAAAGATATATGTGTGTGTGTGAGGGGGAGATGTGCAGGGGGGTTAAAGAGGGGGAACTGGTGTGTGTGGGGGGGGCAGATGTGCGGGGGGGGCAGAGGGGGAACTGGTGTGTGTGTGTGGGGGGCAGATGTGCAGGGGGGTACAGAGGGGGAACAGATATATGTGTGTGTGTGTGGGGGGGCAGAGGGGTAACTGGTGTGTGTGTGGGGGCAGATGTGCAGGGGGGTACAGAGGGGGAACTGGTGTATGTGGGGGGGCAGATGTGCAGGTAGGGTACAGAGGGGGAACTGGTGTATGTGGGGGGGCAGATGTGCAGGGGGTACAGAGGGGGAAAAGATATATGTGTGTGTGGGGGGGAGAGATGTGCGGGGGGCAGAGGGGGAACTGGTGTGTTTGGGGGGGGGGGCAGATGTGCAGGGGGGTACAGAGGGGGAACTGGTGTGTGTGTGTGTGGGGGGGGGCAGATGTGCAGGGGGGTACAGAGGTGGAACAGATATGTGTGTGTGTTGGGGGGGAGGTTACAGAGAGGAACTGATGTGTGTGTGTGTGTGTGGGGGGGGGGACAGATGTGCAGGGGGGTACATATAGGAACTGATATGTGTGTGTGTGGGGGGGTTTAAGGGGAACAAAGGTGGGGGGCGCAGAGGGGAACAGGCATTCAGGATGATACAGTGATGGGGTGATCTGAGGTGTGAAGGTGGAAGACATGTAGTGATCTGCTGAGACCTGAAAATACAGAAATGGGGGTGATCTGAGGTGTGGAGGTTCAAATCCACTTTTGTAAAAAATAAATAAATGCAGATCTTTTTGCAGGTCAAAAAAATGTGCATTTATTGTTTTTACTAGGAGCCTATAAAACATTGTCAGTGTATCTGTCTGCTCATACAGACAGGCAGTTACACAGTTAGCCTCTCTGTATACTGCTCTAGCCTGTGGACCACGGCTTGCGTGAGGAAGTGGTGCCATCCTCTAATTGTCTTCGGGCCGGGTCCAGAGGCACAGGTGCAGGTCTGTGGACCACGGCTGAAGAAATAGGTGAAGAGGCACCGCAAAAATCTCGGTGAGGGGCGGAGCGGCAAAATGAGGCTTCGCCTAGGGTGTCAAAAATCCTTGCACCAGCCCTGCCCGCAGATCCTTTGACAATTCTTTTGCTCTCCCCATGACTCCGAATCCAGAAACGTCAGTGCAGCACTGGATGAAAGATGCAAGGGTCTGTCAGGAGTCAGAAACTCATTGACCTTTTATACACATTAATTACAAGCAAACAGATCACAGGTGAGGATAGTTACTTTTATTAGCCATTCAAACCCCTTTGTGTCAACTTGTGTGCATGTTATCAGGTCAAAATCACCAGGGTATGTAAACGTTTGATCCGGGTCATTTGGGTAGTTTCTGTTGTGATTATGATTTTCAAACACAGTTGAATGATAATAAATGGCTCCAGCCAAACACTAACCATGAGTGAAAGAAATGTTTTTGTGTCATCATTCATATTTTCTGTAAAATGGCCAAGAAATATTACAATTCTGCCAGGGTATGTAAACTTATGACCAAAGCTGTATATCATAGCTTGCCAGTCCTTAAATGTGGAGACTGGATTTGTTTTATTTTTGATTTTTTTTGTTTAATTTCACCTGCTAATCCTGCCACACACTTCCTTCCCTAGGGTGACAGTCTTGTTCACTGGGATTGACTTACTGAAGGGAAATAGGTTGTTCACTTAGCAAGGGAATTTGCACAGGGCAAGGGAATTATCTACAGAGCTTAGTAAATATGAAATCACGCTCAATTAAATTAAAAAAATAAACCTTTTTTGCTTGCATATGATTGCATGATGGGCCTCAACAGAGCTTTAGTGCAAGTGAATTTTCCTCAAAGTTTAGTAAATGTAAAATGTTACTTAAAAAAGCATACCCAATTGTGTGCAAGGATTTTTTTTTTAAAAAGCAGCATTTTTGCTTGCACATGATTGGATGATGGGTTTCAACAGAGCTTCAGGACAAGGCAATTTTCCCCAGAGCTTAGTAAATGCGAAATTTCACTTTGCAAAGTATACCCAATCACATGCAAGGGAAAAAAAAACTAATTTTTGGTTGCACATGATTGGATGATGGGCTTCAACAGATCTTCAAATCATTCACAAAGCTGTGGGGAAAATTCCCTTCCACTGTGCAACTTCCCTTGAGAAGTGAACAGCCTATTTGCCTTTAGTAATACAAAGAGATAAAAGTCAAAGGCAGGCGCAGCTGAAGTAAAACTGTATAATTTTTAATGATGTAGTAACATTAAAACACTCACATTGAGGTATCCTTAAATCAGCATGTGGGAGTCCTGCGGGATGTGCACCTCCGCTCGTGCCAGCAATGTCCAAGCTCAGTGCAGTGGAGCTGGTGTTCAGTCCTGTAGGTAGTTTCCGGGTCTCGTGTGGCGGCCGAATGGAGGCCTGGAGCGCAAGCTGCTCGTCTGTGTTGGATGCTGAAGCGCAGCGTGGGGCGGGATGACGTCACAGGACCGAACACCGGCTCCACTGCACTGCGCTTGGACATTGCTGGCATGAGCGGAGGTGCACATCCCACAGGACTCCCACATGCCGATTTAAGGATACCTCAATGTGAGTGTTTTAATGTTACTACATCATTAATGTTATACAGTTTTACTTCAGTGGCGCCTGCCTTTGTCTTTTATCTCTTTACATGCTCTGGAGTACAGCTTCTGCTCCCCTTGCAAGGCAGCCTAGAAGTGCAAAAAGACTGTTACCTCACCACAAAGCAATTGCTTAAAAGACTTTTTTGGACCTAGTGTCCCACATTTTATCTCAGTGAGCGCCACTAATCTTGTATCTTTAGTAATACAACCCCATTGTATCTATACAGAAGAAGCCTTGTCACACTACCACTCCCCCTTTCCTCTTGTCCATAACATAGGGGAATCTGTTCTGCAATTCGCAGAGATTAACCGGGAAGGGCTAATAACACTGCTTGAGATAACACTGTAGAGTGCAGAGCAACTTAAAAAGGTTTAACAAAGCACTCTAAGGCCCGGTTCACACTGGTGCGATGCGAGAACCCTGCAAATCCACTGAGGGGTTCCCGCATCACACCCGACTCGCACGGCAGTTCACACTGCCATATGCAAACTGCTAGGGAGTGTCATTATATGTTAACGACACCATTTCAGCTCGCGTATCGCACTGTGAACTGACAGTTTGGACATGAATCGGATCGCATATGTGTGAACACCCATGTGTCACGATTCTGGTCTGAACAGAATAAAGGGCCCTGACCGAATACTGTGCGATATCAGCCATACTATCTGTATGGCTGAAATCGCATCGCACAGACATTGCATGTGATGTGAACAGCAGTGCGCTGCGAATCACATGCGATGTCTGGCATCACACAAGTGTGAACCGGCCCTCAGTGGTACAAGTAATAGACCAAAAGGCAAGTATGCTGGACCAAGTAGTGTTCCTCCACAGACACCTCTACCCTCCCTTTTCTCCAGGCAGCGGGAACAGGCACTCTGCAGTCATTAACCACTAAACTGTGTTTACTATGCTTCAGTTTGTGAATTAACAGGAAGCTGCTCAGCACAGAGCACTTCCCATTCATTCACTTTCCCGTGCAGCTGAGGCTGCAGAGAAAGGCATGTGTGTTTGAGCTCTGGGGTGCCCACCCTAATGCAATAGGCTACACACACCTATGTACGTTAGGGTTGTTCTAGCACCAGGTGGATGTTGGTGCATTGACTTCTTCTGAATGCAGTAAAAGGGAAATCAATTGTTACAGTTTACATATACCGTATTTATCGGCGTATAACACGCGCCGGCGTATAACACGCACCCCAAGTTTAGGAGGGAAATTCAAGGAAAAAAAACTTACATTTAAATGCAGCATGCAGCCTTGCCCAGTGTCCATCTGTCCATCTGCAGCCTTGCCCAGTGTCCATCTGCCCATCTGCAGCCTTGCCCAGTGTCCATCTGTCCATCTGCAGCCTTGCCCAGTGCCTTTGCAATCATGTCAGTCTCTGCGTTTTTTTTAATTTGGCGCCGATTTCTGTGGAGAGGAGCGAGCGGGGCCGAGTGTACTTCGGCTAGACTCGGCTCCTCTCGCAGTCCCGCCCATCTCCACTGACTGCGCCGCTGACAGAGAAAGCCGAGTGTACACTCGGCTTTCTCTATGTCAGCGGCGCAGTCAGAGATGGGCGGGACTGCGAGAGGAGCCGAGTAAAGCCGAGTGTACTTCGGCTTCGGCTCCGCTCGCTTCTCTCGCTCGTTTCAGCAGGGGAATTCGACGGAGTATCGGCGTATAACACGCACCCACGATTTTCCCCTGATTTTAAGGGGAAAAAAGTGCGTGTTATACGCCGATAAATACGGTACTTTATTTATTGAAACATATCTAAAGAAAATGTATTTGTCATTTATTGCATGTTTTTTTTTTTTTTTTTTGGATACCATTGGTTTATGCAAATTTTTGCTGCTAAAATATTCCTAACCTCAAAATGGGAAAATAGCTTAGATATAATTGTCCTTGTACTTTAATTTGAAGCACATGATTAAATTATATTACCATCCACTATTACTGTAGGTCACTCACTTTCCTGTCCTGTCAAACACTGCGTTATTTATTACCAATGATTCATGTTACTTTATAGTGATTGTCAATGACAAATGAACATATGTGACCTTTAGGAAAGCTCTTTGTTTGCTTATACACAATCTATAAACCAGTTAACACAACATATTGTACATTGTACGGTCCTATTTATGTCTATATATAAAGCAAACAGAATTTTTTTTTCTTTCTATTTGTTGCAATGCCCTTGATATTTTATATGAGAACTAGGGCACACAGTGATTCAAGAGCCCATAGATACAATAACATGTTGGCTTGTAAGGTATGCCGTCAAATATATACAAATTTTTGTTCTTAAAGTATATAGCAGAACCTTTTTGTTTTAGTTTTGGGTAACATATGGAAGGATTATAAGCCCTGTCAAGTTTTTACTGCTCTCTGTCCCTGTTCAGGTTATCCACTCTCCCTGTTTGTCCTGGTGACAATTCATAGTGTGACAGTAAATGATTGGAAATCCAGAATTATAAAATTGTCACCAAAACAAGAGCTGAGGGTAAATCATCCAATGGGGACATCTGTTCCAGTGTCAGCTGTCTAAGAGGGGATTTCTTTTTACTTGCCATTGTACCTGGGATACGAAGTTATGGGAAATCTTACCATTGAGCCTAGGTGCACAATGAGTGCGGGAATGAAATGGTGCGAGTTCAGCTGAACTCGCACTATTTCATTCCCACATGTCAGTCCCGATTTTGGCAGCGATTTCAGAGACATCTGTGCTCGTATCTGCACAGATGTCAATGGAAATCACAAAAAGTAGTACAGAAACGACTTTTTGAAATCGGTGCGGTGCCGCAACAGCGGCGTCGCACCGATTAGGACGGTGCCATTGCTGGCAATAGCTGCCGATTTGACATGCGATTTGCAAAAAACTATTTTCAATATTTCTTGATGGCAGTTGGATCCACTGCATGCATAGCTGTAGGGGGAAACTGTAGCTGTGGGGCATATGCTGGCCACCTATCCACAAAGGTGCCCTTGGTTTATCATTTTTGTTTACACAGAGGAAGCTGTCCTTACAGTTGTGTAACAGTATTGTGGTACTTTTGTGTTCACCAAGGCACCCCCCTTTTCCCAGTCATTTGTAGTAGCTACATTTTAATTTAGTCAGTTCTCTAATAAAAATCAAGGTCTACCAGCTTGCTTAGGTAGTCATTTTTATATATATTTTTAAACAACATTTACTAATTTACTAGAAAATCAAGTTCAGTTGGCAGGTAGAGAATGTGCAATACAAATAAGTGGCCACTGCCCCCACTGCCCCCACCTATATCAGGCCTATGCAGCAAGCAGCACTAGAAGGGAAATGCATATCAAACAAGACCAGAGAAATTCCCAAGCTCAACTTAAGCCCTGCACACACAATCGGATTTCCTATGGTTTTCAAACCGATGGATTTTTCCATCGGAAAACCGATAAAGCTGACTTCCATCAGTCTTGCCTACACACCATCAGTCAAAAAACCGACCGTTCCAAATGCGGTGACGTAAAACACTCTGATGAGCCGAGAAAAATGAAGTTCAATGCTTCTGAGCATACGTCGACTTGATTCTGAGCATGCGTGGGTTTTTTAACCGATGGACTTGCCCATAGACGATCGGAATTTGCTATCGGTTTTTTATCCATCAGAAAAATGTAAAACGTGTTCTATTTTTTGACACCGATGGAAAAAAGACCAATGGGGCCCATACACGATCGGTTTGTCCGATGAAAAAAATCCATCGGACTGTTTTCATCGGTAAAACCGATCATGTGTACGCGGCTTTACGGACCAGCCTATGACCAACCAAATTGACCTGTCTAACAGTATGGGTTAAAAACAGGGGTTTAGTCTGCACACATTTGCAAATACATGCCTAAGCTACAGGCCCCATCAAGGCACCCCGTTTTCCGTAGTCCCTAACTCTAACTTTTAAGAGTCTCCACAGTGGAAGCACATGCATTTTGATGGATAGATAGATAAAGGACAATCCGCAACTCCATACATGCTCTTTAAATCAGTCCGAATTTATTATATCTCCATAAGGATAAAAATACAGCAGAGGTAGATGCATTTTAGCTGCAACTGCCTTGTTCACAACATGTAGGGGGAAACTGTAGCCGTGGGGCATACGCTGGCCACCTATCCACAAAGGTGCCCTTGGTTTAACATTTTTGTTTACACAGATGAAGCTTTCCTTACAGTTGTGTAACAGTATTGTGGTACTTTTGTGTGCACCAAAGCACCCCCCCCCTGTCAGGAAGGGCATGCCAGCATTCGAGATGGCGGCCGTTGAAGACAGCCTGGAACATCAGTTCTTGCGCCCTTGGCGCCAAACAGGCAATTTAAACTGGGTCAGTACCCAGACTCAATGCTGTCTACTCTACAGCATCCCATGTGCCCTGCTTCCTAGTATCTGATACCTGTTCCTGTTATTTAACCTGGCTTGTCCTTGACGCTCCTGCTTTCTGCCTGCACCTGACCCGGCTTGTTTTGACTTCTGCCCGCTCCTTCTGCTACCTCGCTGCCAGCCTAATTCTGATCCAGCCTGTACCCTGACACCCCCTTTCCCCAGTCATTTGTAGTAGCTGCATTTTAATTTAGTCAGTTCTCTAATAAAAATCAAAGTCTCCCAGCCTATGACCAACAGAATTGACCTGCTACAGGCCCCATCAAGGCACCCCGTTTTCCGTAGTCCCTAACTTTTAAGAGTCTCCACAGTGGAAGCACATGCATATTGATGGATAGGTAGCGAGCAGGTGAGAGCAGTGGCAACTTGTTTGTATTGTTAATATATTGGTCAGGCCATGGTGCTATGTGCTGGGTGTTCAGTGTGCCCCTGTGCCTTTAAGGAGGGGTGGGCTCCCTCCAGCTCACCTGCCCTTTACCTGTAGCCTGTAGCTTAAGCATGTATTTGTTAGACAGGTCAATTTGGTTGGTCGCAGGCTGATCAGTAAGTTGAGCTTGGAAATTTCTCTGGTCTTGTTAGGTAGAGAATGTGTCAGCATAGTGTTGTATTGAGTAGAACAGGCCAGGTAAAGTTTGTCCATGGGAACCAAGTCTTACTGTGCTACTATTCCTACTGTGTAGGGTGACAGTCAGGTCTTTTATAGTTTTAGTTTTGTTAATTTTAGCAAACTACATACATATTCTGTAGATAGGGGTGTGGTTTGTTTCCACAAATCTGGAATACAGGTGCGAGCTGCATTTAGCATGTGTGCAGTCAGAGAGGTCATATAGCTTTTTATAGGAATCTTGTTGATGCAATAGGTAACTGATGGGGTTTGTCCCTAAATCTACATATTTTAATTTTAGTATTATCTGTGATCTGCAGACCAAACTATACAATGCCACCTTCAAGGTGGGAAGTGCAATAGGTATTTTTCCCAAGATTGGTCTAGTGACAAAGCTTTAGGAATATGAACAGAAAGTAAGGGCATTCTGGAGATCTCCATGGCATCTACTGTACATAGAATAGTAGGACTACGAGAAACTTTGTAATCTTGCAGCAAGAATAAGATTATCTGTATCAGGACATCATTCACTATTGAGTTCTCCAATCTAGTTTGCCATAATCTGGGCAACTAGCAAGCAAAAGTAGTGTCAGGAATGACCCATGTCGGAGCAAAGGAGAACGTCAAAAGAGTCTCCAAATACAGATCAACTGAATCCTTAAAGGAGGCAGCAGAGGGTTTATAGCTTTTAGCACTTTGTAATAGATCAGAAATAGTGGCAGAGAATTCTGTTTTAGTCAGACGGGCGGCATGTTGTGCATAAACGAGTCTGATTCAGGACTGGAGTGGTATTAGCGTAAAACCTTGCTCCTGATCTGCTATCAACCTGAGAGGTACTTGGAGTTTTCGCAGATCCTCCAGCGGAATCCCTGCAGTCTGTTCCACATGCTTCCACTCCCAAGTGGTTGTAATCTGCCATTGCTAAATGAAGATCTGTGGAGCATGAAATAAATGTGGCTTGAGGGGGTTCAGTCTTGATATGAAGGAATGAAAATAAACCAGGCACTAATCAAGTACCTGTGGCTATGTCTCTGAGGTATCGGGCAACAGGTGCAACAGGAAAATTATTTGCTTTTGTCGATGGCTCAAGATGGTGGCTGGAAGTGCACATTTAGGAGTTTTACAAGCACTGTGTCACTAGCCAGAGAAGAATTTCCTGTAGTAAGGTGGGAGAAAAGACCATTAAATTTAAATAATTATATGGCAAAACAAAGTTACCTATAAGGCCTGATAAAGCAAGACAATCATAAAAGATAAAAACACCCGAAGTGTAGATTATATCCTCTCCAGTGCCTTCAAAACCGCTTGTGTGCTTAGCATTGTGGTGTGTCTTGAAGGATAAAGGATACTGTATTATGCAGTGTGTGATACAGATTCAAGTAATGATCTAACAAAACATGTATAGGCAGGAACCAGTATGTACAGGTGCACGTTCCTGCTCCCAAGCTTATCCTGTCATGATGGTCCTATCCCCAAAGGAGTCTTTAGGGTCTGGATGACAAAGGAATGGACTATGGACTGTAAACCTATATAGCACAATATAGCACTCTTTTGTTGCACCACAAACCAAATGCAGGATCCAGTGGCCCGAAGCAATGATTACAGACCAGCTCCACTGATGCAGGGTCTAGTTTCTAGAGGGTAACAAGTGTTATTGAGTTTTAAGGCAATAAGCAGTCAGATCTTCGTAGAAGTGTCAATTGAAATTGGAAAACCTGAAAAATAGAACAAATTCTCCTCCAACAGGAAAATAAACTATATTACCAAAGGCATTGGGATACCTGTATTTACTTGCCTTTAATAAACTTTAATGGCATCCCAGTCTTAGCCCGGTTTAGGAGTGTGTCTATGGGAATGTTTGACTATTCTGGTTTGCAGTCTCTGGTCTAATCCATTCCAAAGGTGTTCTATCAGGTTGAGGTCAGGACTCTGTGCAGGCCAGTCAAGTTCCTCCACCCCAAACTCGCTCATCCATGACTTTATGGACCTTGCTTTGTACACTAGTCCAAATCATTTGCTGGAGGGGGGATTATGGTGTGGGGTTGTTTTTCAGGGGTTGGGCTTTGCCCCTTAGTTCCCCTTAAGACATTTTGGACAATTTCATGCTCTCAACTTTGTGGAAACAGTTTGGGGATGGCCCTTTTCTATTCCAACATGACTGCGCACCAGTGCACAAACAAGGTCCATAAACATGGATGAGCGAGTTTGGAGTGGAGGAACCAATTCATCCCAAAACACCTTTGGGATAAATTAGAGTGGAGACTGGGAACCAGGCCTTCTTGTCCACATCAGTGCCTGATCTCACAAATGCACTTCTGGAAGAATGGTCAAACATTCTCATAGACACACTTCTAAACCTTGTGGACAACCTTCCCAGATGAGTTGAAGCGGTTATAGCTGCAAAGGGTTAGCCAACTCAATATTGAACCCTACGGACTAAGACTGGAATGCCGTTAATGTTCATGTGTGTGTAAAGGCAGGCATCCCAATATTTTTGGTAATATTGTGTAGCTCAATCACCTAAGAAAACTAGCAAAAAACTGGAGTCAGCTTTCTTGGTAGTGTTGATCACATGGAGGCAAAGCATTTTAAAGCTTGTGAATATTTTCTGATTGCCAAAGATTAAGCGTTTGATGAGAATGCACAGTTGACTTTGCTTAAGAAAACAAATCTTTGTCCCAGAATCACTTTTTTGTGTGGAAAAGGAGGGATCTAAAAAGTTTTTGTCTGTTTATGCAGCTCATTTTGTAGGACTAAGTGCATTTTTCCACTTTCAGCACTTATGAGTTTTAATTTCTTGTCAGTTAAGCAGTGGAGGGGTCAAAGGGGTCTCATTGTTGGGTTGTGCTTAAGGAATCAGTTTTCCTTAATCCAGCGCTGCTTGTATGGCTGCTTTAATTTTCTGAATATACTATTTCACAAACCATAGCCAGAAATATTGTACAGATGATGAACTATATTTTAGCAGGTTGATAAGCTGCAATTTCAAGAGGGAGAGATGAGTCAAGTTTAATCAAGAAATAAAAACTAGAATGTATTATTTCACAATAACAGCCAGAAACATGTTGACATCTATGCACAGTATGGAAAAGACGTGTCAGGATTAAAAAAAAAAAATGTAGTGTATTGTTTCAAAACCAACAGCCAGAAATAGTATGCACTTGATGTACAATATGTAAGCAGCTTTATTAGGTTGCAGTTTAAGGAGGAGAGGCAAGGCAGGATTTACCAAAGAATAATGAGCATGTAGAACATCACAGAAAATTTCCAGGATTTATGTATAAAAAAAAATAAAAAATTCCAGGAATATTTTACAGTCAGTACACAGTATTTAAGAAACTTTATTGGGCTGCAATTTGAAGATGGAGATATGAGGCAAATTTTATCAAGAAATAAAAATTAGAGTGTATTGTTTCACAGAAAATACACTTCAAAACAAAGTGCATTTATCCTTTCAAATATACTGTATATTTGCCAAGATCCAGCTGCCGTGGTCTCTATTGTTTTGTTTACATCATGTGCTGCAAGTTTTTTCTTTGACCACAGGAGTATTACAGCCCCATGGGTTTCCACAAGGCTCATCTACTGTACCTTCATCTTTCTATTCTTTTAAATTTTTTATTTTTTTTTCGCAATCAAAGTTTTTATTGAAATTTGGTACAGATAACAGGTAATAAAAAGAAGCAATCATAGCACAAACATTTAGACATTCAGGGCTCAATCAATATCAAGCCCGGATGACAGAGGCATATTATGAAAATAAGAACATGTTGAACATATATTAAGAAAACGTGGGGTAAAAGAAATGGGGTGGGAGAGAGGGTGAGGAACAAAAGGTAAGGGAGGGAAGGGTATGGGTAAATAGTAGGGTAGGTAGAGCATGAAGATTCAGGTTATATAGGTACAGTATCAGTACATCTCAAATACGTGCACAGTGTGTTGCAATTAAATCTCAGCAAGTGTGGACTTCACAGTCAGTCCAAATTACATAATGTAGTAAGAGAGGAGTTATGCATTAAGCATCTGGAATTCGGGGGAGTACGAGAATAAAACCCAAGGTTGCCAGATTTCCTTTTTAATTATCAATTATGAAAGAAGTGATTTCCCCCATCATTTCCAGATGATAGTCAGTTGTCTAATTTTGATCCATACCAAATCTGTTAAATACTTTTTTATTTAATATAGTTGTAGGGTATGGCCTAGGGCTGATCTGGAAGAAAAACGAAGAAGGTTTACACATTTTTAAACTTTTTTTCACTTTCAGCCCTGCTTATACTGATTTCATTCCCTGGCAATGAGGAAAAAATCCCCAGCATTGCCAAGTTATTATAACAAGTTCCTTCCTTCCTGAATGTAAGCCTACTAATGGTAGTAAGCTGAATTACAAGACACTCATTTTTGGTAACAAATGCCAGTCCAAGTTCCAGAAGGGTGATGGGTGCCTGTCTGCCTTAGCTACATCCTGGGCACAGCAGCAGCTTCACTAGGCGTGATCCAAAAACTGATGTAGCCAAGACTTGACACTGGGCAGACAACACACGCACATTGAGCACCATCATTAGAAATTATGAGGCCCTGTACACCCTAGGGTCCTTCCTCATTCACCCTACCTAAAAGGGGCCACCTAATGCGGCTACCTCTCAGGATCCCCAACCCCATGACAAAAGACTGTACAAAAGTGTAAAAATCCTGCAGGACAAAAAGCTGAAAAATATATTCACCTTAACCCCCCCCCCCCTCTTTCACACTGCAGAGTGTGATGTCACAATCCTTTTAGAGAGATCTTGGAAGTGATGAGATTAAAAAATTGGGATTAGGGTTTGAGATACTTTTTGTTAAGAGGATCTCATCAGAGGATGGTAACATCACCCTTGTCTAGGCAGGCAGTTCCAGCAGAAGTAATGAGTATTTGGAGTATATTTACTAACTCTATTTTCACAATTGTTTTCTATTTTATACAACTTTTTTCTCATGATGGTGGGAGGCAAATACGTGCACACTTGTGACACTAATTATTTAGTACGAAGGAAATGTCCAGACGGTATGTAAGGGCATGCGAAAAGGCAACACTAAATTAAAGGAAACTGGATTACCCAAATTAACTATGAGGCCTCATGCCCACGGACGTTTTTACAGCCGCGTTTTTGAGCGTTTTTTACAGCTTAAAAACGTCTGTCCATGTTAGTCTATAGCTTCATGCCCACCTAGACGTTTTTGAGCTGCAAATAGCATAGGCGTTTTTAAGCTGTAAAAAAAACCCAGGACCAGTGCGTTCTTTGGCGTCGGCGTTAGGCATAAAAAAACGCGAAGCGTGATAAACCACGCAAAAAGGCCGCAAAAAACGCCGCAATTGCGTTTTTGAGCTCCGACGTTTTTTTTTGTACGAAAAAAAAAAAAAGGAAACAATAACATGGACAGGCATTTTTAAGCTGCAAAAAACGCGGCTGTAAAAACGTCCGTGGGCATGAGGCCTTATGGTATACGGTGAACATAATCATCTTTATGAGCTGTAAATTAGATTTAAACCATTACGGTGTGTCATTTAGTTTGCTTAAACACTGTGTATCATAAGCAAGTTTTTTTTTCATAAAACACAATTCTTGTCTTTTTTCATCATCCTTTCTTCTAACTGACCGGTTTCCTGATGTAGAAACAGTTGACCATGACTAAAGATGCATGAGCACAATTGGGAGACAGCCAGGGCTGCTGTTGGAAATCACGGGGCCTCGTACAGCCTACCTGGCAGGGCCCCCGCCCCCCCAATATATCAAAACAATATTTTCACTAAAAATACACTAAAATCATCATTAGCGGACACAAACATAACAGAAAACCCGAGTGAATTACCCTTTTTTTTTTTTACATTAAAACATTTTTTTTATAATATAATTTTTTTTTTGACATTTTTTACATTTTATTTTATTTTATTTTTTAATGTATTACAATATTTACTTTTTTTTTATACAGGACAGGGAGGTTGGCGGTGCCACAGGATGGGGTGGGGGGTGATACACTGACAGGTGGGCACAAGGGGGGATTAGAAGTAGGTAGAACAGGGAGGGATATCGGTGCCAGGGAAGCAATTACAGGAACGATGCCCTGTGTCTCTCCCTGCAGCAGCTGAAAGCCAGCAGGAGGGAGAGAAGCCGGCTTTCAGCTGCTGCAGAGAGCTGTACAGGGCATCTTTCTGTAAAAGCCTATCCGCCCGACCACACAGATTCCTCCTGCTGTTCGGGCCCCCCTGTGTACCTGGGCCCCCTACAGGAGGACTGGTGGTCCTCCCCTATCAGCGGCCCTGGAGACAGCTGTCACCCTCCAACAGGAAGTACCCGAATAACAAAAAATCATGGCAAAGCCAAATTAATCATTTCAAGAATGCTGCAGGTTTTAAAATATTGAAAAAAACTTCTAAAATTACTTTACAAAAAAATTACAATAGTCTATAGGAATAAATAAGTATGTTGGCTTACCTGGGGCCATCCAAAACTGGGAGATGACTCAAAGTTTTGAGTATACAAAATCCACATACTTTTTTTACAATATTTCTTCCCCTCTATTATACTTCTTTCTTATGTGAATGAAGAAAATTCTTTTGCGCTACTAGTGAGTAGTGAAATAATTATAGAGTGCTAAGTGCAAAAAAGTGACGTGCAAAAAAGCTGAAAGAACTAAACGTGTTCACCTTACACGGTAATAGAATGAGTAAAAAAATGTTTTCGCGCTAAGAACTAACACACAAATAGTGACTAATACAAACCAATATAAATGGAAATAAACGTGCATACATAAATAATGAATATTAAATTCAATTGAAATACCATAAAGGAATAAATATCAATAGTGCACATCAGTATATCAATAACAAAGTGCCTGTGCAATAATACTTATGTGCAAAAAAGGGGAAGATGCTACAATATAGTCTGAATAAAGTAATATACCAAATCCAATGGTGTACCAAATAGTCCAAGATAATGTTGGTAATCCAGTGAAAAGGTATTAATGAATAATAAAAGTTCGGTGCAAAAAAGTGCTAATGATAAATCTTTTCTTGCTGGACTGTGGTGAACTGTTCTGTAAATATTCTAATTCATTAATGGAGTGTTTCCCAAACTGTGGTCTCACTGGACTCTTACCTCCAGATGCAGTGGCGGCTGGTGCTCAAAATTTTTGGGGGGGCGCAAACAAACTGAAAAAAAAAAAAAAAAAATCAATTGCCGCCACTGTGCCCATTAAACGCAGCCACTGTGCCCAAACGCCACCAGTTTGCCCCCTCAAATACAGCCAGTTTGTTTCCATATACAGCCAGTGTGCCCCCATATATATACAGCCAGTGTGCCCCCATATACAGCCAGTGTGCCCCCATATATATATATAGCCAGTGTGCCCCCATATACAGCCAGTTTGTCCCCATATATATAGCCAGTGTGCCCCCATATACAGCCAGTGTGTCCCCATATATATAGCCAGTGTGCCCCCATATACAGCCAGTTTGTCCCCATATACAGCCAGTTCCCCCCAAATGCAGCCAGTTCCCCCCCCATATACAGCCAGTTCCCCCCAAATGCAGCCAGTTTGTCCCCCATATACAGCCAGTTCCCCCAAATGCAGCCAGTTTGTCCCCCATATACAGCCAGTTCCCCCCAAATGCAGCCAGCGTGTCCCCCATATACAGCCAGTTCCCCCCAAATGCAGCCAGTTTGTCCCCCATATACAGCCAGTTCCCCCAAATGCAGCCAGTTTGTCCCCCATATACAGCCAGTTCCCCCCAAATGCAGCCAGCGTGTCCCCCATATACAGCCAGTTCCCCCCAAATGCAGCCAGTTTGTCCCCCATATACAGCCAGTTCCCCCAAATGCAGCCAGTTTGTCTCCCATATACAGCCAGTTCCCCCCATATTCAGCCAGTTTGTCCCCCATATTCAGCCAGTTCCCCCCATATTCAGCCAGTTTGTCCCCCATATTCAGCCAGTTCCCCCCATATTCAGCCAGTTTGCCCCCCATATTCAGCCAGTTCCCCCAAATGCAGCCAGTTTGTCCCCCATATTCAGCCAGTTTGTGCCCCATATTCAGCCAGTTTGTGCCCCATATTCAGCCAGTTTGTCCCCCAAATGCAGCCTGTCCCCCCCCCCCAGCCCTGCACTTACCTTCCTCGGTCCGCGCCGTCCTCGATGTGTTCTCCCATCCTCGATGTCGCTTCAGCCAAGCAGGTTACCGGTAACCAGATACGGTGAACCTGATTGGCTGAAACCTCCACACAGTCTTCTTCCAGGAACACACCCACGTGCATACCTGGGAGGAGTTTTTGGAAGCCGAATACAGCGTGAGAGCTGTATTCGGAAAGCCTATCAGAGCCGCTGGCTCTGATAGGCACTTCCAAGTTACACCCACCGCCGGCCGCCGCTGAATAGTGGGCAGCGCGGCAGCGGTGACAATACACAGATTCATGCAATGCATGAATCTGTGTATTGTCTTTCAGTGGCGGTGCGGGAGCGAGAGGGGGCGGCGCTCCGGCGCCCTCTATGGACGCACCGCCACTGTCCAGATGGATGAATACAAACAGAATCTATATATTCTTTCTCCTCAGACTTGTCCTCTCCAGCGTGTGTATGTGTAAGACGCTCTCCCTCTCTCCTCCACTATCGATGCCGCGCTATAATCCTGTGGGGATGGGGAAGGCACAGGCGGGGGGAGGGGGGGTTTGGAGGGGGAAAAACGGCTCCAATACTGGCTCCGAGGAGAAAAGAAAAGGGAATCTCCAATAGTGAAGTATGTAATGGTAACTAGAGTTTATTTGAATAGTAATGCTCTTACATCAATAAAAAGGTAATTCAGCGTGTGGATATAGAGCGGCGCATTCGCCGTCTTACTCTTAGTCTGGGTACTTACGGTCTGCGGTACCTCTCAATCTCCCTACGGCGTTACGTCACGCACCTTGTGACTTCTTCAGTCCCCTTCAGTTTATTTCCATTTATATTGGTTTGTATTAGTCACTATTTGTGTGTTAGTTCTTAGCGCGAATTATTTTTTTTTTACTACTTCTTTCTTATGTTTAAGAACCACTTTTAATTCAACATTAGGGATGAGCCGAACACCCCCCGGTTCGGTTCGCACCAGAACCTGCGAACGGACCGAAGGTTTGCGCAAACTTTAGAACCCTATTAAATACAATGGACTCGAACATTCGAAATCAAAAGTGCTAATTATCAAGGCTAATATGCACGTTATTGTTCTAAAAAGGGTTTGGGGACCCGGGTCCTGCCCCAGGGGACATGTATCAATGCAAAAAAAAGTTTTAAAAACGTCAGTTTTTTCGGGAGCAGTGATTTTAATGATGCTTAAAGTGAAAAAAAAGTGAAATATTCCTTTAAATATCGTACCTGGGGGGTGTCTAAAGTATTCCTGTGAAGTGGCACGTGTTTCCCGTGTTTAGAACTGTCCCTGCACAAAATGACATTTCTAAAGGAAAAAAAAGTCATTTAAAACTGCTTGTGGCTTTAATGTAATGTCTGGTCCCGGCAATATGGATGAAAATCATTGAGAAAAATGGCATAGGTACCCCCCAGCCCACTACCAGCCCCTTTCTGGTGTTGTATGGATATTAAGGGGAACCCCGCACCCAAATTTAAAAAAGGCCCTATATACTCTGAACAGCAGAATACAGGCGGTGCAAACACTGCCTGTATACTGGGCTCCCTGAATCTGTTTATAATTTGGAACAGGTACATTTTTTAAGTGTAGCTCCAGCTCAAAAATCTATTTTTAAGCTTTTGGAAAATATAGGGAAGGGTTATCACCCCGGTAACATTTGTTTTGCTGTCTGTGCAGTGTGCACCTGTTCAGAACATTTCACCTCACTTTCCATCCCAATGACAAATGTTTTTTTTAAATTTGTTTTTTTTATTGAAACAAGGATTGGTGATAAAGCATCAGTGGAGAGGAGATACTTTTTCCCATATTATCTCTTACAGGAGAGAATTTCCCTTCCTAGGGGTAGATTTCCTCTCACTTCCTGTTGTCTCCTTCCGTTTGCAAGTAGGAGTCGTTTGTAAATTGGATGTTTGAAAGTAGGGGCCTGCTGTATATACTCTGCAGAAATTTGGCCCTTAGGTGTTGGTGTTGCCACAACACTGTAAGCCCTCACAGTTACTTTTGGTGGGCGCTGGAACGCCCTGCTGTGAACTATCATATCAAGAATTGTAATTACATGCCATTGTTGAACAGTGGTAGGAAAAATTGGGCCTCTGGTGGTGGTGTTGCCACAACACTGTAAGCCCTCACAGTTACTCTTGGTGGGTGCAGGAATGGGCCCTGCTGTGAATTATTAGATCAAGAATTGTAATTACATGCCCCTGTTTAACAGGGGCATAAAAAGTGGGCCTTAGGCACTGGTGCCACAACACTGCAACCCCTCACAGATCTTGTACTTGGAGCGCAGCAATGAGCCCTGCTGCAAAGTATTGCATCAAAAATTTTAATTACACGCCCCTGTTAAACAGGGGCAGAAAAATTGGGCCTTAGGCACTGGTGCCACAACACTGCAACCCCTCACAGATACTGTACTTGGAGCACAGCAATGAGCCCTGCTGCAAAGTATTGCATCAAAAATTGTAATTACACACCCCTGTTAAACAGGGGCTGAAAAATTGGGCCTTAGCCACTGGTGGTGGTGCCCAGAACCAAGAATGTTCTTACAAGCTATCAGCATGATCATTGAGGAGGAAGAGGATAGTCACTCAGCATAACAGGATAGTCACTCTGCATCAGGCATAGGCAGTCTTGAAGGGATCTGACATTTCAAAGAAAATTATTCGGTTACTTCAGCATCAGGTGCTTGGTAGCTGGTGGTGATCCAAGACTGATTCATTTTTATGAAGGTCAGTCGATCGACCGAGTCGGTGGACAGGTGCACCCTGTGATCGGTTACAAAGCCTCCAGCAGCACTGAATGTGTGTTCCGAAAGAACGCTGGATGCAGGACAGGCCAGTAGCTCAATTGCATACTGTGCAAGTTCTGGCAAGTGATCCATCCTCAAGACTAGTGATGAGCCGAACACCCCCGGGTTCGGTTCGCACCAGAACCCGCGAACGGACCGGAAGTTCGAACGAACATTAGAACCCTATTAAATACAATGGATGCGAACGTTCGAATTCTAAAGTGCTAATTATAACAACTATTATGCATGTTATTGTCCTAAAAAGGGTTTGGGAACCCGGGTTCTGCACCAGGGGACATGTATCAATGCAAAAAGAAGTTTTAAAAACGGTCGTTTTTCGGGAGCAGTCATTTTAATGATGCATAAAGTGAAAAAAAAAAAGTCAAATATTCCTTTAAATATCGTACCTGGGGGGTGTCTAAAGTATGCCTGTGAAGTGCCACGTGTTTCCCGTGTTTAGAACTGTCCCTGCACAAAATGACACTTCTAAAGGAAAAAAAAGCCATTTAAAACTGCTTGCGGCTTTAATGTAATGTCTGGTCCCGGTAATATGGATGAAATTCTTTAAGAAAAATGGCATAGCTACCCCATGACCCCCCCCCCCCCTACCCCAGCCCATTACCAGCCCCTTTGGGTCTTGTATGGATATTAAGGGGAACCCCGCACATAAAATAAAAAAGGCCCTATATACTCTGAACAGCCGTATACAGGCGGTGCATACAAGACAGGGACTGTAGGTTTGTTCTTATGTAGAATCTGTTTGTAATTTTGAACAGGTACATTGTTGAAGTGTAGCTCCAGCCCAAAAATCTATTTTTAAACTTTTTGGAAAACATAGGTAAGGGTTATCACCCCTGTAACATTTGTTTTGCTGTCTGTGCCCCTGTTCAGAACATTTCACCTCACTTTCCGTCCCAATGACAACTGTTTTTGAAATGTGGTGTTTTTCTTGAAACAAGGATTGCTGATAAAGCATCAGTACAGAGGAGACACCTTTCTCCCATATTTATTCTTACAGGAGAGAATTTTCCTTCCTAGTGGTAGATTTCCTCTCACTTCCTGTTGTCTTCTTGCGTTTGCAAGTAGGAGTCGTTTGTAAGTTGGATGTTTGAAAGTAGGGACCTGCCGTATATACTCTGCAGAAATAGGCCCCTTAGTTGTTGGTGTTGGCACAACACTGTAAGCACTCACAGTTACTCTTGGTTGGTGCTGGAACGCCCTGCTGTCAACTATTATATCAGGAATTTTAATTACATATAATTGTTGAACAGTGGTAGTAAAAATTGGGCCTTTGATGGTGGTGCTGGTGCCACAACACTGTAAGCCCTGACAGTTACTCTTGGTGGGTGCAGCAATGGGCCCTGCTGTGAATTATTAGATCAAGAATTGTAATTACATGCCCCTGTTGAACAGGGGCTGAAAAATTGGGCCTTAGGCACTGGTGGCACAACACTGCAACCCCTCACAGATACTGTACTTGGAGCACAGCAATGAGCCCTGTTGCAAAGTATTGCTTCAAAAATTGTAATGACACGCCCCTGTTAAACAGGGGCTGAAAAATTGGGCCTTAGGCACTGGTGGCACAACACTGCAACTCCTCACAGATACTGTACTTGGAGCACAGCAATGAGCCCTGTTGCAAAGTATTGCTTCAAAAATTGTAATTACACGCCCCTGTTAAACAGGGGCTGAAAAATTGGGCGTTAGGCACTGGTGGCGGCACCCATAAACAAAAATGATCTTCCAAGCTATCATCATCAATCGTATCATTGAGGACTCGGAGGAGGAGGATAGCCAGTCAACATAACAGCACAGGCACTCAGCATCAGCATCAGTCTTGAAGGGATGTGACATTTTAAAATCAATTAGTCTGTTATATCAGCATCAGGTGTGTGGTAGCTGGTGGTGATCCAAGACTGGTTCATCTTGATGAAAGTCAGTCGATCAACCGAGTCGGTGGACAGGCGCACCCTGTGATCCGTGACAAATCCTCCAGCAGCACTGAATGTGCGTTCCGAAAGAACGCTGGATGCAGGACAGGCCAGTAGCTCAATTGCATACTGTGCAAGCTCTGGCCAGTGATCCATCCTCAAGACCCAGTAAGCCAGAGGATTTTCGGTGGGGAAGGTGTCCAAGTCTGACCTTGCCCCTAGATATTCCTGCACCATGTTTATCAGACGCTGGCGATGGTTGCTGGAACCAATCATACTTTGGGGCTGCGGACTAAAGAATTGTCTGAACGCATCGGTCAGACGGCCACCTTCCCCACCGCTCCTTCTTTGACTGGCCGAAGCCTCAGCAACTCGTTGTCCAGGACCAGGAGTTTGCAACCTCCCAGTCTCTGGGAACGCGTTGCACAGACCTTTCTGCAAGGCCTCCCGGAGTTGTCTCATCCTCTGCTCCCTCTGCGACGGTAACATAAGGTCCGCAACCTTACCCTTGTACCGTGGATCAAGGAGAGTGGCCAGCCAGTAATGGTCCCTCTCCTTGATCCGAAGAATACGAGGATCCTTCCGCAGACTTTGCAGGATCAGGGAGGCCATGCAGCGTAGGTTTGCTGAGGCATTCGCTCCGGAGTCCTCTGGGTCACTAAGGACGACATGATCCGCAGCCACCTCCTCCCAGCCACGTACAAGTCCACTGGTTTCTTGGGACTGTAAATCATCCCTAAAAGACTGCTGCTGATGATGCTGAGTGCCAGCCTCCACCTCCATGCTGACACAATCCTCCTCCTCCTCCTCCTCCTCCTCCTCTTCCTGTGCGATGGGTGGGACAGAAGGAACACTGTCTGGGTAAAGGGGGCCTTGAGAGGCAAGGAAGTCCTCCTCTTCCTGCCTCTGTTCTGCCTCAAGTGCCCTGTCCATTATTCCACGCAGCGTGTGCTCCAACAGGTGGACAAGAGGTACAGTGTCACTGATGCATGCACTGTCACTGCTCACCATCCTCGTGGCCTCCTCAAATGGTGCCAGGACAGTGCATGCATCCCTGATCATGCCCCACTGGCGTGGAGAAAAAAAACCAAGCTCCCCTGACCCTGTCCTGGTGCCGTAGTCGCACAGGTACTCATTGATGGCCCTCTGCTGCGTGTGCAGCCGCTGCAGCATGGCCAACGTTGAGTTCCACCTGGTGGGCATGTCACATATAAGGCGGTTCTTGGGCAGGTTCAACTCCTTTTGCAGCTCAGCCAGGCGAGCACTGGCATTATAAGATCTGCGGAAATGCACACAGACTTTCCTGGCCTGCCTCAGGACATCCTGTAAGCCCGGGTACCTGCCCAAGAACCGCTGCACCACCAGGTTAAGGACGTGAGCCACACAGGGCACATGGGTCAGTTGTCCCTGTCGGAGGGCGGAGAGGAGGTTGGTGCCATTGTCGCAAACCACCATTCCTGGCTTAAGCTGGCGTGGCGTCAACCACCTCTCGGCCTGGCCCTGCAGAGCAGACAGGACCTCTGCCCCAGTGTGGCTTCTGTCCCCCAAACACACCAGCGCAAGCACGGCATGGCATCTTTTTGCCTGCGTACTTGCGTAGCCCCGTGAACGGCTACGGAGCACCGCTGGTTCATAGGACAAACCACAGGAAGAGGCCATGGAGGAAGAAGAAGAGGAGGGGGTGGAGGAGAGAGGTGTGTCACAACCAGTAGTAGCATTTTGGAGGCGTGGCGGTGGGACAACCTCCAACACTACTGCACCTTGTCCTGAATCCTTCCCAGCTGCCAAAAGAGTGACCCAATGGGCCGTGAAAGAAAGGTAACGTCCCTGTCCATGCCTGCTGGACCATGAGTCAGCGGTAATATGCACCTTACCGCTGACCGCCCTGTCCAGCGAGGCCAAGACATTGCCTTCCACATGCCGGTAGAGAGCCGGAATAGCCTTCCGTGAGAAAAAGTGGCGTTTGGGAACCTGCCACTGAGGAACCGCACATTGCACAAACTCACGGAAGGGGGCCGAGTCTACCAACTGAAAAGGCAGCAGTTGAAGCGCTAGCAATTTAGCCAAGCTAGCATTCAACCGCTGGGCATGTGGATGGCTGGGAGTGAACTTCTTTCGACGGTCCAGCAGCTGGGGCAGGGAAATTTGCCTGCTAGAATCGGACGTCGGTGTACTGCTAGCAGAGTGGGCGCAAGTACTTGGCTGTGACACACCTAATTCTACACCTTCATTCCTCTCAGTGCATGTTTCAGAGAGGACTGAAGTTATAGTGGGGTTGGAGATCCCAGCTGATGCGGTGCAAGGAGAGGTCCGCTTTGTTCTTTGGTGTGGGTCTTTGAGGTAGGCTTGCCAACGAGCTGCATGGCAGGTCAACATATGTCTGGTCAGGCATGTGGTACCCAAGCGGCTGATGTTTTGGCCACGCGATATACGCTTGAGACATATGTTGCAAACAGCAGCTGTGCGATCTGATGCACTAGCCTCAAAAAAGGCCCACACCAAAGAACTTTTTGAATGACGGGCAGAGGCAGCGCCCTGCACAGGCGGAGCTCTGCGGTGTGATTCCGTCGGTGTACTGCCCTTACGCTGGCCACCAAAGGGCATCCTGCCTCGTTGGAGATGTGCCTCCTCCTCATCCTCCTCCTCCTCCTCTCTCCTATTAGGCACCCACGTGGAGTCATTGACCTCATCATCCCCTCCCTCCTCATCACTGGAGCCAATCTGGCAGTATGCTGCAGCTGCTGGAACATGACTGCCAGATTGGTGTCCTTCTTGAGCATCCCCTCTGTCTGCTCTCACGCTACTGCCTTCCTCTAGCTGGGTTTCATCATCAGACCCTTCGAAACGCTGGGCATCCTCCTGGAGCATGTACCCAACACTGTGCTGAAACAGTTCGGGGGACTCCTCAGGAGGAGGACATGGTGGGTCTAGGGAAGGAGTGACTGATGATTTGTCTGACATTGATACCAGGGAAGACGACGCTTTGGCAGCTGCTTTTCCAGTACCCTGAGCCTGGGTGAGAGAGGATGAGGAGGAGGAGGAGGGCTTGGTCATCCACTCTACCAAGTCTTCGGCATGATGTGGCTCAACATGTCCAGCTGCCGAAAAGAAGGACAAGCGTGTCCCATGGCCATGTGCTGATGACAATGCACCGCGTCCACGACCAGCACTGTTGCCCCCAGACACAGAGCCTGCTTGCCCTCTTTTATTGCCTCCTGACTGTCTGCCTCTCCTTGTTTGCCTTCCAGACATTCTAATAGATGGCCTGCAGGGAGATGGGAAAAAAGCAATAAGGGCTACCTTCAGGTGTCCTTCTCTGTCCCTGGAAACAAGGACTTGCAGAGTGAAAGAAAAAAAACACTCTCCCTACCTACAGTTTTCTGTCCCTAGAAAAAATGTTTTTTTTAATCACAATATAGCACAAGGAAAATTAACTCACTGTCCTTACAGGTCCCTGGAAACAAGGACTTGCAGAGTGAAAGAAAAAAAACACTCTCCCTACCTACAGTTTTCTGTCCCTAGAAAAAAATGTTTTTTTTAATCACAATATAGCAAAAGGACAATTCACTCACTGTCCTTCCAGGTCCCTGGAAACAAGGACTTGCAGAGTGAAAGAAACTGACACTGTCCCTACCTAGAGTTTTCTGTCCCTGGAATAAATGTTTTTTTCAGCACAATATAGCACAAGGACAATTAACTCACTGTCCTTACAGGTCCCTGGAAACAAGGACTTGCAGAGTGAAAGAAAAAAAATACTCTCCCTACCTACAGTTTTCTGTCCCTAGAAAAAAATGTTTTTTTTAATCACAATATAGCAAAAGGACAATTCACTCACTGTCCTTCCAGGTCCCTGGAAACAAGGACTTGCAGAGTGAAAGAAACTGACACTGTCCCTACCTAGAGTTTTCTGTCCCTGGAATAAATGTTTTTTTCAGCACAATATAGCACAAGGACAATTAACTCACTGTCCTTACAGGTCCCTGGAAACAAGGACTTGCAGAGTGAAAGAAAAAAAATACTCTCCCTACCTACAGTTTTCTGTCCCTAGAAAAAAATGTTTTTTTTAATCACAATATAGCAAAAGGACAATTCACTCACTGTCCTTCCAGGTCCCTGGAAACAAGGACTTGCAGAGTGAAAGAAACTGACACTGTCCCTACCTAGTGTTTTCTGTCCCTAGAATAAATGTTTTTTTTAATCACAATATAGCACAAGGAAAATTAACTCACTGTCCTTACAGGTCCCTGGAAACAAGGACTTGCAGAGTGAAAGAAAAAAAACACTCTCCCTACCTACAGTTTTCTGTCCCTAGAAAAAAATGTTTTTTTTAATCACAATATAGCAAAAGGACAATTCACTCACTGTCCTTCCAGGTCCCTGGAAACAAGGACTTGCAGAGTGAAAGAAACTGACACTGTCCCTACCTAGAGTTTTCTGTCCCTGGAATAAATGTTTTTTTCAGCACAATATAGCACAAGGACAATTAACTCACTGTCCTTACAGGTCCCTGGAAACAAGGACTTGCAGAGTGAAAGAAAAAAAATACTCTCCCTACCTACAGTTTTCTGTCCCTAGAAAAAAATGTTTTTTTTAATCACAATATAGCAAAAGGACAATTCACTCACTGTCCTTCCAGGTCCCTGGAAACAAGGACTTGCAGAGTGAAAGAAACTGACACTGTCCCTACCTAGTGTTTTCTGTCCCTAGAATAAATGTTTTTTTTAATCACAATATAGCACAAGGAAAATTAACTCACTGTCCTTACAGGTCCCTGGAAACAAGGACTTGCAGAGTGAAAGAAAAAAAACACTCTCCCTACCTACAGTTTTCTGTCCCTAGAAAAAAATGTTTTTTTTAATCACAATATAGCAAAAGGACAATTCACTCACTGTCCTTCCAGGTCCCTGGAAACAAGGACTTGCAGAGTGAAAGAAACTGACACTGTCCCTACCTAGAGTTTTCTGTCCCTGGAATAAATGTTTTTTTCAGCACAATATAGCACAAGGACAATTAACTCACTGTCCTTACAGGTCCCTGGAAACAAGGACTTGCAGAGTGAAAGAAAAAAAATACTCTCCCTACCTACAGTTTTCTGTCCCTAGAAAAAAATGTTTTTTTTAATCACAATATAGCAAAAGGACAATTCACTCACTGTCCTTCCAGGTCCCTGGAAACAAGGACTTGCAGAGTGAAAGAAACTGACACTGTCCCTACCTAGAGTTTTCTGTCCCTGGAATAAATGTTTTTTTCAGCACAATATAGCACAAGGACAATTAACTCACTGTCCTTACAGGTCCCTGGAAACAAGGACTTGCAGAGTGAAAGAAAAAAAATACTCTCCCTACCTACAGTTTTCTGTCCCTAGAAAAAAATGTTTTTTTTAATCACAATATAGCAAAAGGACAATTCACTCACTGTCCTTCCAGGTCCCTGGAAACAAGGACTTGCAGAGTGAAAGAAACTGACACTGTCCCTACCTAGAGTTTTCTGTCCCTAGAATAAATGTTTTTTTTAATCACAATATAGCAAAAGGACAATTCACTCACTGTCCTTCCAGGTCCCTGGAAACAAGGACTTGCAGAGTGAAAGAAACTGACACTGTCCCTACCTAGAGTTTTCTGTCCCTAGAATAAATGTTTTTTTTAATCACAATATAGCAAAAGGACAATTCACTCACTGTCCTTCCAGGTCCCTGGAAACAAGGACTTGCAGAGTGAAAGAAACTGACACTGTCCCTACCTAGAGTTTTCTGTCCCTAGAATAAATGTTTTTTTTAATCACAATATAGCAAAAGGACAATTCACTCACTGTCCTTCCAGGTCCCTGGAAACAAGGACTTGCAGAGTGAAAGAAACTGACACTGTCCCTACCTAGAGTTTTCTGTCCCTAGAATAAATGTTTTTTTTAATCACAATATAGCAAAAGGACAATTCACTCACTGTCCTTCCAGGTCCCTGGAAACAAGGACTTGCAGAGTGAAAGAAACTGACACTGTCCCTACCTAGAGTTTTCTGTCCCTAGAATAAATGTTTTTTTTAATCACAATATAGCACAAGGAAAATTAACTCACTGTCCTTACAGGTCCCTGGAAACAAGGACTTGCAGAGTGAAAGAAAAAAAACACTCTCCCTACCTACAGTTTTCTGTCCCTAGAAAAAAATGTTTTTTTTAATCACAATATAGCAAAAGGACAATTCACTCACTGTCCTTCCAGGTCCCTGGAAACAAGGACTTGCAGAGTGAAAGAAACTGACACTGTCCCTACCTAGAGTTTTCTGTCCCTGGAATAAATGTTTTTTTCAGCACAATATAGCACAAGGACAATTAACTCACTGTCCTTACAGGTCCCTGGAAACAAGGACTTGCAGAGTGAAAGAAAAAAAATACTCTCCCTACCTACAGTTTTCTGTCCCTAGAAAAAAATGTTTTTTTTAATCACAATATAGCAAAAGGACAATTCACTCACTGTCCTTCCAGGTCCCTGGAAACAAGGACTTGCAGAGTGAAAGAAACTGACACTGTCCCTACCTAGAGTTTTCTGTCCCTAGAATAAATGTTTTTTTAAATCACAATATAGCAAAAGGACAATTCACTCACTGTCCTTCCAGGTCCCTGGAAACAAGGACTTGCAGAGTGAAAGAAACTGACACTGTCCCTACCTAGAGTTTTCTGTCCCTAGAATAAATGTTTTTTTTAATCACAATATAGCAAAAGGACAATTCACTCACTGTCCTTCCAGGTCCCTGGAAACAAGGACTTGCAGAGTGAAAGAAACTGACACTGTCCCTACCTAGAGTTTTCTGTCCCTAGAATAAATGTTTTTTTTAATCACAATATAGCAAAAGGACAATTCACTCACTGTCCTTCCAGGTCCCTGGAAACAAGGACTTGCAGAGTGAAAGAAACTGACACTGTCCCTACCTAGAGTTTTCTGTCCCTAGAATAAATGTTTTTTTTTAAGCACACTATAGCAGAAGCACAAAACACACTGACACTCTCCCTACCTATCCTTCTCTTTCCCTAAACTAAAGGAATCCAGGTTAAGCAAGAAAGAAATAACAGTCACTGTCCCTGCCTATGCTACTCTATCCCTGCTCCGGAACACACTACACTAGGCCGCCGTGCTGGCGGCCTTTTATAGTGTGGGGCGTGTACTAAACACCCTCAGCAATAATTGGCCACAGGCATCCTGCCTGTGGCCAATCATTGCTCTCCTCGCTGCCGGCGCTGTGATTGGCCAAGCATGCGGGGTCACAGTGCATGCTTGGCCAATCACAGCGCCTGGATGACACTGCGATGGCGTAGTGCATTGTGGGCCGTTCGCGTCACTCGAATTTGGCGCGAACGGCCCAAATCGTTCGATCTTCGTCGAACGATCGAACAGCCAATGTTCGAGTCGAACGTATGTTCGACTCGAACACGAAGCTCATCCCTACTCAAGACCCAGTAACCCAGAGGATTTTCAGTGGGAAAGGTGTCCAAGTCTGATCTTGCCCCTAGATATTAATGCACCAAGTAAACCAGACGCTGGCGATGGTTGCTGGAACCGATCGAACCTTGGGGCTGTGTACTAAAAAATTGTCTGAACGCATCGGTCAGACGGCCACCTTCTCCACCGCTCCTTCTTTGACTGCCCGAAGCCTCAGCAACATGTTGTCCAGGACCATGAATTTGTAACCTCCCAGTCTCTGGGAACGCATTGCACAGACCTTTCTGCAAGGCCTCCCGAAGATGCTTCATCCTCTGCTCCCTCTGCGACGGCAAGATAAGGTCCGCAACCTTACCCTTGTAACGTGGATCAAGAAGGGTTGCCAGCCAGTAATGATCCCTCTCCTTGATCGCACGAATACGAGGATCCCTCCGCAGGCTTTGCAGGATCAGGGAGGCCATGCAGCCTAGGTTTGCTGAGGCATTTGGTCTGGAGTCCTCTGGGTCACTCAGGACGACATGATCCACAGTCACCTCCTCCCAGCCACGTACAAGTCCATGGGTGTCTTGGGACTGTAATTGATCCCTTGAAGACTGCTGCTGATGCTGAGTGCTAGGCTCCACCTACATGCTGACACAATCCTCCTCCTCCTTTTCCTGTGTGATAGCCGGGCTAGCAGGAACACTGTCTGGATAAAGGGGGCATTGAGAGGTAAGGAAGTCCTCCTCTTCCTGCCTCTGTTCTGCCTCAAGTGCCCTGTCCATTATTCCATGCAGCGTGTGCTCCAACAGGTGGACAAGAGGGACAGTGTCACTGATGCATGCACTGTCACTGCTCACCATCCTTGTGGCCTCCTCAAATGGGGCCAGGACAGTGCATGCATCCCTGATCATGGCCCACTGGCGTGGGGAAAAAAATCCAAGCTCCCCTGACCCTGTCCTGGTGCCATATTGCAACAGATACTCATTGATGGCCCTCTGCTGCGTGTACAGCCACTGCAGCATGGCCAACGTAGAGTTCCACCTGGTGGGCATGTCACAGATTAAGCGGTTCTTGGGCAGGTTGGATTCCTTTTGCAGGTCAGCCAGCCGAGCACTGGCATTAAATGACCGGCGGAAATGCCCACAGAGTTTCCTGGCCTGATTCAGGACCTCCTGTAAGCCCGGGTACCTGCCCAAGAACCGCTGCACCACCAAGTTAAGGACGTGAGCCAAACAGGGCACATGGGTCAGTTGTCCCTGTCGGAGGGCGGAGAGGAGGTTGGTGCCATTGTCGCAAACCACCTTTCCTGGCTTAAGCTGGCATGGCGTCAACCACCTCTGAGCCTGCCCCTGCAGAGCTGACAGAATCCCTGCCCCAGAGTGGCTCCTGTCTCCCAAGCACACCAGCTCGAAAAATGCATGGCATCTTTTTGCCTGCGTACTTGCGTAGCCCATTGAACGCCTATGGAGCACCGCTGGTTCCGAGGTCAAAGCACAGGTAGAGGCCATGGAGGAAGAAGAAGAGGAGGGGGTGGAGGAGAAAATTGTGTCAGAATCACCAGTAGTAACATTTTGGAGGCGTGGTTGCAGAACAACCTCTAACACTACTGCACCTTGTCCTGCATCCTTCCCAGCTGCCAGCAGAGTCACCCAATTCCCCCGTGAAAGATAGGTAACATCCCTGTCCATGCCTGCTGGCCCATGATTCAGCGGTAATATGCACCTTACCGCTGACCGCCCTGTCCAGCGAGGCCAAGACATTGCCTTCCACATGCCGGAAGAGAGCCGGAATCGCCTTCCGTGAGAAAAAGTGGCGTTTGGGAACCTGCCACTGAGGAACCCCACATTCCACAAACTCACGGAAGGGGGCAGAGTCTACCAACTGAAAAGGCAGCAGTTGAAGTGCTAGCAATTTAGCCAAGCTAGCATTCCACCGCTGGGCATGTGGATGGGTGGGAGTGAACTTATTTTGGCGGTGCAACAGCTGGGGCAGGGAAATTTGTCTGGTACAATCTGACGTCGGTGTACCAATAGCAGATTGCCCGCAAGTACTTGGCTGTGACACACCTAATTCTACCCCTTCATTCCTCTCAGTGCAGGTTTCAGAGAGGAATGAAGGTATAGTGGGGTTGGAGATCCCAGCTGATGCGGTGCAAGGAGAGGTCCGCTTTGTTCTTTGGTGTGGGTCTTTTGGGTAGGCTTGCCAATGAACTGCATGGCAGGTCGACATATGTCTGGTCAAGCACGTGGTGCCCAAGTGGCTGATGTTTTGGCCACGCGAGATACGCCTGAGACATATGTTGCAAATAGCAATGGTGCGATCTGCTGCACACGTCTGAAAAAAGGCCCACATCAAAGAACTTTTGAAATAACGCGCAGAGACAGCAGCGCCCTGCACATGCAAAGCTCTGCGGTGTGATGCAGTCGGTGTGCTGCCCTTAAGCTGGCCCCTGGAGGGCATCCTGCCTCATTGGAGATGTGCCTCCTCCTCCTATTCTCTCCTATCAGGCACCGGCGTGGAGTCAGTGACCTTATCATCCCCTCTCTCCTCATCACTGGAGCAAATCTGGCAGTATGCTGCAGCTGGGTGAACCTGACTGCCAGATAGCTGTCCTTGTTGGGCACCCCCTCTCTCTGGGCTCACGTTACTACCCCCTCTCTCTGGGCTCACGTTACTGCCTTCCTCCAGATGGGTTCCATCATTGGAGCCTTCAAAACGCTGGGCATCCTCCAGGAGCATGTACCCAACACTGTGCTCAAACAGTTCGGGGGACTCCTCAAGAGGACATGGTGGGGCTAGGGAAGGAGTGACTGATGCCATTGAGCCAAGGGAAGCGGCCACTTTGGCAGCTGCTTTGCCAGACAAAGTACCCTGAGCCTGGGTGAGAGAGGACGAGGAGGATGAGGATGGCTTGGTCATCCACTCTACCAAGTCTTGGGCATGTTGCGGCTCAACATGGCCAGCTGCCGAAAAGAAGGACAAGCGTGTCCCGTGGCCACGTGCTGATGAGGATGCACCGTGTCCACGACCAGCAGCACTGTTGCCTCTAGACACAGAGCCTGCTTGCCCTCTTTTATTGCCTCGTGACTGTCTGCCTCTCCTTGTTTGCCTTCCAGACATACTAATGGCTGCAGTGAGATGTAGCTGCACAAAGGTGGGATGTATATATATATACTGTATATACTCGAGTATAAGCCGAGTTTTTCAGCACTTTTTTTGTGCTGAAAATGCCCCCCTCGGCTTATACTCGAGTCACATTTTTGCGCCTGATCTCCTGGACTTTGGGGACCCGGTACTGGCCGGCCATAGGTCTCACTCTTCCTCTACAAGTGGGCAAAGTTTGTTGTCTGGGGTACCTACGGCCGGGGAGCACCGATTTTTCAGAGCCGGGCACCCCCTTCCATAGACTCCTATGTTAAACTGTAATTTCTCCAGTAACTTTGGGGATCCGGTACCGGCTGGCCGTAGGTCCCCTGCACCCCAACTTTGGCACACATGTAGCCCCAGTTCTCTTATACAAGTGTGCAAAGTTTGCTGTCTGGGGACCTACGGCCGGGGGGCCCTGCTTTTTTAAATCCGGGCACCCCTTCCATATACTCCCATGTTAAACGTCAGTCTAGTCATGGACACAGTGAGGCATGGGCACAGTGAGGCATGGGCACAGTGTGGCATGGGCACAGTGTGGCATGGGCACAGTGTGGCATGGGCACAGTGAGGCATGGACACAGTGAGGCATGCACATGGACACAGTGAGGCAAAGTGAGGCACAGTGAGGCATGCAGATGGACACCCTAGGCTTATACTCGAGTCAATAGGTTTTCCCAGTTTTTTGTGGTAAAAATTGGTGCCTCTGCTTATATTCGGGTCGGCTTATACTCGAGTATATACAGTATATATATATATATATATATATATATATATATATATATATATATATCTGTACTGATAATGCAGCTATCAGAATCAACTGCCTGCTGTGGTATTAGTATAGGGAAAGCAGCAATTGTCTTCAGTTAGTCTTAGGTGAAAACTGTGCAGAGAGGGAGACAGTCCACTAACTGAAAATACTTGCAGCTCTCTGCCTGTGGTTTAATTATGAGAACACCACTATTAGTCACTAACTGTATTCAGGTAAGCTTTAGGTGAACGCTATGCAAAGCACACAGTACACTAAGTGAAACACTGACTGTCTGCAGCTAGCACAATCACCTGCCTGCCTGTCACAGTATAGAGAATAACAGGAACGGATCTAGCTAAACTGAATACAGTGTATAAATATATATACAACACCTAGGGTACATGTATATCCTCTACACACTGTAACTGCAGCTAACTGACTCGCCTGCCTGCTCTATCTAACTCAATATAAATGACACTGTCTCTCTCTCTCTCTCTGTAAGCTCTCTCTTTAACCAACACCGCAACACACTACACAAGGCTGCCACGGAGGCGGCCTTATATAGGGTGGGGCGTGTACTAAACCCCCTGAGACATAATTGGCCAAAGCCACCCTGGCTTTGGCCAATTATGGCTCTCCGTTTTTTGCGCGCTGTGATTGGCCAAAGCATGCGGGTCATAGTGCATGCTTGGCCAATTATCAGCCAGCAATGCACTGCGATGCCACAGTGAATTATGGGCCGTGACGCGCTGCTCGAATTTGGCGCGAACGTCCCATAATGTTCGCAATTTGACGAACAACCGAACAGGCGATGTTCGAGTCGAACATGGGTTTGACTCGAACTCGAAGCTCATCCCTATTCAACATATTATTGGAGTTAAATTTTACAACCAAGTATTTTTACTTACTAAATAGTTTTATGGGTATCAGCCTAACTACAACAGAATATATTATTTTATGTGCAAAATGTTCAAATGCATTCCAAATCATTAGCAAGATGCCACTTGCATATATGTAACACTCTAAATAGTGTAAGGAAACCTAAATCAGCTTTATTATATGATATAAGTTATATTTTAAAGGCTTTCTGCGGTATGTAGAGTTATGGTTAGACAGAATCAGTTGCAAAATGTTGTCTTCCATTCTGTAGACAAAAAAAAAGATGAATAGCGCATGTTGTTTAATTAGTTTAGTGTTTTAACTTCAGCATGGAATGGATTTATTGCCACTAGAAGTAAGTAAGGTCAGGAATAACCACATGTGACTTTTCAAATATATAAGCAAGGGAACATAAACCTGTGCTATAACAGCAAAAAAGGCATTAACATGAGCCACATGTGGGAATAGAGAGATATACACTTTAAAACAGCACTAGTTTTTAAAAATTGGCTCTGGGATTATGAGGAGCCGATGCCTTTTTTCTTTGATGTGATTTCATTGTGTGCGGCATTATCTTGTAATTTATAATCCTGGTAAAAGCCAGAAACAGGAGACATAAACACTCTCACATTGTATTTTCCCTATCCCAAAGTAGATCTCTCTACTGCCTCCGGTTTTAGACTTTCTCAAGCTTTTTATAATAATTTATGAATGAATGCCCTTGATGGATGGTGTGCAATAACAGTGAAACTTCAAATATTTTTTCTCCTCTATTTTTGCTGCCCCAAGTGCAAAGTAAATATACAACATATTTTGTATACAGAAACGTGTGTTTCATGCACAAAAGCATTATTTAATTGCTTACAAAAATGGCTTATTACTAAAAAAGCTGATTATATTTCAAACATAAAAACAGGCTACTCCAATTATCTCAGTAAAAGTTACTTTTTTTTTGTTTTTGCTTTTTAATAGAGTTTCTTTTTTTTTTTTTATAACGATAGTCATTGAGACATTCTTAAATGTACATTTTTGTTATTTTATATATATTGTATCATATAAATTGGCACGCTGAATACAATAATGTGCAAAGAAAATAATATAATAATATAAATAAAATCTGAATTCAAAGTCTACACAAATGAAGTGGGAAGAATATTATATACACAGTCAGAGCTAACACGTGCAATGTCGCCACGCCTCTTTGGAGTGGAAATTTTAATGAAGTATTGTTTGAAGTCCTTGCCATGCAGCCCGGGTTTGTAGTTCTCTTAAAGCGCGTATCTGTTTTTTTCATGTGAGTAGATTTTGTAATTTGTAGTCCAATAAAAGTTTTAGTCAATGCAAAAAATTCTAGAGAAAACGCTTGGACAGCTGCACTCCAAAAAATTGGTTCTTTTATTTAAAACAAAAGCACAAATAACCTGCTGTTTTTTGCTGTGGCTGGTTATTTGTGCTTTTGTTTTAAATAAAAGAACCAATTTTTTGGAGTGCGGCTGTCCAAGCGTTTTCTCTAGAATTTTTTGCATTGTCATATGCATTGCCTGCACCCACGGCTCTGGATCTTGTGAATGAGTCATCAGCCACACCTGAGCGGTAACTCTCTCCAAAGTTTTAGTCAGATTTACACTATGTGGAGTCCTCCATTTTGATTTTATGTGGATGTTTGTGTAAGAGAGTGAGCTACACTGTGGAACTTCAGCCAAGTAATGTGAGTCAGATTACTCTTTGAGGGGATTATAATTAACAGGCTGATTTGACTCTCTAGTGAAGTCATTCTGTTCTGGTAAGAGCCCATTTCTTATAGATGATGATTGCTCACATGGTGGTCATGAAAGCTGATAGAACACAATTATTTTGTCTAGTGTCACAGCAGTGTTTTTGAAGATTTATTTTGGACTGTGTATATAATCTTCCCACTTCATCTGTGTGGACTTTGAATTTAGATTTTATCTCCTAGATTGTAAGCTCTATGATTCCTCCTGTATTGAATTGTATTGTAACTGTACTGTCTGCCCTAACGTTGTAAAGCACTGTGCAAACTGTTGGCGCTACATAAATCCTGTATAATAATAATAATAATTTAGATTATTATATTCAAGTTTTATTTTCACATTATAATATTCAGTGCTATATAGTTTACGTAACTATTTGTTGCCGGCTGCTATTTTTCTTTCCAACTATCAGTGTTTTCTACCAATGCTTTATGTAATTTTATATATATGTACCCTTAAAGTGTAAATAAACCCAACATTTCATATTCCTGATATGTGTCTGCTGTATCATGTACTTGTATGAAAAAGTATCTTGTTCTTTGCACTGCTTCCTTTGTATGAAATCCCTGATGTTCCTATCAGTCCCTCTGCTTTCATTTCCTGACTATTTCAAAAGTAGAACACACCGTCGTCAGTTCTCTAGCTTTACTGGGCATGCTCAGCCTGATTTTCTCCAATAATCAGACTTGTCCTGACATGCCCCCCCCCCTCCTTAGAAAGATCAGTGCACTGCTACTTCTCCTCCTGTTATGCAGCTAAGAACATAGGTATGTGATCCCTTTTAAAAAAGGGAAGAAGGTATTTACAATATTTACAATATATATATACAAGGTTTGCCACTTTTTCTTTAAGCCAAAACCGGAACACTTTAGCAGCGCACAGCAATTTATTTTTATTCTCTAAACATACACTATAAGATTGTAACAGACCTGGGACACTTTTGGGCGCTCCAAAGAGAATAGTAATGCAGCATGCATAGTGCCCCTTCACCCTCCTCTCATGCTCTGTTCAGAGCCAGGTTCCTGCCTGAATATTGTTTCTGGGTTTCAGGTGGACTGATTTCAAATCCAAACTGTCCGGGTGAATCCTGGACAGGTGGCAACCCTAATATACACAAATGTTTTGTCTTTTGTTTCTGTTTTAAACGGAATGGGTTGTTTTACAAGGTGATGGTTTACAATCACTTGAACTAACTTGGTGGCACAGCTACATAAACCTTATTTACAAGCGAACCTTAGGCTTTCTGGAAAGCAGAAGACTACTACTATAAAAGACCATTGAAGGAAGTCTGCTGGCTTTTATGTGTAGGAATCAATTTTCTGGTTTTCTGGTACATCCACCTTTAGAGTCAGAAGGGTTGATTTTGCAAAGTGTAAGCAAACTCAGCTCGTTGAATAAGGTGAAAATAAGTAACATGTTACTAGAATACTTAATCACGTACAAGCATAATTTATAAAAAAATAAAAATCTGGATTTTTGCTCACACATGATTGGATGATTGAAATCAGCAAAGATTTACCTCATTCACTAAACAAACTGAATGTTTCCCTTGAACTAAATTACTATCTACCAGGGCCTTTTTTCTTCATTGGGAATGCAGGGAACGCAGTTCTGGCACCTTCAGTACTGAATGTACAGTTGCAAAAAAAAGTACGTGAACCCTTTTGGAATGATATGGATTTCTGCACAAATTGGTCATAAAATGTGATCTGATCTTCATCTAAGTCACAACAATAGACAATCACAATCTGCTTTAACTAATAACACACAAAGAATTAAATGTTACCATGTTTTTATTGAACACACCATGTAAAAATTCACAGTGCAGGTGGAAAAAGTATGTGAACCCCTAGACTAATGAGATCTCCAAGAGCTAATTGGAGTGAGGTGTCAGCCAACTGGAGTCCAATCAATGAGATGAGATTGGAGGTGATGGTTACAGCTGCCCTGCCCTATAAAAAACACACACCAGTTTAGGGTTTGCTTTTCACAAGAAGCATTGCCTGATGTAAATGATGCCTCGCACAAAAGAGCTCTCAGAAGACCTACGATTAAGAATTGTTGACTTGCATTAAGCTGGAAAGGGTTATAAAAGCATCTCCAAAAGCCTTGCTGTTCATCAGTCCACGGTAAGACAAATTGTCTATAAATGGAGAAAGTTCAGCACTGCTGCTACTCTCCCTAGGAGTGGGCGTCCTGTAAAGATGACTGCAAGAGCACAGTGCAGACTGCTCAATGAGGTGAAGAAGAATCCTAGAGTGGCAGCTAAAGACTTACAAAAGTCTCTGGCATATGCTAACATCCCTGTTAGCGAATCTACGATACGTAAAACACTAAACAAGAATGGATTTCATGGGAGGATACCACAGAGGAAGCCACTGCTGTCCAAAAAAAACATTACTGAACGTTTACAGTTTGCACAAGAGCACCTGGATGTTCCACAGCAGTACTGGCAAAATATTCTGTGGACAGATGAAACCAAAGTTGAGTTGTTTGGAAGAAACACACAACACTATGTGTGGAGAAAAAGAGGCACAGCGCACCAACATCAAAACCTCATCCCAACTGTGAAGTATGGTGGTGGGGGCATCATGGTTTGGGGCTGCTTTGCTGCGTCAGGGTCTGGATGGATTGCTATCATCGACCCAAAGCATAGAAGTAAATCAACAACAGAATGGCTTAAACAGAAGAAAATACGCCTTCTGGAGTGGCCCAGTCAGAGTCCTGACCTCAACCCAATGGAGATGCTGTGGCATGACCTCTAGAAAGCGATTCACACCAGACATCCCAAGAATATTGCTGAACTGAAACAGTTCTGTAAAGAGGAATGGTCAAGAATTACTCCTGACCATTGTGCCCGTCTGATCTGCAACTACAGGAAATGTTTGGTTGAAGTTATTGCTGCCAAAGGAGGTTCAACCAATTATTAAATCCAAGGATTCACATACTTTTTCAACCTGCACTGTGAATGTTTACATGGTATGTTCAATAAAAACATGGTAACATTTAATTCTTTGTGTGTTATTAGTTCAAGCAGACTGTGATTGTATATTGTTGTGACTTAAGCCTCGTACACACGGCCGAGATTCTCGTCGAAAAAAACATGTCGTTTTTTTCGACGGGATTCTTGGACAAGAAACTTGTCCCGGCCGAGTGTACACACGCTCGATTCAAAGAACCCGCGGTTCTTTGAATGGAGCGTACGCGGTGACGTCATCGACTACGACGAGCATGCGCTCGTCACATTCGATGCCGTCGCCGCCATCTTGGTATACCCTACCTATGCCTAGGAAGCTACCGCGCATGCGTCAAATTCATTTCGAACATGCGCAGGCTTCCGGGAGGACAGGTAAGTGTACACACACTCACTTTTCTCGTCGAGAAACATGCCGATGAGAATCTCGACGAGAAAATAGAGAGCCGGATCTCTATTTTCTAGTCTAGATTACTTGTCGGTTTTCTTGACGAGAAACCATACACACGAACGAGTTTCTCGGCAAGACATCTCTGCCAGCAAGTTTCTTGCTGGTTCTTGCCGAGAAACTCGGTCGTGTGTACGAGGCCTGAGATGAAGATCAGATCACATTTTATGACCAATTGGTGCAGAAATCCATATCATTCCAAAAGGGTTCACATACTTTTTTTTGCAACTGTATGTAATGGCAAGGGGGGCTGGGGTGTGCTGGAGAGTCTATTGATGCTGGCTGCTGGTGGATATATTATCACAGGGGGGCATATTTATTTGAGAGGGTATCTATTGTTTCTGGGGAGGTCTGTTGTTGCTGGTTTAGGGTCTATTGTTGCCGGGAGGGGTCTACTTTTGAGGGAGGGGTCTACAATTGCTGGCTGCTGGAGATTCTGTTGATGCTGGCTTCTGGGAGATCTATTGTTGCTGATGGGTATATTGTACCGGGGAGGGTCTATTGTTGCTTGGGGATCTATTTTTGCTGGGTAGGGATCTATTGTTGCTGGGAAGATCTATTGTTGCTAAGGATGTTGCTGGCTGTAATAGATCTAGTTTACTACTTTTCTTTTTATCATTAACACATTCCATACAAATTACTTGCCACCACAAAATGATACTTAGTTCTGTATTCACTAAAAAGGGCAATACTGGGAGGTGGGTGGAGGGTGGAACCAAGGGATCTGGCTTGAAAGGCGGGTAGGCACTGGAGACAAGGGGTGACTCATAAGGAGGTAGCCCTGCTAGTTACACACCCTTTAACCTCTAGTACAGCCAAAACTTTTTAGATTAGAACCTTTTTTGGGGAAATTCCCCTCACTCTCTGCTTGTTCAGTAGGTAGTATAAGAAGTGAGAGAAAGGTCCATTAATGAGGACACGGGCAGCACCTATGAGATGTTCTCAAACCCATCCATTATTTAAAACCAAAAAAAAGGTTTAACTGGACATGTTCTTTATTAGTGACTAACTACTAAATTAAAGTGGAACATAAGAATAATAGTTATATAGTTATACCTATTTTTAATCTGGTCCGGTTGCATGATCCAGCAGCTCCAACTCCCCTGTGTCAGGGGTAAATTGATATCCCCTCCATCTACCCCCCGGAAAAAAAAATCCCAAAAGAGTTAACTCCTCTGACAGATTTGCATTGCTGTATGTTTCCATGCTGGGCAAATATCCCATTATACTTTGTTTTGGTGATGAGATGCGAGGGGAAATGATAATTTTTTGCTTAGTGCCAGTTTCCTTTTCTTTGGCAGCTGTCTGCTACCCCATCGGATTATTTTCTTTTTGTTTCCTGAACTTTCAGTTTAGTGCTGCAACCTGGGAAACTGATTTCAAATTTCCCCACCAGGGATACAGTCAAAAATAAAAATTCTAAATCCTTTGCTTTATTAGACTTCCACTAATACTCATGTACACAATTGGGTACCATAGTTCTTGTTACTGTTTTAGGTCATATTCGGAATTTAAACTAGATTAGGCCAGAGCTGTTCCAGCTAATTAACCTACCGGCACATTTTTGGAGTGTAGTAGGAAACACATACAAGCACAGAGAAGACATGCAAACTCCATGTGAATAGGTCCTGACTGGGACTCAAACTGAGGACCCCAGTGCTTTGAGGCAAAAGCGCAAACCACTAAGCCCCTGCACTGATAAATGCGAACATAACACAGCGCTTTGCTAATTACATGCTTTCTAGCTTAATCATATCATGCATGGACTTATAAGGACTGAGGGGGCAGACTGGAATTAGTATGTTATGTGCGCTGCTTACATGTCATTTTATTTTTCAAAGCAATGAAGTGTTGCCAAACAAAGAGGTTGATAAAAGTATGGCTGCTAATAATGAAGATCAAATGCCAGTGCAGTTTGTTGCAGAGCATTGAGTGCCTGTGGGGTTGGTTTACTGTGAGGTTTCCATTGGGGATTACCACTCCGATATGCATTCACTGCAGACACTGCCCTGGCAACAATTGACAAACTTGTGTAAGGTACTTGTAAAAGGTTAAGTTCAGAGTGGAGCTTTGACTGGGGCTTGAGGCATTTAGCATAGTCAGGTAAGCCAGGTCAACAAAAAATCTTGACAGCAAGGTACAAATTCAGAATCCAGAAGAGTGGTCGAAGGCAGGCAGGGTCATACACAGGCTGGCAGAGTAATGTAGAATCTTAAGGCAAAGAGAGTAATTCAGGAATCAGGCAGATGTCAAGTCCAGAGGTTCAGTAGATCAGCAGTGTATCACACACCCGGGGAAACAAATCCAACAAAACTGAACAGTTCACAGGAAGTCCTGCCATTTAAGCTGATTGTGGATTGATTGCAGTTGGCAGACAGGTGGGGCTAGAGAGTATTAGGAGCAGGGGTAATATGCAAGGTGTATACTGCAAGACTCAAGTTTCCCAGTGACAGCCTGAACAGAGCAGCAGCGCAAAGACAGAAGTACCCAAGTTCAATCCCAAGCACATGACAACCGAACAGAGTTAGGGAGACTGGTAACATGTCTGGTTACATAGAGTTGGAGGACACCTTTGGGAAAGTGTGTGGAGCTGATGTAGAAGAGCCATGGATTAGTAAATGGGAGGAGCAGGAAGAAGGTGAGATTAACCAAAGTAAGGAAGTAGAAAGTGAGGAGAAAGCAGCCAAGACAAATAAAAAAATGAGCCAGAACCTAAAACAGAAAAAAAAAGGCCAGAACTGTTCCAACCACCAGCAGATTATGAACCACAAACAAGACTGGAGTCACACTGTCATGAGGTAGTGGAACAGGTGCAGGGGAAAAGAAGGTGTAGTGATAGTTGAAAACATGTCTGAAACTCAAATAAAGCAACCCCAGATTACCTTGTCAAAGTAGCAAGAGAAGAGAAGCACGAGTAGGGTGAAAATGCAGAACAAAGTTGAGAAGAGCAGGAGCAGTAGTAGTAGCAGCAGATTGGGGCAAAAGTGGTGAGATGAGTCAGGAATAAAAAGGACTTGCAAGTCTACTTCAACAGTCTCAGAGAATCCAAAGTTGCTGGATTGTAATGAAGTGGTTGTCATGAGTAACAACATAAGTGCTGGTAGACCTTATGGCTAATTTTTTTTATGGCCGAGCCTGGCAATTGTAGGAGGTAGTTCAGGAGGAGATTTCCTATGCTTTAAGGAGCTAGGATGGAGCTTATACATAATAGTTAGCAAGGGACCAGTGTAACCCTGTTTAAATAGTTGCAAAACAAAAATGTAAGGGAGCTGTAGTAGCTACCCCACAGGAGAGGAGTGGCACAAAGAGGGCCAACCACTGTATAAATGTATCAGGTGAAAAATATAAACAACTTTATTGAAAAATTACAAATATCAAAATATTACAGGCACGTACCTCCAAGCACAAATAAAAAATTAAAAAGAGTGGACAACGTTGTCACTCACACTAAGCACAACAGGGCCCCTCCCACACAAACATGCATACCACAATAAATATCGGAAATTATTTCCAGGTATCAGAGCAATGGGAGAACTGGGCAGGGGGTCTCAGGGTTCCTTGCAATACTTGCCTCTTACATGGCTATTGGATGCTGGGGACACCACTGGCTCCTCATCTTCTCTCTGAAATCCCGTATGTCCTTCACTCTTTGCCTAAGTGTACCTTAACCTCCCTGGCGGTGTTCCCGAGTGTGGCTCGTGGTGAATTTTCAGTACTAAAAGCGCTAACCCCGAGCCACACTCGGGATCACATCGCAGGATCCAGTCAAAAATGACTTACCTTGTCCCCAGGATCCTGCAATGTCTTTCCATTGTGTGTGCGAGCTGTGTCTCTACTCGATCCATCACAGTGCCGAGCTCCATTCCCTGAGACGTTGCGACACACGGGGACGGAGCATGGTGCCAATTTCAAAAAGTTTAAGACACACAATACATACAGTACACTGTAATCTTACAGATTACATTACTGTCTAAAAATTATTTAACATCCCTTTTGTCCCTAATGGTCTGTCCAGTGCCCTGCATGCAGTTTTATATTATAAATACTGTTCTTTCTGCCTGGAAACTGGAGATTGTCCATGGCAACCAAAAAGTGTCCCTTTACATCAAAAGTGGTTTTAGACCAGCTAGAAAACAGCGATAATAAATTAGAATCACTTGCAGAATTGAGTGATAGCGATTTGTGGGGAAATTCGTCATCAAACATTGAAAGTAATGACAGCAACAATTCTGCAACTGAGCAAATTTCTGTGTTTTTGATTTGATTACATTATGGAATAATTTTTATTATGATTATATTATTATTTGTTATAATTATTTATAGTTATTTATTATATTATAATTTATGATTTCGTGTTTCAAACTTTATCATACCCAGAATGTCTACTAGACTCTTGTTTGGACAGATTTAGATGAGTTATTCCTAAGAATGACATGCCTTCAATAGAAAACACCAAATTTCCATGCAAAACATTGTACCGCTTTCAGCATCAAAAATCTGACATAATCATTCCGCCAGGGAGGTTAAGGAAGACTGTATATAAACAATTGGCTGATATAAATAGCCTGGCTACAGGTTACATAAATCTGAGAGAAAAATTGGCACAAGACTTCCTGTCAAAAGAATTGCATCTCAATTTGCAGACTTGATCCCACAATATTCCTTCAGGTAATTAGTGCAGAGTTGCTCTATGTGTGTCAGTCCACAGTCAATCCTTATGGCAATACTAATGGACTCAATCCTGAAAATCATTCACACTTACTGCACAGTCCTATAATTGTCTCTCCAGAGAGGTCCTACAGGGTCTGCTATTGTACGTGGGAAAAAGATAAATGTATTTGATTACAGTCCACATCCGATCCTTATAATGTTGTTTGCGGGATCAAACTTCTAGTCTCTCCATGCCTATAGACTGGCTATATGGAGGCTTAATTGAGGAGTTCTCACAGGCAAGAACTGACAATTTTCAGTTGACAAGTGTAGACTGCTCTCACGCTCTTAGTGAACCAACTATTTGGCCATTGAAACAGCAAAGTTCACCTAGGGCAGTTCTAGCAGCATATATCGCTGACACGAGAGGTAGACATAAGATTATAAGGCTGGCCAGGGGCTCTCACCACTCTGCGATGCTTGCACTTTACCTCCATCTGTTCCTCCTATCACTTGCCGACATACAGTGAGTGTGAATAGCTGTGATGGTTAAGGCCCCTATGGGAGAGTTCAGGTCTGGCTGGCCATCACGTTGTTCACATTATACAGTGTGTTTCCTCAGTAAACTCTGCCAAATCTCAGCATGTAGCCTTCAAGGTATGCAGGGACCGCGTGTCAAACCACGCCAGTCCGGTGGAATGCATGGTGGGACGCGGCACCCTGCTGCACTGCCTACGTCAACGTGTTTCGCATATGCCCACGTATGCTTTGTCAGGACAATAGTTAGCAAGGGATCAGTGTAACTGTGAATAAAAGGTTTAGCTCTTGTTAAAACCCTGGATAGTGTGGAAGGG
Source organism: Rana muscosa (assembly GCA_029206835.1). NCBI lineage: Eukaryota > Metazoa > Chordata > Amphibia > Anura > Ranidae > Rana > Rana muscosa. The sequence goes on from CM055116.1 coordinate 1,061,539,549, forward strand.
GAAAATATCACCTGTTAAAGCAGTAAGCAAATGAGGAATCAGGAAGGTGCCCATGTAGGTGATAAATGGCACACAGGGGCCATAGCTAGGAGTGTATGTGTTCCATCCCTGGGCTGGAACAGAAGTAGGGGTATGCCAGGTCACAATGTAAAATGGCAATTGATGTGAACTTTTGCCAGTGTAAGGATCTGGGGTGTTTGTTTTGAGCAGTGAAAACTGGCCTGGCAGTTTTATCCAGGTTTAGTTAAGCCTAATTGGTGTCCTGGAGCTCAGAGGCTTTGCAGAATATTGGATCAGATGAAACTTCCAACCCTGTGTCCACATTTTGATGGTGACCAGCAGCCACTAATTGTTCAGCTCACTCCTGAGTACTCCTGGTAGCTGCAAGGGAGCAGCCAGAGCATGTGCATATAGTGCTTGTGAAGTCTGTTGAGAAAAAGGCAGAGGCCCTAACCCTGAGGGAAGTGACCTACTAGGGTAAATCAGGAGGCTGAAAGAAGCATTTTAAGTTGTTTTGTAGCTTTGGAAAAGGAATGCTAAAAACCCCTGCAAGGGTAACCAGGTTTGTATCAAAACTGAACTTTCTTTGAAAAAAAAAACATGTACAGTGGGGAAAATAATTATTTGATCCCCTGCAGAAGTTTGCCCACTTACAAAGAAATCAAGGGTCTATAATTTTTATCATAGGTGTATTTTAAATGATAGAGACAGAACATCTCTAGAATACAACCTTGTTAACCAATGACACCACCAAGCTTTTAATTCACTCCCTGGTTATCTCTCGCCTCGACTACTGCCACTCACTCCTCATTGGATTACATTTTCATACACTATCCCCCCTTCAGTCCATAATGAATGCGACTGCAAGACTCATCCACCTTACCAACCATTCAGTGTCCTCCACCCCTCTATACTATTCCCTGCACTGGCTTTGACTCACCCAACAAATAAAATTCAAAGTACTAACAATAATTTACAAAGCCGTCCACAACTCTGCCCCCACCTACATCACTAACCAAGTCTTAAAATACCAACCTTCGGTCTTCGGTCCTCCCAAGACCTCCTGCTCTCTAGCTCCCTTGTCACCTCCTCACATGCTCGCCTACAGGATTTCTCCAGAGCTTCTCCCATTCTATGGAACTCCCTACCCCAATCTGTCTGACTGTTCACTAATTTATCCATCTTTAGACGATCCCTGAAAACACTTCTCTTTAAAGAAGCCTATTCTGCTTCTAATACACTGTTTTACTTTCTCCATCAGCTCATCCCTCACAGCTATTACCTTTTGTATCAATTGACCCTTCCTCCTAGATTGTAAGCTCTAGCGAGCAGGGTCCTCTGATTCCTCTTGTACCAAATTGTAATGTCTGCCTTCATTTTGTTAAGCGCTGCGCAAACTGTTGACGCTATATAAATCCTGTATAATAATAATAATAATAATAATCAACCAAAAATCCAGTTCAGTGAGTAAAAAAAGTATTTGATCCCCTAGCAAAACATGACATAGTACTTGGCGGAGAAACCCTTGTTGCCATGGGTAAAACGTTTCTTGTAGTTGGTTACCAGGTTTGCACACATCTCAGGATGGATTTTGGTCCACTCTTATTTACAGACCTTCTCTAAATCCTTAAGGTTTCTTTGCATGTCTCTTGGCAACTCAAAATTTCAGCTCCCTCCATAAATTTTCTATAGGATTAAGGTCTGGAGACTGACTAGTCCACTCCATGACCTTAATGTGCTTCTTCTTGAGCCACTTCTTTGTTGCCTTGGCGGTATGTTTTGGGTCATTGTCATGCTGGAAGACCCATCCACGACCCATCTTCAGTGTTCTGGCTAAGGGAGGAAGGTTTCATCCAAGATTTTACAATACATGGCCCCATCCATTGGCCCCTCAATGCGGCAAAGTTGGCCTATACCTTTTTCATAGAAACAGCCCCAAAGCATCATATTTACACCTCTGTGCCTGACTGTAAGGATGGTGTTCTTAGGGTCATAGTCAGCACTTTTCTTCCTCCAAACACGGGGGGTCGAGTTATTGCCAAAGAGTTGAATTTTGGTCTCATCTGATCGCAGCACTTTCTCCCAATCCTTACCTGAATCATTTCGATGTTCATGTGCCTTCTTGAGGAGGGGGACTCGCCATGTTTGGAGGAAGAAAAATGCTGACTATGACCCCAAAAACACCATGTTTTAGTCTAGGATACCATGCCCTCAAAATGTCTGTTTGTATGTCAGCATCCTTCCTTCATTCACAGGACAGCTTACCTAGAGTACAGAAGGGGAAACTATTGAATAGGACCCAGCCTTTTTTTTGTTCCTTGGTCACACCTACTAAGCTGTATCTTGCCTGCGGTGGAGTAATGGCCACACAGAAACAAAGATTCAAATCCCTACAGATACACATGATAATTGGAGGCACAGAAAGGATGCATTATTTATGTGGTTATGTGGTTTTCGAGGTAAGTGGAGGGGGGGGGGTCCGTTGTGTTATTCCTAATAAAAACAATTATTAATAAACAAAAAAATCGTATCTACTTCCTTAATACATTCAGTATTACACACTACAACAATTAAAAAAAGCAAATGTAAGTTGAAATACCTGTATAGTTAAAGATGATTGATCTCTCTGTCAAAATCGATGGCTCAACTGAAAAGCCTGTGCAAAAAATAGTAACAATTGCGCAACCCAAAAAAACAAACAAACAAACATGTGCAACCAAATATATCAGATGTGCGTCCTTCACTAGGGATGGGCCCGGTGCTCGATTCGAACCCATGTTCGAATCGAGCACCGGGCGTTCGCTCGCTCGTCGAGCCCAGAACTATTTGGGCCGTTCGCATCACATTCGTGTGATGCGAGCGGCCCCGCAATGCATTGCGGCCGGCGCGGCCGGCGCAGTGCATTGCTGGCTGATGATTGGCCAAGCATGCACTGTGACCCCGCATGCTTGGCCAATCACAGCGCCCGAAACTCGGAGAGCAATAATTGGCTACAGGCAGGACGCCTGTAGCCAATTACAGCTCAGGGGCTTTAGTACATGCCCCACCATTTAAAAGGCCGCCACGCCATCGGCCCCGGTCACATGAGTTCCGGCTTTAGGAGAGATCAGTCTGCTGATTCTGTCTTTGCTTGATACTGAAAGATTTGCTCTTCTTTGCTAAACCATTGGCTATTTCTTTGCTAAACCATTGCTACCTAAGTCATTGATCGTTCATTGCTGCTGATTGCACAGTTAGCGTGTTATTAGCTGCTGCTGGGGATTAGTCTGGTGCGTGCTTACTGTTAGTACAGTATTGCAGTAGTACCAACCGCAGTGCTGTTGGCACAGCATTGCACCCCAACAGCACCCATAGGACTTCTAGTGTGTTAGTGGCAGCAAACAGAGCTCCTATATTTTCTTCTCAGCAGCACCCATAGGACTTCTAGTGTGTTAGTGGCAGCAAACAGAGCTCCTATATTTTCTTCTCAGCAGCACCCATAGGACTTCTAGTGTGTTAGTGGCATCACACAGAGCTCCTATATTTTCTTCTCAGCAGCACCCATAGGACTTCTAGTGTGTTAGTGGCAGCAAACAGAGCTCCTATATTTTCTTCTCAGCAGCACACATAGTACTTCTAGTGTGTTAGTGGCAGCAAACAGAGCTCCTATATTTTCTTCTCAGCAGCACCCATAGGACTTCTAGTGTGTTAGTGGCATCACACAGAGCTCCTATATTTTCTTCTCAGCAGCACCCATAGGACTTCTAGTGTGTTAGTGGCAGCAAACAGAGCTCCTATATTTTCTTCTCAGCAGCACCCATAGGACTTCTAGTGTGTTAGTGGCAGCAAACAGAGCTCCTATATTTTCTTCTCAGCAGCACCCATAGGACTTCTAGTGTGTTAGTGGCATCACACAGAGCTCCTATATTTTCTTCTCAGCAGCACCCATAGGACTTCTAGTGTGTTAGTGGCAGCAAACAGAGCTCCTATATTTTCTTCTCAGCAGCACCCATAGGACTTCTAATGTGTTAGTGGCATCACACAGAGTTCCTATATTTTCATCTCAGAAGCACCCATAGGACTTCTAGTGTGTTAGTGGCATCACACAGAGCTCCTATATTTTCTTCTCAGAAGCACCCATAGGACATCTAGTGTGTTAGTGGCAGCAAACAGAGCTCCTATATTTTCTTCTTAGCAGCACCCATAGGACTTCTAATGTGTTAGTGGCATCACACAGAGTTCCTATATTTTCATCTCAGAAGCACCCATAGGACTTCTAGTGTGTTAGTGGCATCACACAGAGCTCCTATATTTTCTTCTCAGAAGCACCCATAGGACTTCTAGTGTGTTAGTGGCAGCAAACAGAGCTCCTATATTTTCTTCTCAGCAGCACCCATAGGACTTCTAATGTGTTAGTGGCATCACACAGAGTTCCTATATTTTCATCTCAGAAGCACCCATAGGACTTCTAGTGTGTTAGTGGCATCACACAGAGCTCCTATATTTTCTTCTCAGAAGCACCCATAGGACTTCTAGTGTGTTAGTGGCAGCAAACAGAGCTCCTATATTTTCTTCTTAGCAGCACCCATAGGACTTCTAATGTGTTAGTGGCATCACACAGAGTTCCTATATTTTCATCTCAGAAGCACCCATAGGACTTCTAGTGTGTTAGTGGCATCACACAGAGCTCCTATATTTTCTTCTCAGAAGCACCCATAGGACTTCTAGTGTGTTAGTGGCAGCAAACAGAGCTCCTATATTTTCTTCTCAGCAGCACCCATAGGACTTCTAGTGTGTTAGTGGCAGCAAACAGAGCTCCTATATTTTCTTCTCAGCAGCACCCATAGGACTTCTAGTGTGTTAGTGGCATCACACAGAGCTCCTATATTTTCTTCTCAGCAGCACCCATAGGACTTCTAGTGTGTTAGTGGCATCACACAGAGCTCCTATATTTTCTTCTCAGCAGCACCCATAGGACTTCTAGTGTGTTAGTGGCAGCAAACAGAGCTCCTATATTTTCTTCTCAGCAGCACCCATAGGACTTCTAATGTGTTAGTGGCATCACACAGAGTTCCTATATTTTCATCTCAGAAGCACCCATAGGACTTCTAGTGTGTTAGTGGCATCACACAGAGCTCCTATATTTTCTTCTCAGAAGCACCCATAGGACTTCTAGTGTGTTAGTGGCAGCAAACAGAGCTCCTATATTTTCTTCTTAGCAGCACCCATAGGACTTCTAATGTGTTAGTGGCATCACACAGAGTTCCTATATTTTCATTTTAGAAGCACCCATAGGACTTCTAGTGTGTTAGTGGCATCACACAGAGCTCCTATATTTTCTTCTCAGAAGCACCCATAGGACTTCTAGTGTGTTAGTGGCAGCAAACAGAGCTCCTATATTTTCTTCTCAGCAGCACCCATAGGACTTCTAATGTGTTAGTGGCATCACACAGAGTTCCTATATTTTCATCTCAGAAGCACCCATAGGACTTCTAGTGTGTTAGTGGCATCACACAGAGCTCCTATATTTTCTTCTCAGCAGCACCCATAGGACTTCTAGTGTGTTAGTGGCATCACACAGAGCTCCTATATTTTCTTCTCAGCAGCACCCATAGGACTTCTAGTGTGTTAGTGGCAGCAAACAGAGCTCCTATATTTTCTTCTCAGCAGCACCCATAGGACTTCTAATGTGTTAGTGGCATCACACAGAGTTCCTATATTTTCATCTCAGAAGCACCCATAGGACTTCTAGTGTGTTAGTGGCATCACACAGAGCTCCTATATTTTCTTCTCAGAAGCACCCATAGGACTTCTAGTGTGTTAGTGGCAGCAAACAGAGCTCCTATATTTTCTTCTTAGCAGCACCCATAGGACTTCTAATGTGTTAGTGGCATCACACAGAGTTCCTATATTTTCATCTCAGAAGCACCCATAGGACTTCTAGTGTGTTAGTGGCATCACACGGAGCTCCTATATTTTCTTCTCAGAAGCACCCATAGGACTTCTAGTGTGTTAGTGGCAGCAAACAGAGCTCCTATATTTTCTTCTCAGCAGCACCCATAGGACTTCTAATGTGTTAGTGGCATCACACAGAGTTCCTATATTTTCATCTCAGAAGCACCCATAGGACTTCTAGTGTGTTAGTGGCATCACACAGAGCTCCTATATTTTCTTCTCAGAAGCACCCATAGGACTTCTAGTGTGTTAGTGGCAGCAAACAGAGCTCCTATATTTTCTTCTTAGCAGCACCCATAGGACTTCTAATGTGTTAGTGGCATCACACAGAGTTCCTATATTTTCATCTCAGAAGCACCCATAGGACTTCTAGTGTGTTAGTGGCATCACACAGAGCTCCTATATTTTCTTCTCAGAAGCACCCATAGGACTTCTAGTGTGTTAGTGGCAGCAAACAGAGCTCCTATATTTTCTTCTCAGCAGCACCCATAGGACTTCTAGTGTGTTAGTGGCAGCAAACAGAGCTCCTATATTTTCTTCTCAGCAGCACCCATAGGACTTCTAGTGTGTTAGTGGCATCACACAGAGCTCCTATATTTTCTTCTCAGCAGCACCCATAGGACTTCTAGTGTGTTAGTGGCAGCAAACAGAGCTCCTATATTTTCTTCTCAGCAGCACCCATAGGACTTCTAGTGTGTTAGTGGCAGCAAACAGAGCTCCTATATTTTCTTCTCAGCAGCACCCATAGGACTTCTAGTGTGTTAGTGGCATCACACAGAGCTCCTATATTTTCTTCTCAGCAGCACCCATAGGACTTCTAGTGTGTTAGTGGCAGCAAACAGAGCTCCTATATTTTCTTCTCAGCAGCACCCATAGGACTTCTAATGTGTTAGTGGCATCACACAGAGTTCCTATAGTTTCATCTCAGAAGCACCCATAGGACTTCTAGTGTGTTAGTGGCATCACACAGAGCTCCTATATTTTCTTCTCAGAAGCACCCATAGGACTTCTAGTGTGTTAGTGGCAGCAAACAGAGCTCCTATATTTTCTTCTTAGCAGCACCCATAGGACTTCTAATGTGTTAGTGGCATCACACAGAGTTCCTATATTTTCATCTCAGAAGCACCCATAGGACTTCTAGTGTGTTAGTGGCATCACACAGAGCTCCTATATTTTCTTCTCAGAAGCACCCATAGGACTTCTAGTGTGTTAGTGGCAGCAAACAGAGCTCCTATATTTTCTTTTCAGCAGCACCCATAGGACTTCTAATGTGTTAGTGGCATCACACAGAGTTCCTATATTTTCATCTCAGAAGCACCCATAGGACTTCTAGTGTGTTAGTGGCATCACACAGAGCTCCTATATTTTCTTCTCAGAAGCACCCATAGGACTTCTAGTGTGTTAGTGGCAGCAAACAGAGCTCCTATATTTTCTTCTTAGCAGCACCCATAGGACTTCTAATGTGTTAGTGGCATCACACAGAGTTCCTATATTTTCATCTCAGAAGCACCCATAGGACTTCTAGTGTGTTAGTGGCATCACACAGAGCTCCTATATTTTCTTCTCAGAAGCACCCATAGGACTTCTAGTGTGTTAGTGGCAGCAAACAGAGCTCCTATATTTTCTTCTCAGCAGCACCCATAGGACTTCTAATGTGTTAGTGGCATCACACAGAGTTCCTATATTTTCATCTCAGAAGCACCCATAGGACTTCTAGTGGGTTAGTGGCATCACACAGAGCTCCTATATTTTCTTCTCAGAAGCACCCATAGGACTTCTAGTGTGTTAGTGGCAGCAAACAGAGCTCCTATATTTTCTTCTTAGCAGCACCCATAGGACTTCTAATGTGTTAGTGGCATCACACAGAGTTCCTATATTTTCATCTCAGAAGCACCCATAGGACTTCTAGTGTGTTAGTGGCATCACACAGAGCTCCTATATTTTCTTCTCAGAAGCACCCATAGGACTTCTAGTGTGTTAGTGGCAGCAAACAGAGCTCCTATATTTTCTTCTCAGCAGCACCCATAGGACTTCTAGTGTGTTAGTGGCAGCAAACAGAGCTCCTATATTTTCTTCTCAGCAGCACCCATAGGACTTCTAGTGTGTTAGTGGCATCACACAGAGCTCCTATATTTTCTTCTCAGCAGCACCCATAGGACTTCTAGTGTGTTAGTGGCATCACACAGAGCTCCTATATTTTCTTCTCAGCAGCACCCATAGGACTTCTAGTGTGTTAGTGGCAGCAAACAGAGCTCCTATATTTTCTTCTCAGCAGCACCCATAGGACTTCTAATGTGTTAGTGGCATCACACAGAGTTCCTATATTTTCATCTCAGAAGCACCCATAGGACTTCTAGTGTGTTAGTGGCATCACACAGAGCTCCTATATTTTCTTCTCAGAAGTACCCATAGGACTTCTAGTGTGTTAGTGGCAGCAATCAGAGCTCCTATATTTTCTTCTTAGCAGCACCCATAGGACTTCTAATGTGTTAGTGGCATCACACAGAGTTCCTATATTTTCATCTCAGAAGCACCCATAGGACTTCTAGTGTGTTAGTGGCATCACACAGAGCTCCTATATTTTCTTCTCAGCAGCACCCATAGGACTTCTAGTGTGTTAGTGGCATCACACAGAGCTCCTATATTTTCTTCTCAGCAGCACCCATAGGACTTCTAGTGTGTTAGTGGCAGCAAACAGAGCTCCTATATTTTCTTCTCAGCAGCACCCATAGGACTTCTAATGTGTTAGTGGCATCACACAGAGTTCCTATATTTTCATCTCAGAAGCACCCATAGGACTTCTAGTGTGTTAGTGGCATCACACAGAGCTCCTATATTTTCTTCTCAGAAGCACCCATAGGACTTCTAGTGTGTTAGTGGCAGCAAACAGAGCTCCTATATTTTCTTCTTAGCAGCACCCATAGGACTTCTAATGTGTTAGTGGCATCACACAGAGTTCCTATATTTTCATCTCAGAAGCACCCATAGGACTTCTAGTGTGTTAGTGGCATCACACAGAGCTCCTATATTTTCTTCTCAGAAGCACCCATAGGACTTCTAGTGTGTTAGTGGCAGCAAACAGAGCTCCTATATTTTCTTCTCAGCAGCACCCATAGGACTTCTAATGTGTTAGTGGCATCACACAGAGTTCCTATATTTTCATCTCAGAAGCACCCATAGGACTTCTAGTGTGTTAGTGGCATCACACAGAGCTCCTATATTTTCTTCTCAGAAGCACCCATAGGACTTCTAGTGTGTTAGTGGCAGCAAACAGAGCTCCTATATTTTCTTCTTAGCAGCACTCATAGGACTTCTAATGTGTTAGTGGCATCACACAGAGTTCCTATATTTTCATCTCAGAAGCACCCATAGGACTTCTAGTGTGTTAGTGGCATCACACAGAGCTCCTATATTTTCTTCTCAGAAGCACCCATAGGACTTCTAGTGTGTTAGTGGCAGCAAACAGAGCTCCTATATTTTCTTCTCAGCAGCACCCATAGGACTTCTAATGTGTTAGTGGCATCACACAGAGTTCCTATATTTTCATCTCAGAAGCACCCATAGGACTTCTAGTGTGTTAGTGGCATCACACAGAGCTCCTATATTTTCTTCTCAGAAGCACCCATAGGACTTCTAGTGTGTTAGTGGAAGCAAACAGAGCTCCTATATTTTCTTCTTAGCAGCACCCATAGGACTTCTAATGTGTTAGTGGCATCACACAGAGTTCCTATATTTTCATCTCAGAAGCACCCATAGGACTTCTAGTGTGTTAGTGGCATCACACAGAGCTCCTATATTTTCTTCTCAGAAGCACCCATAGGACTTCTAGTGTGTTAGTGGCAGCAAACAGAGCTCCTATATTTTCTTCTCAGCAGCACCCATAGGACTTCTAGTGTGTTAGTGGCATCACACAGAGTTCCTATATTTTCATCTCAGAAGCACCCATAGGACTTCTAGTGTGTTAGTGGCATCACACAGAGCTCCTATATTTTCTTCTCAGCAGCACCCATAGGACTTCTAGTGTGTTAGTGGCATCACACAGAGCTCCTATATTTTCATCTCAGAAGCACCCATAGGACTTCTAGTGTGTTAGTGGCATCACACAGAGCTCCTATATTTTCTTCTCAGCAGCACCCATAGGACTTCTAGTGTGTTAGTGGCAGCAAACAGAGCTCCTATATTTTCTTCTCAGCAGCACCCATAGGACTTCTAGTGTGTTAGTGGCATCACACAGAGCTCCTATATTTTCTTCTCAGCAGCACCCATAGGACTTCTAGTGTGTTAGTGGCAGCAAACAGAGCTCCTATATTTTCTTCTCAGCAGCACCCATAGGACTTCTAGTGTGTTAGTGGCATCACACAGAGCTCCTATATTTTCATCTCAGAAGCACCCATAGGACTTCTAGTGTGTTAGTGGCATCACACATAGCTCCTATATTTTCTTCTCAGCAGCACCCATAGGACTTCAAGTGTGTTAGTGGCATCACACAGAGCTCCTATATTTTCATCTCAGAAGCACCCATAGGACTTCTAGTGTGTTAGTGGCATCACACAGAGCTCCTATATTTTCTTCTCAGCAGCACCCATAGGACTTCTAGTGTGTTAGTGGCATCACACAGAGCTCCTATATTTTCTTCTCAGAAGCACCCATAGGACTTCTAGTGTGTTAGTGGAAGCAAACAGAGCTCCTATATTTTCTTCTTAGCAGCACCCATAGGACTTCTAATGTGTTAGTGGCATCACACAGAGTTCCTATATTTTCATCTCAGAAGCACCCATAGGACTTCTAGTGTGTTAGTGGCATCACACAGAGCTCCTATATTTTCTTCTCAGAAGCACCCATAGGACTTCTAGTGTGTTAGTGGCAGCAAACAGAGCTCCTATATTTTCTTCTCAGCAGCACCCATAGGACTTCTAGTGTGTTAGTGGCATCACACAGAGTTCCTATATTTTCATCTCAGAAGCACCCATAGGACTTCTAGTGTGTTAGTGGCATCACACAGAGCTCCTATATTTTCTTCTCAGCAGCACCCATAGGACTTCTAGTGTGTTAGTGGCATCACACAGAGCTCCTATATTTTCATCTCAGAAGCACCCATAGGACTTCTAGTGTGTTAGTGGCATCACACAGAGCTCCTATATTTTCTTCTCAGCAGCACCCATAGGACTTCTAGTGTGTTAGTGGCAGCAAACAGAGCTCCTATATTTTCTTCTCAGCAGCACCCATAGGACTTCTAGTGTGTTAGTGGCATCACACAGAGCTCCTATATTTTCTTCTCAGCAGCACCCATAGGACTTCTAGTGTGTTAGTGGCAGCAAACAGAGCTCCTATATTTTCTTCTCAGCAGCACCCATAGGACTTCTAGTGTGTTAGTGGCATCACACAGAGCTCCTATATTTTCATCTCAGAAGCACCCATAGGACTTCTAGTGTGTTAGTGGCATCACACATAGCTCCTATATTTTCTTCTCAGCAGCACCCATAGGACTTCTAGTGTGTTAGTGGCATCACACAGAGCTCCTATATTTTCATCTCAGAAGCACCCATAGGACTTCTAGTGTGTTAGTGGCATCACACAGAGCTCCTATATTTTCTTCTCAGCAGCACCCATAGGACTTCTAGTGTGTTAGTGGCAGCAAACAGAGCTCCTATATTTTCTTCTCAGAAGCACCCATAGGACTTCTAGTGTGTTAGTGGTATCACACAGAGTTCCTATATTTTCATCTCAGAAGCACCCATAGGACTTCTAGTGTGTTAGTGGCATCACACAGAGCTCCTATATTTTCTTCTCAGCAGCACCCATAGGACTTCTAGTGTGTTAGTGGCATCACACAGAGCTCCTATATTTTCATCTCAGAAGCACCAATAGGACTTCTAGTGTGAGTGGCAGCAAACAGAGCTCCTATATTTTCTTGTCAGCAGCACACATAGTACCTATAGTGTGTTAGTGTCAGCACCCATAGGACCTACAGTGTGTTGTGAGCACACATAGGAGTTCTATTTTTTATACTATATACACTACCGACTACAATGGCTGGAAGACCGCCAAGGAGAGGCAGAGCATGCCGAGGCAAGAACACAGGGCAGGCAGGCTCTGTTTCTAGAGACAACAGTGCTGGCCGTGGACGTGGTCGTGCATCGTCATCAGCACGTGGCCATGGGACACGCTTGTCTTTGTTTTCGGCAGCTGGACATGTGGAGCCGCATCATGCCGAAGGCTTGGTAGAATGGATGACCAAGCCCTCCTCATCCTCCTCATCCTCTCTCACCCAGGCTCAGGGTACTGGCAGAGCAGCTGCCAACGCGTACTCAATGGCATCATCAGCCACCCCTTCCCTAGACCCACCATGTCCTCCTGAGGAGTCCCCCGAACTGTTTGAGCACAGTGTTGGGTACATGCTCCAGGAGGATGCCCAACGATTCGAAGGCTCGGATGATGATACCCAGCTTGAGGAAGTCAGTAGTGTGCGCGCAGAGAGAGGGGATGCTGAAGGACAGCAATCTGGCAGTAGTGTTCCACCAGCTGCAGCTTACTGCCAGGTTTGCTCTAGTGGTGAAGAGGGAGGGGATGATGAGGTCACTGACTCCACGTGGGTGCCTGAAGGGAGAGAGGAGGAGGAGGAGGAGGATGCAGCGTCACATGTCCAACGAGGCAGGATGCCCCCTGGAGGCCAGCTAGAGGCCAGCACAGCAACTGTACCACACCGCAGAGCTCCGCCTGTGCAGGGCGCTGCCTCTGCACGTTATCACAAAAGTTCTTTGGTGTGGGCCTTTTTTGAGACGAGTGCATCAGATCGCACCACTGCTATTTGCAATATTTGTCTCAAGCGTATCTCGCGTGGCCAAAACATCAGCCGCTTGGGCACCACAAGCATGAGCAGACATATGTCGACCTGCCATGCAGCTCGTTGGCAAGCACACATAAAAGACCCACACCAAAGAACAAAGCGGACCTCTCCTTGCTCCTCATCAGCTGGGATCTCCATCCCCACTATATCTTCAGTCCTCTCTGAAAGCTGCTCTGAGAGGACTGAAGGTGTAGAATTAGGTGTGTCACAACCAAGTACTTGCAGTACACCGACGTCCGATTGTAGCAGGCAAATTTCCCTGCCCCAGCTGCTGGACCGTCGAAAGAAGTATACTCCCAGCCATCCACATGCCCAGCGGTTGAATGCTAGCTTGGCTAAATTGCTAGCACTTCAACTGCTGCCTTTTCAGTTGATAGACTCGGCCCCCTTCCGTGAGTTTGTTCAATGTGCGGTTCCTCAGTGGCAGGTTCCCAAACGCCACTTTTTCTCACGGAAGGCGATTCCGTCTCTCTACTGGCATGTGGAAGGCAATGTCCATGCCTCGCTGGACAGGGCGGTCAGCGGTAAGGTGCATATTACCGCTGACTCATGGTCCAGCAGGCATGGACAGGGACGTTATCTTTCTTTCACGGCCCATTGGGTCACTCTATTGGCAGCTGGGAGGGATGCAGGACAAGGTGCAGTAGTGTTGGAGGTTGTTCCGCCACCACGCCTCCAAAATGCTACTACTGGTTGTGACACACCTCTCTCCTCCACCCCCTCCTCTTCTTCTTCCTCCATGTCCTCTTCGAGTGCTCTGTCCTCGGAACCAGCGGTGCTCCGTAGGCGTACAAGGGGCTACGCGAGTACGCAGGCAAAAAGATGCCGTGCTTGCGCTGGTGTGTTTGGGGGACAGGAGCCACACTGGGCCAGAGGTTCTGGCAGCTCTGCAGGGGCAGGCCGAGAGGTGGTTGACGCCACGCCAGCTTAAGCCAGGAATGGTCGTTTCTGATAATGGCACCAACCTCCTCTCCGCCCTGCGACAGGGGCAGCTCACCCATGTGCCCTGTATGGCTCACGTCCTCAACCTGGTGGTGCAGCGGTTCTTGGGCAGGTTCCCAGGCTTACAGGATGTCCTGAGGCAGGCCAGGAAAGTCTGTGTGCATTTCCGCCGATCTTATAATGCCAGTGCTCGGCTGACTGAGCTGCAAAAGGAGCTGAACCTGCCCAAGAACCGCCTAATATGTGACATGCCCACCAGGTGGAACTCAACGTTGGCCATGCTGCAGCGACTGCACACGCAGCAGAGGGCCATCAATGAGTACCTTTGCGACTACGGCACCAGGACAGGGTCAGGGGAGCTTGGCTTTTTTTCCCCACGCCAGTGGAGCATGATCAGGGATGCATGCACTGTCCTCTCACCATTTGAGGAGGCCACGAGGATGGTGAGCAGTGACAGTGCATGCATCAGTGACACTGTACCTCTTGTCCACCTGTTGGAGCATACGCTGCGTGGGATAATGGACAGGGCACTTGAGGCAGAACAGAGGCAGGAAGAGGAGGACTTCCTTGTCTCTCAAGGCCCCCTTTATCCAGACAATGTTCCTTCTGTCCCACCCATCACACAGGAAGAGGAGGAGGAGGAGGAGGAGGAGGAGGATTGTGTGAGCATGGAGGTGGAGCCTGGCACTCAGCATCAGCAGCAGCAGTCTTTTAGGGATGATGTACAGTCCCAACAAACCAGTGGACTTGTACGTGGCTGGGAGGAGGTGGCTGGCGATCATGTCATCCTCAGTGACCCAGAAGACTCCGGACCGAATGCCTCAGCTAACCTACGCTGCATGGCCTCCCTGATCCTGCAAAGCCTGCGGAAGGATCCTCGTGTTCTTCGGATCAAGGAGAGTGACCATTACTGGCTGGCCACTCTCCTTGATCCACGGTACAAGGGTAAGGTTGCGGACCTTATCTTGCCGTCGCAGAGGGAGCAGAGGATGAGACATCTCAGGGAGGCCTTGCAGAAAGGTCTGTGCAACGCGTTCCCAGAAACTGGGAGGTTACAAACTCCTGGTCCTGGACGACGAGTTGCTGAGGCTTCGGTCAGTAGCAGAAGGAGCGGTGGGGAAGGTGGACGTCTGACCGATGCGTTCAGACAATTTTTTAGTCCGCAGCCCCAAGGTATGATCGGTTCCAGCAACCATCGCCAGCGTCTGATATACATGGTGCAGGAATACCTAGGGGCAAGGTCAGACTTGGACACCTTTCCCACCGAAAATCCTCTGGCTTACTGGGTCCTGAGGATGGATCACTGGCCAGAGCTTGCACAGTATGCAATTGAGCTACTGGCCTGTCCTGCATCCAGCGTTCTTTCCGAACGCACATTCAGTGCTGCTGGAGGATTTGTCACCGATCATAGGGTGCGCCTGTCCACCGACTCGGTTGATCGACTGACCTTCATAAAAATGAATCAGTCTTGGATCACCACCAGCTACCAGACACCTGAAGCGGATATAACGGAATAATTTATAATGTCACATCCCTTCAAGACTGCCTATGCTGATGCTGAGTGACTGTCCTGTTATGTTCACTGACTATCCTCTTCCTCCTCCTCAATGATCCATGCCACCACACCAGTGCCTAAGGCACAATTTTTCAGCCCCTGTATAACAGGGGCGTGTAATTACAATTTTTTAAAAAGATGCTTCGCAACAGGTGTGACTGCTGTGCTCAGAGTACAGTATCTGTGAGGGGTTGCAGTGTTGTGGCACCAGCACCAGTGCCTAAGGCACAATTTTTCAGCCCCTGTTGGGGCGTGTAATTACAATTTTTAGGCAATGCTTTGCAACAGGTCTCATTGCTGTGCTCAGAGTACAGTATCTGTGAGGGGTTGCAGTGTTGTGGCACCAGCACCAGTGTCTAAGGCACAATTTTTCAGCCCCTGTATAACAGGGGCGTGTAATTACAATTTTTTAAAAAGATGCTTCGCAACAGGTGTGACTGCTGTGCTCCAAGTACAGTATCTGTGAGGGGTTGCAGTGTTGTGGCACCAGCACCAATGCCTAAGGCACAATTTTTCAGCCCCTGTTTAACAGGGGCGTGTAATTACAAATCTTGATCTAATAGTTCACAGCAGGGCCCATTCCTGCGCCCACCAAGAGTAACTATGAGGGCCTACAGTCTTGTGGCAACACCGTCCACCACCACCACCACCACCAAAGGCCCAATTTTTCTGCCCTGTTCAACAGGTGCATGCAATTACAAATCTTGATCTAATAACTCACAGCAGGGCCCATTCCTGCACCCACCAAGAGTAACTGTGAGGGCTTACAGTCTTGTGGCAACACCGTCCACCACCACCACCACCACCACCAAAGGCCCAATTTTTCTGCCCGGTTCAACAGGTGCATGCAAGTACAAAGTGCAAGTACATGCCATTTTTCTCAAGGATTTTCAGCCATATGGCGGCCAGGACAAGACATGACATTAAAGCCGCAAGTGGTTTTAAATGGCTTCTTTTTTTCCTTTACAAATGTCATTTTGTGCAAGGACAGTTCTAAACACGGGAAACACATGCCACTTCACAGGCATACTTTAGACACCCCCCAGGTACCATATTTAAAGGAAAATTTCACTTTTTTTTTTTTCACTTTATGCATCATTAAAATGACTGCTCCCGAAAAAACTTTAGTTTTTAAAATTTCTTTTTGCATTGATATATGTCCCCTGGGGCAGGACCCGGGTCCCCAAACCTGTTTTATGACATTAACATGCATATTGGCCGTTGTAATTAGCAATTTTGATTTCGAACGTTCGCGTCCATTATAACGAATAGGGTTCGAAAATTCGCGCGAACTTTCGGTCCGTTCGAAGGTTCTGGTGCGAACCGAACCCGGGGGTGTTCGGCTCATCCCTATCCTTCACATATATCAAATGTGCGTCCTTCGCATAATAAAATTGAAAGCACTGGGAATGTATCATGTAAATCCTTCCTAAGAATAAATGTAAAACAAACACTGAAACAAACTGACTGAATTAAACGTCCATAACAAATGACATTCAATGTGGATGGATGATAGATGGATCCTTAGGTAAAAAACGCAGGTGATGATACTGTTTTTCACACGACAGCCAGGTAATAATAGGCAATAATAAAAGTAGCCACACAGGCCGCTTACCAGAACTGTAGGATCTCTATTACGGAGATCATATAGGCACATACAGGAGGGATCAATCTGGTCACGGACCGATCAGCTCACTCGTCCAACCCGATCCTCTCCTCCACTTTCCAGTTCCAGGTGCTGTAGTGATCTCTGTGACATCCTTTTTTCCAAGACTGGATTAGCTCATGTCGGATATTTTTTTTTTTAGCCAAAGAAAAGGCATGTTTATTAAGAAGCGAGAACAGCATATACAAATACTGTACATGCAAGTCCAATACAAACATTATAGGACGTATGGTACAAAGTAAATCATTCCACTATTCAAGTGCAGGAAACAATGACAGTAGTAAACTATGAGGGAACTTGTGTCTTAACTATAAAGCAAGAGGTACAAAACAACAACTAACACTCTCATTATAGAAATCACGTAGAGCAAGTTTCACCATCCTCCAACCACCTATCCCAGACATTAGAGAACTTCTGAGGGTGGCCTCTATGGATATACATCAATCTCCTATATGGAAGGACATCATTTATTTCTCTCTTCCAAAGCTGCAGTGTCAGTGGCAGGGCCTGTAACCACATTTTTACAATTACCTTCCTAGCTAAAAACAATGTCTCACAAACGAACGTGGTTAGGTGTTTGTCTATTTCTACTTCTGGCAGGAGACCCAAAAGACATGCTTTCGGGTCAAGGCCCACCGGGGAT
Source organism: Rana muscosa (assembly GCA_029206835.1). NCBI lineage: Eukaryota > Metazoa > Chordata > Amphibia > Anura > Ranidae > Rana > Rana muscosa. The sequence goes on from CM055116.1 coordinate 1,061,557,136, forward strand.
CCCATATTGTCATGGAGAAACTGGGTCACCTGCAACCAATAAGTTTGTACATTCGGACAGCTCCATATCAGATAATAAAACGTGCCAGGGGCTGATGAGCACCTTGGGCAGAGGGGGCTTCTGATAGGTTGAATTTTTGCCAATTTCACCGGTGTAAGATATGCATGGTGCACTACATATAATTGTGTCAGTCTATCTGAGAGCTTAGGAGAAGCTTGCTTAACCCCCTCCAACATATCTACCCAATCTGAAATTTCTATGGGCTCCACATCCTGTTCCCATGCTACCTTGGCAGCCTGAGACACCCCTCAAGTCCTGTGCATACAGAGAATATAGTATATATTAGATATGAGCTTTGAAGATTCCGCTCCGAAAATGATGCCAAGGACCGGCGGGGCGCCCAGGGTAACATCAAGGGAGGTCGTCTGAGCTCTAACCGCGTGCCTGAGCTGTAGATACCAAAAAATTGTGTTACTCGGGAGAGAAAACGCCTTCCTGAGCGATTGAAAAGGCTTAGGTCCGGTCTCTGACAGGATCTGAGACAGGTATAGTACCCCATATCTCGCCCAAAGTTGTGGGTCAGGTACCCCGTTCAACTCAGGTAAGTGTCCGTTCAGCCACAGCGGCGAGTGAGAATGTACATGCGTCCTGTTCTGTTTCTTAAGGGCAATATCCCAAATTTTCTGATGATGTGACAGCATCCCGGCATTGAAGTGGGGAGATCTGTGGCTACCCTGTCCCCGTTGGAAAATTGCCTGTATGGGGGTATGCATCGGGCTCTCTGGCTGGTTACACACTAGGGACCTGTATCTCTGGGATTCAGATGTATTAAAATAGTAAAAGTGGGAGAGTTGGGAAGCTACATAATAATACCTACCTTGTTGGTCTGACTCCAGAGACATGAGCTCAAATGGGGTAGCCTTAGTGATCAGCAATGACACTCCCCTAGAGAAGCTAGTATGCGTGCTGTGGTAAGCCCAACCTACCCATGGCCACTTGAGAGTGGATTGTAGATGTCCAGTAACATGCGTTTCAGTCAGCGCTATGACATTGGCCCTCTGCGATTTCAAAAACTGCAGCACTGCTGTACGCTTAATTTTATCCCTCATTCCCCGAATGTCTAACTCAGCTATCCCTCCGGCCTCCCACGTCGATCCAGCCAGGCAGTTGTCTCAGCGGGGGTTTAAAAAAAGTGAACCTGGCCATCTTCCTCTACCCTGAGTCTGGCCGGAAAAAGCATGGCGTACTTGAGGTGCAGGGCTCTGAGACAACGCTTGACCTCCTGGAATTCGGATCTCTTTCTCTGTACCTCGCTGGAGAAGTCAGGAAATACCGCCACATGCCCGTTTTCCACACAAATGTTGCCCTTTTCCCTGGATAGTCTCATGATCTTTTCTCTGACCCGGAAATTCAGGAATTTAGCGATAAAGGTCCAAGGGGGGGCTCCAGCAGGTGGGGGCTTAACTGGTATTCGGTGAGCCCTTTCCACGGCAAACATCACTTCCATAGGTAGTGATCAGAAGGTTTTCTAGATACTCCGCCGGGTCACGGCCCCCGGCTCTTTCAGGCAGACCGATGAACTGGAGGTTACAGCGGTGGAGTCTGTTCTCCGTCTCATCTTGGTGGGAATGGAGTTGTTGAATCTGTCTCTGCATCTCCTCCGCAGTGTGCTGTAGCGGGTGCAGAATGTCCTCCGCTTCACCAATGCGGGTCTCCGCCTCAGCAACCCTGTCCCTCACTGTCGATAGATCTTGCCTCAGCAGGGAGATGTCAATTTTCACCTCGTCTATCTTTGTCGTGAGGGTCCCCTGGAGAGTAGCCATAGCTTCTAGGATCTTCGCCATCTCCACTGCATATCTGTGTTCCCCCTTGCATGCGGTGTCGCCATCTTGGGCCTGCTCATCCTCCCCATCATGCCGATATTTGGCCAGCTTCTCTGCCGCTGAAGAGGATTTCTTTTGGGGTGACATGTGTAGTCTCGATCCCGAGGTCCACAGGCACCTTGTAGGGTGAAAATCTCTCGGATATTGTGCACAGGCTGGTATATAGGACATATGGCAAGAGGAGCTCTGGCTACTTGTGTCCTATTCCATCGCTTGCCAGGCCATGCCCCCCATGCCGGATATTTAAAAGAGGAAAAAGGAAGGCATCATAGTGCAGTAGATTTAAAACAAAAGTTTTTATTCCATTTGCTGGGCTACTGACATCTTTAGAAGCAAAAAGTAGCAAACAAATAAAACGATACTTCTCAGCCGCGGCTCAAGCCTGCCAGCTGGTTCGTGGTGACGTCAGGTCATAATGCTCCACCCGACGCAGCGTTTCTCCGTAAGAGACATTGGCAGGGAAAGGAGGCTTAGGGGCAGACGTCACATACCACGCTATATATAGTGTGTACTGGCAAGCAACCACTTTTAACATTCAACTATAAGCCCATCCACACATGCCATGAACCTAGGTGTAGTCTTGGACTCTGAACTCTCCTTTAAGCCCCACGTCCAATCACTGTCCAAATCCTGCCGCCTCAACCTCTGCAACATCTCAAAAATATGCCTCTTTCTAACCAAAGACACAACAAAGCTCTTAATTCATTCCCTGGTCATCTCTCGCCTCAACTACTGCAACTCCCTTCTCACTGGCTTACCTCTACATAGTCTACCCCCCTTCAATCCACCATGAATGCTGCTGCCAGACTCATCCATCCATCTTACCAACCGCCCAATATCTGCTACACCTCTCTGTCAATCCCTCCACTGGCTTCTGCTCACCCAACTAATTAAAATACTGCCAACTACTTACAAAGCCATCCACAACTTAGCCCCCCCCCCCAAACACCAACCTAATCATTCTCTTTGTTCCTCTCAAGACCTCCTGCTCTCTAGCTCCCTCTCCTGAGCCTCTCCTAGCCTTTGAAATTCCCTACCCCAATCTGTCCAACTATCTCCAACTCTATTCACTTTTAGGCGATCCTTGAAAACTTTTATCTTCAGAGAAGTCTATCCTGCCTCCACCTAACAACTGTACTTTCATTTTCTTCATCAGCTTATCCCCCACCATTATTACCTTTTTGTAACACTTGATCCTCCCTTCTAGATTGTAAGCTCTAATGAGCAGGGCCCTCTGATTCCTCCTGTATTGAATTGTATTGTAACCCTAATGTTACAAAGTGCCCGGATGTTGTAAAGCGCTGAGCATACTGTTGGCGGCGGCGCTATATAAATCCTGTGTTATAATAATAATAATAATAATAATAACTGACTTAATAGAAATAATTCATGTTCAGTATTTTGTATTAGGCTGACCTAAAATAACATATTCCTTTTTTTATACCAAACATACAAATGATATACAGTTCATATTTGAAAAGAATAATAATAAAAAAATAATACATTCTTTTGAGTCAGTGCAAAGTGTCATGACTGTTGGCAAATAGCAGAGACCCAAAGAAATTATATTTCAGATTACTGTTGGCAGATTAGTAAACAATGATTTTTGAAATAACATGACATAGTCGCTGAACTTTGCGTTATGATATTAAATAATCTCTAACATTTCCGTTCTGTTACTTACCTCATAGAGTACCTTTTTTTTATCCTTTTATTCTACGTGTTGCTGTGGTAATCATTTGTCGTGGAACAGCTCAAGAGCCCTACTCCTGATCGGGAGCATTATAACATACATTGTCTATCTCTGTTGAAGGTTATTTGTTACAAGAACACTGGTTGTGTAATCTGTACAAAAATCTACTCAACCTTTCACACCAACCTTGAGCTTTAGATTGTTTATGATGCCCTCACAGAGACATGAATTTAACCCACTGGCTAGTCCCCTTCCGTTTAACTCTGATTAATGAGTCAAACTCTGAGGCATAAAAAAGTCTTTAAAGAAAAGCTTGACCTTTTAGTGCTCCCTGGCAGTGAACCAATCAGCATTCTTGTAATCCAAACACAGATGCCTGGAGCTAAACAAATCTTGTAGTTGTGAGCAAGAATTTAGTATGCTGTCAGACTACACAGATGACAACTGGCACAGAAAGTGCCTTGGAAAACAACATAAAGGAAATATTCAAGAAACTTCACTTTAAGTACAGTTACAATAAGCATTGAACGAATGAACGTAGTCATTGCATAACTTTTTATGTATTTACATGTCTTTATTCAGGATGTATATTTTTCCCTAGGTCTCTCTCCCAGTGTGTTGGAGGTCTCCCTGATCCCTCTTGCTGGGTGGACTCCAGTATCTTCGGAAAGCAAGGAACCAGAATAAGATATGTAGTTCAAGATATAAAGCTACAATGTAAACCATGGAGCTATCCAAAGGAAGAAAAACATACAGACACTGATATCAACAAACATTTCCAAGAGCATACAAGAGTAGATAAAGAATAATAAACAAAGATTGTTTCTACTGGAAAACATTTGCTCAAGCCTAATTCTGCACCCAATCATAACCCAAACCAAATCATAGAAATGTTAAACCTTTTGGAATATGGTGAATTTACAGCTGGATAAATGTATAGCTAATACTTAAGGTCCTTTCAGATGGCTCCCTAATCAGGGTCGCCTGTCAGTTTTTCAGGCAGACCTGTTTGGACCTTGCAGTCTCCTCTATGGAGCAGTGGATGTCAGCGAGAACATTTCTGCTGACACCCGCCGCCATCTGATCCAATCCTGCTCACAAAATCCTGACGGATGGTGGTCCTATTTTCCATCCATCTGGCGAATCATAGAGGGGAGCGGGATTGTGTCCGTGTCCGCTCTGCACAGCGACTAGGACCTGTTATCTGCCTGTTCAGCGGGGATCAGCAGAGCGATCCCCCAATGAGCAAGCAGAATCCGCAAGACGGGGGTGCCCGGGTGAAAGGGGCCTTAGATTTACCATCTCTAAGGTACAATCATTTTTTCTACCATAGAAACATTTGTTTACAGGTGAGCAAAGGAGTCAGTACTTACTCATTTGTTGTAGATCGTTAGCTTCACCTTAAAGAGGGGAAAAGACAGGAAGCGCCAACCTGAGTGCAGTATTTAAGGGGTACAGATTATTTAACCCCTTCGCGCCCAGCATACGAGAAAACACGGCCACAATGTGGCTCTACAATGCCGGGAGGCCGTTATTATACGGCCTCCCCTTTCCTCATTCCCCGTGCGCGCTCCCGAGCACGCATCGGCGAACTTCTGTGCTGCCCGTGTCCCTTGGACACAGCCATTCACAGATCGCGGTAAATAGCCAATCACAGTGGCTATTTACAGCGCGATCGAGGAGACCAATGAGAGATGATCTCAAATGTAAACATATGAGATCATCTCTCATTGCCGGCTTTCTCTCCTCACACAGACACCGCGTGTGAGGAGGGAGAGCGAACTGTCAGTGAGTCAGCTTCTGTCAGCTTCCATCAGTGCCCAATCAGTGCCCAATCAGTGCCCAGTAATAACACAGTATAAACACAGTGAAAACACAGTGCCCACCTGTGCCATCTGTGCCCACCTGTGCCATCTGTGCCCACCTGTGTCCACCTGTGCCATCTGTGCCACCTGTACCCACATGTGCCCCCTGTGCCACCTGTGCCACCTGTGATCAGTGCACATCTGTGCTCATCAGTGCCCACCTGTACCACCTCATCGGTGCCCACCTGTGCCACCTCATCCATGCCCACCTGTGCCACCTCATCCGTGCCCACCTGTGCCACCTCATCCATGCCCACCTGTACAATCAGTGCACATCTGTTCCACCTCATCAATACGCATCTGCCACCTCATCTGTGCCGCCTCATTAGTGCCATCTGTGCCGCATCATTAGTGCCATCTGTGCCGCCTCATTAGTGCCATCTGTGCCGCCTCATTAGTGCCATCTGTGCCGCCTCAGTGCCATTTTTGCCATCAATAAGTGCACATCTGTGCTGCCTCATCAGTGTACATCTGTTCCACCACCTCCGTACCCATCTGTGCCACCATATTAGTACCCATCTGTGCCTCCTCAGTACCCATCTGTGCCACCTCAGTACCCATCTGTGCCACCTCAGTACCCATCTGTGCCGCCTTATTAGTGCACATCTGTGCAATCAATCAGGGCCCATCTGCGCCACACACCTGTGAAGTCGCATCACCACCGCCAGCAACCAAAAGATGTCAAAAAGGTGTTTTACCGCCGAGGAGGCATACCAAATTCTTTCCACGCCTGAGAGCGACGGGGAGCTCTCTTTTTCAGATTCCGATTCAGGTTCTGAGTCGGACGTAAACTATGAGCCAGTCTTTAGTAGTGGAACAGAGACAGCCTCAGAGGAGGAAGATAGTCGGCCCGCCAAAAGAAGGCGCTCTGCTGAGGCAGCAGTAGCATCCACCAGCACCGCAGTGCCATCCACCAGCACCGCAGTGCCATCCACCAGCACCACAGTGCCTCAGCAAGAAAGGCCCAGGACCCATGCCGGCCTTCCCTATGCCCTCCAGAGCCCCTTGTGGCTTCCTCCTAATTCAGGAGAAGCCAACATTCCCCCTTTCACTGCCCAGCCAGGAGTCCAGGTGAATACGGACAATTTTTCCCCAATCAATTTTTTCAATCTAATTTTTACCGAGGACATGCTAGCCAACATTGTCACCCAGTGCAACCTATATGCCCAGCAATTTATTGCAAGTAATCCTACATCCTATTATGCCCGTCCCTTCGAGTGGAGAGACCTAACGGTGGAGGAGTTGAAGGTTTTTTTAGGCCTCACATTTTGCATGGGACTCAACCCAAAAAACACTTTTCGTTCCTTTTGGTCCAAACGCCCCATCTATCACATGCCAATATTCTCCAGCGTAATGCCCAGAACCAGGTACCTCATGATCATGAGGTTTCTCCACTTCAACGATAACACCCAGTGCCTTCCCCGAAATCACCCAAATTATGACAGGCTTTTCAAAATTCGGCCCTTACTAAATTATTTTTCAATAGTATTCCCCCAGTTATATACCCGGACCAACACATATGTGTGGATGAGTCCCTTGTAAAATTTAGAGGCAGGCTTCAAATAAAGCAATTTATCCCCAGCAAAAGGGCCCGCTATGGGGTGAAGGTGTACAAACTCTGTGACCGAGTCACAGGGTACCTGTATGGCTTCCTAGTGTACGAAGGGAAGGACACCCAGCTGCATCCCCCCAATTGCCCAGACTACTTGGGAACAAGCGGGAAAGTTGTTTGGCAACTCATCAGCCCCCTACTGGAAAAAGGCTACCGCTTATATGTAGATAACTTTTATACATCCCTTCCTCTGTTTTGCAACCTTCACCTGAAGAAGACGCCAGCATGTGGCACGGTCAGAAAGAACCGGAAGGGCTTTCCTCAAAGTCTTGTGAATAAGAAGTTGAGAAGAGGAGAGTCGGCAAGTCTGCGAAACCAGGAGGTTCTGGCAGTGAAGTGGAAGGACAGAAGGGATGTATATATGTTATCTTCCATCCACAACGATACCTTCGTGGAAAACCCCAGAAGGAATGGCACCACCATCCGAAAGCCCACATGCATTCAGGACTACAATTCATTTATGGGGGGAGTCGACTTGAACGACCAAATGCTAACCCTATCTTTCCACAAGACGGACAACATACCATTGGTATAAAAAAGTAGCAATTTATTTTTTTCATTTGGCCATATATAACTCTTATATTATTTATCACAAGTCCACCCAAAACCCCCTACCCTTCCTTGGCTACCAGGAGGAAATCACCACTGCCCTGATATTCCAGAATGGCCCACCCCAAAACATCCGATCTGATGTTATGAGTTGACTCTCCGAATGTCACTTTCCTGATAAAGTCCCTCCCACAGCAACAGGCCGACAACGTAAAAAAAAAAGTAAGGTGTGTGCCAGTGGAGGAGTCAGACGAGACACAGTTTATTATTGTGCTGAGTGTCCTTCCCAACCAGGCCTCTGTGTAATTGACTGCTTTCGCCGTTACCATACTTCACAAAATTATTAGTAAAGTATGGTAAACGTAATCCTCATTGCCTGCCTTCACACCCCTTATGCTACTGCCTGCTCTGTAACTGACCCTGGACTGTTATTCGACCACGCTTCTGCCTAACGATTCTGTACTACCTCTGCCTGATCTGGAACTGACCTTGGACTGTTTGACCATGCTTTTTGCCTGCCTCTTGGATTGATCTTGTACCCTGCTACGGACTAGTGGGATTCAACACAGGGGTCTCACATATGTGAGGGGCTCCAGAATTGTTTTTCTGGATGAAGAAAACTTTTTTTTTGTTTTTCTCACCCTAGATTAGGGTCTGGAGACTCAGAGGCTTCAAAGAGATTTGGGTGGGAGAAGCCTCTACCCCTGTCCCCATTCTGTCCTGAACAAGGCCCTACTTCTGCCTGCTGCCTGTAGGACCTATGCCATCATGCCTCTGCCTGTCGCATGAACTGACCACACCAAATGGATCTGCCTACTACCAGGACTAATATCTTTGGCACTGCTGACAATATTTCTGCCTGCACTGACCCAGGACAGTATCCCTGCCTGCTGCCTGGACAATTGTGTATGCCATTGCTGACGAAGTCCCTGCCTGCTGCCTGGACCAGTGCTATCCTGCTGTGTAGAACTCCGCTACTAAAACCACAGGTAATCTTTTGTTTACGCTTTGCTCAGCATAATGTATTTTGGGGTGTAATTCTTGGTATGTGCATGCTATGTGTCCCTGGAACACCTGACGGTGTTTCTTGCATGTTGGATCTCTGTATGTGGACAGGCTGTGTAAAAGTCCCACACATTTGGTATCGCCATACTCAGAAGGAGTAGTAGATTGTATTTTGGGGTGTTATTTTTGCTATGTAAATGCTATGTGTTGGAGATATCTTATAAACTGACAACTTTGTGTAAAAAAAATGCGTTTTCATTTTTTTTCCACATTTTCTAAAAACTTCTGGAAAAAAATGAACCGTTCAAAAGACTCATTATGCCTCATAGATTATACATTGGGGTGTTAGCTTTCCAAAATGGGGTCATTTTGTGGGTGTTTCCATTGTCCTGGTGCTCCAGGGCCTTCAAAACTATAATAGGTGGTTGAGAAATGAGATGTGTAATTTATGCGCCTAGAATGCCTGAAGGTGCTACTTCAATGTAGGTCCTCTGTATGTGGACAGGCTGTGTAAAAGTCCCACACATGGGGTATTGCCATACTCAGGAGGAGTAGTAGAATGTATTTTGGGGTGTTATTTTTGCTATGTAAATGCTATGTGTTGGAGATATCTTATAAACTGACAACTTTGTGTAAAAAAAATGCGTTTTCATTTTTTTTCCACATTTTCCAAAAACTTCTGGAAAAAAATGAACCGTTCAAAAGACTCATTATGCCTCATAGATTATACATTGGGGTGTTAGCTTTCCAAAATGGGGTCATTTTGTGGGTGTTTCCATTTTCCTGGTGCTCCAGGGCCTTCAAAACTATAATAGGTGGTTGAGAAATGAGATGTGTAATTTATGCGCCTAGAATGCCTGAAGGTGCTACTTCAATGTAGGTCCTCTGTATGTGGACAGGCTGTGTAAAAGTCCCACACATGTGGTATTGCCATACTCAGGAGGAGTAGCAGAATGTATTTTGGGGTGTCATTTTTGCTATGTACATGCTATGTGTTGGAAATATCTTATAAATGGACAACTTTGCGTAAAAAAAATGCTTTTTCATTTTTTTTTCACATATTCCAAAAACTTCTGGAAAAAAATGAACCGTTCAAAAGACTCATTATGCCTCATAGATTATACGTTGGGGTGTTAGCTTTCCAAAATGGGGTCATTTTGTGGGTGTTTCCATTGTCCTGGTGCTCCAGGGCCTTCAAAAGTGTAATAGGTAGTCAACTAGTTAGATGTGTAATTTATGCTCATAGAACACCTGATGGTGCTCCCTGCATGTTGGGCCTCTGTATGTGGCCAGGCAGTAAAAAAGTCCCACACATGTGGTATCGTAATACTCAGGAGGAGTAGCAGAATGTATTTTGGGGTGTCATTAGTGGTATGCACATGCCATGTGAGAGGAATAAGCTATTACAATGAACATTTTGAGGAAAAAAAAAAACAAAAAAAAAACAAAATCGTAATTTTGCAAAGAATGGTGGGAAAAAATTACAACTTCAAATAACTCACCATGCCTCTTACTAAATACCTTGGAATGTCTACTTTCCAAAAAGGGGTTATTTGGGGGGCATTTGTACTTTCCTGGCTTGTTAGGGTCTCAAGAAATGAGATAGGCCGCCAGTACATCAGATGTGATAATTTTTTTATGATTTGCACTATAGCTTGTAGACTCTAAAACTTTCACACAGACCAAATAATTTCCCAAAATTTGGGGTTATTTTTATCAAAGATATGTAGCAGTATAAATTGTGGCCAAAATTTATGAAGAAAAATTAATAATTTGCAAAATTTTATCACAGAAACTAAGAAAAATTCGTTTTTTTTCAAAATTTTCGGTCTTTTTTCATTTATAACGCAAAAAATAAAAAACCCAGAGGTGATCAAATACCACCAAAAGACAGCTCTATTTGTATGAAAAAAAGGACAAAAAAATCATTTGGGTACAGTGTTGCATGACTGAGTAATTGTCATTCAAAGTGTGACAGCGCTGAAAGCTGAAAATTGGTCTGGGCAGGAGGGGTGTTTAAGTGCCCAGTAAGCAAGTGGTTAAAGGATTAAAAACACTCATAGGAAAAAAGTATAAATAAGCTCATCTGGTGCTTGTGGGGCCTCTCCGGTCCTTCTCAAAGGACAGCACGCTGCGTCCACGGGCCACAGATATAGTTATTGGCAGTGTGCATTGTGTATGTTTATTCTTGCATTTATCGTGTATGTTGTGCCAGTTCTTTACCCCTTTACCTTAAAGAGGACCTTTCCACCACCCCCTTCTATAGAAAAGGATAAGGATCAGACTTTAAACCTAAATACGTTCATTTACCTACTTCCTTGCTAACTCTGCTTCTCCTTTAGTCCTTTTTATGCTATCTCTCTGCTGCCTGTCCCCCCACTCCTGCACCATCATTTTGAAAATGTCTTTCCGGGGTCAGCTCACAATATATGTGTACTGTGCATGCACAAAATGGAGTGCATGCCATTACATTCATCTGCTGTAAAAAAAGCCTTTCCTCAAGATCTCCTTATTAAATGTAATGCCTATGGCACATGTGCGAGATGAGCAACACTATGTTGTGCTCCATCACATGCATGCATGCTCAGTATGCTAATGTGAATTTTCGTAAATGTGGGTAAAGTGTTACTTAAAGTAGGTCTTCTGTTGACAATGACAGTACTATGTTTTCCACAAATGTCTAAAGATGGTGGATCAATGACAGATTTATGTAAAAGTACATAATGGGGCTTCTCTTGACATATGCCAAATATCCCAACCTGTTGAGACACTAGAGTGAAGAAGACAAAACACTGGAGTATTACAGTACTCTGGAGTGCATACAGTGCTCTGAAATACTGCAGGTAGATATTTTTATTAGCAGAGTCCAGCAGCTAGGATAGCCATAAGGCAGAGGAAATCACCTAATGCCACGTACACACGATCAAAAATTCCGACAAGAAAAGTCCGATGTGAGCTTTTGGTCGGTAATTCTGACCGTGTGTAGGCTCCATCAGAAATTTTTTGACAAGAAAAATTTGAGAGCTGGTTCTCATATTTTCCGACGGGAAAAGTTCCCATTGGAAATTCCGATCATCTGTATGCAATTCCGACGCGCAAAAAAAATGCATGCTCAGAATCAAGCAGACGAGCAGAACTGCCTATTGAACTTCATTGATCTCGGCTCGTCGTACGTGTTGTACGTCACCGCGTTCTTGACGGTCGGAATTTCCGACAGGATTTGTGTGACCGTGTGTATGCAAGCCAAGTTTGAGCGAAATTCCTGGTAAAGGAAGGAGTAGTCATCCCCACATTTGGTATTAGGGGGAGGAACAGTGCCCCATTGTTGGTTTCATTGGGAGGGAGAAATGGTGCCCCATTGTTGAAGTTAGCAGTGCCTCAAGGGCTGGATAAAGGCAAGCAAAGGGACCACTGTCTTAATGTATTGAAGACTGATGATACATACAGTGGCAATAAAAAGTATATAAACATTAGACATGTGCATTCGTTTTCGTCCGAATGCATTTTCGTCCGAATTTCAGGTATTTTCGTTATCGTTTTAACAAACGAAAACGAAAGCACAGAATACGAAAACCGAAAGATCCGACATAAACAAATGCTTTATTTTCATTTTCGTTGCGACAACAGTTTGATATAGATAGGAGATTCGACACGACGCTAACAATAACAATCTGTATCTATCGAACCTGTGGTCGAATGTGCCTAACCTTAACTTCCAAGATTAATCTACATAGAGAGAAAAGATTCGACATAGAGAGAAAAGATTCGACATAGAGAGAAAGGATTCGACATTATAGAGAGAATAGATTCGACATTATAGAGAATAGATTCGACATTATAGAGAGAAAAGATTTGACATAGAGAGAAAGGATTCGACATTATAGAGAGAATAGATTCGACATTATAGAGAATAGATTCGACATTATAGAGAGAAAAGATTCGATATAGGGAAAAAAGATAATTTGCTGCTGGAATTGGGTGGGGGAAGTAAAATAAAAATAATGATGATGATGAATGTTATTGGCTGATTGTAACCAAAGAGGAGGAGCAGTAAAATAGCTAGAACTAAGTACACATGTACAGCCAACTTACTTTCACTTACGATTGCTAGCAGAGAGAGACACACACGCTGAATCATTTCAGAAGACAGTTAATCTTGCTGGTCCGTTTTTCAGAGAACCTGAATTATTAGCAATTAAGCATAAGCACAAGCTACAGATCAAGTTCACTTTTTCATAATAATCTGCTGCTATTGTGTTAGTGTTGTGAACTACTAGTGAACTTGCTAGTATTGTGATAGCCTCAGAGGCTGCCCGTGTTGTGGAGGGGGAGGGGGTTTATTATTATAGATTCTATATTATAGATTGAGATTCTATATAAGTTCTATATACCTTATCTTGTTACCTGTCTGATCAGTGATCACTATCACCAGTCCATTTTCTATTTGAACTATATACAGCAACAGCAATGTACCATTCTATGAGAAAAGTGAAGGCAGGTAGAGGTAATGGTCGCGGTCGTGGTGGACGCCTTGCTAAAAAAAGTGGCAAGGTCTCTGCTACTAGTGTCTCTGACACTTCTGCCGCCACAAACATGCTATCCACAACAGTGGATGTCACCACCACTGCCACCAGCAAAGCTAGTTCCACCACCACCAGTTCTACTATTAGTTTTCCTCCTGCCAGACCACCAACATCTGCTGCCGCTTCCACTGCCAGTGCAGCGCCTTCTTCTACAGGTGTCATGGCCTCCTATTTTTATGGGATAGGCAAGAAACATAGTATAAAACAAGTGGAGTTGCCGATACAATCAACACCACCAATGACACTGCCAGTGCCACTGCCAGTGCCACTGCCCAGCTCCCCAAAGAAGCAATTGAGGGAGACATCAGCAGAGACAGAGTGTGAGACGTTTTCTTCATTGCCCCAAGAGAATGATTTTGAATGTGATGCTCCTCTTTCCCCAACCACTGCAGACGTTTTATACAGTCTTACCCCACAAGAGTTACAGCATGACTTAGAGAAAGTGCAAGAGGGATTTTCTGTGAGAAGTAGGACAGGGAGCAGTTCACTTTTTTCATCTGCTGCTAACTCCCCTTCTCCCTCTGTTATTATAGAGGAAGAATCCTGTGATGATAACACCGACCTCCCCAGCACCCCTGCCATTAGCACTAGTTCACCAAGTGTAACTGTAGTGGCAACAGCTTCCACCACTGGTGTGCTACCTGCTGCAGCTATATCAGCCCATACTAGAGATCAACAGGGTCAAGGGGCTTCATCCCGCCGCAGCAACGTTTGGAAATACATTCAAACATTGGAAGGCGGGTTCTTTGCAAAGTGCAAATTGTGTGGGAAGCAAGTGAGTAGGGGTAAAAAGTTGGGACATTTAACCAATGCTGGTATGAACCTACACATTAAAAATTACCACCACTCTACTTTACTGCGGGCAGAGGCAGAAAAAGAAGATGGTAGCGCAGGAAGCAGCATAACGGACTCTGACTGTACTGGTGGTACCTCTTCAACCACACCACTTACTCAGAGCACAGCCAATAGAGAGGGTTCGTTTAAGACAAGCCGTCCACGTGCAGTAGTTCCACTGCAGACCCAATCAGGCTCCTCATCCTCCCAAGGACATCATCAGCCTACCCTAGATAGTTTTGTTGGCTTTAGTTCCAAGGGCATGTCAAAACAGCAGGCCAACAAGATCACCCGCCTCATTGGCCAATTCATTGCTGTTGGAGGAGCCTCTTTTCGCATGATTGAAGGGGAGCCGTTTAAACAGCTCATGCATGCCCTTGCTCCACGATACGTTGTTCCTGCACAAACAACTTTCAGCAGAAAGATTATTCCAGCACTATACCATTCGTGAGTTGCAGTATTGAAGGAAAAAATGGCCAAAGCCGAGGGTCAGACAATTCATTTGACCACTGATTTGTGGACAGCTCCCAGCGGTCAACACGCTTTCCTGTCTTTGACTGCACACTGGTGGCAGGCCACTGTGCCTGTTGGTGGTGGCACTAGTGTAAGTGTTCAAACTTCATCAGGACGGTCTGCAGCGCAAGACCAGCAGGGTTATCAAGCTTTCCTGCTCCACACAGAAGTCTGTGATGACAAACACAGCTCTGCCAACATATTGCGAGCAATTAGATCAATGTTGGCCAATTGGTTTGGAGAGCTGGCAGTCACCAATGTTTCTGTTGGGTTCATAGTGACAGACGGAGGTTCAAACATGGTTAAAGCGCTCCAAGATGGATCTTTTGTCGGTGTCCGCTGTTCTGCACACATACTGCATTTAGTGGTCAAGGGTGCAATCCCAGTGGAGAAAAACAACAAGATTGCTCAAATCTTGGACCTTTGCAGGAAGATTGCAGGGCATTTCCACCACAGTGTAGGGTCTAGTCAACTGTTGAGGGAGGAGCAAGAACAATCAGGGCTCCCCATACATCGACTGAAACAAGATGTCAGCACCCGGTGGAACTATACCCTGGAAATGCTGGAACGCATTTTGGAGCAAAAGACAGCCATCCACAATCTATCATCCCGCCACAGCATTGGGATTGATTCCACACTGGGACGTGATGACTGGTGCATAATTGGGCAGCTCGTTTCTGTCTTAAAACCCTTTCGGAATGTGACGGAAAACTTGAGTCAGAGCAATGCCAGCCTAGGACAGGTCATACCCTTGTTTACCTATCTCATAGATAAGATGGGATCGTTCCTAGAAAACAGTGAGCCTCTTTGTGGCAGCCCACTTCATGCCGATGTAGCGTCTTTCATCAGAAAACTACAAGCCAACTTAAAAGATCGGCTAAATGATCGTGTCCGCAAAAGCCCTGAACTCATGCTGGCTTCCCTATGTGATCCCAGGATCAAAGGTAAACTGGCACTCAGAGACAACAGCCTCTCCTACTGGAAAGAAAAATTGATTGAAAGGGTCCGTAATTTGCAGCAACAGAGATGTATGCCGGATGAGGCCAGTTTGGAAGATTCACCTGCCATGTCTGCTATTCCAAGACCTGGCACCATCACTCAAAAACAACCAAGTGGAGCATCTGCATGTTGGGTAGAGGCACTTGACAATCTGGTGGATGCAGGTCAAGCAGCAGGTAATCGAGAAGAGAGCAGTGTCTCTGAAATGGTCAGGGCCTACCTATATGAAGCACCTTTGCTTCCTTCAGAGGACCCTTTGACCTATTGGGATAGTAAGAAAAGTTTGTGGCCTGGTCTTTGTCTGGTTGCCCAGCAACTACTATCCTGTCCTCCAACCACTGTGCAAAGTGAGAGAGTTTTCTCTATTACTGGGAACATCCTTAATCCACACCGTGCACAACTGACACCCCATTTGATGGAACAAATAACGTTCCTGAAATTTAACCTCCCCAAGCTTGGTTACCCTACCCTTAACTTGTGAGACCTGAATCATTATCACCATGTGAAGATAGATGGGACTCAGAGGAACCATCCAAATGTTGAGGAAAATACTTTTTTTTTTTCTTACCACTTGACAATAGCAGTTGTCTTTAGTGTGACCCCAAGATTTAAATAGAATTATATTGTTTTAAGCAATCCAAATTTTTCCCTTTATTCCTTCCATCACCTTTTTTTGTAATGAGTGTTGTGTAGAGTGACTAGAGTGTGCGTGATTGTTTGAATGAATGTTGTGTGAATGGACAGTAACAAGGGTTGAAGCCTTGACGTGGCGCTACTGCTCACGTGTTGCTGTCTTTGTAAATACAAATAGTAACGTGTGCTAATTTAACCATTTTTGTATGATGGTCTGGAAATAAGAGACAATGATTAAAGATGACCTCAACAGCATGACAGTTCCTCTTGATGGAGAGACTGTCAACTCAAGGATCAGAATTTGTTACCAACACAACATAGAACAAAGAAGCATACAGCTGGAAACGTGATTCTATGCAAGATAGACTAGTTGGTCACTGCTGAACTGCATCCAGATGCCCAGGACCCCTCCCATTTGCCATCTCTGACCCTGGGGACACCAGGGCCCTCTCTGATCCTCCACCTGTTTCATGACCATCTGCAATTGTCCGAAGTCACCAGTGTGAGTAATCTACCCTGCTGCCATGTTACTCAAGCCCTGGAAATGATGACTGCCCTTTGAACTGTTGCCCCTTGTGATTGCGCTCGCCTGGGAACCTCTGTCCGGTTAACTGTTGCCCTCATGATTGCAAGCCTGCAACCTATGCCCTGTGAACTGTTGAGGACTGTATGGTTAACCCCTGCTGTTACTATCTGCTGTGTATTCTGTAGGGATGAGCTTCATGTTCGAGTCGAACATACGTTTGACTCGAACATCGGCTGTTCGATCGTTCGCCGAAGATAGAACGTTTTGGGCCGTTCGCGACAAATTCGAGTGACGCGAACGGCCCACAATACACTGCGCCATCGCAGTGCAATCCCGGCGCTGTGATTGGCCAAGCATGCACTGTGACCCCGCATGCTTGGCCAATCACAGCGCCGGCAGTGAGGAGAGCCATAATTGGCCACAGGCAGGATGCCTGTGGCCAACTATAGCTCAGGGGGGTTTAGTACACGCCCCACACTATAAAAGCCCGCCAGCGCGGCGGCCTTGTGTAGTGTGTTGGCGTGCAGGGAGAGAGAAGGATAGGCAGGGACAGTGTCAGTGATATTCTTTGCTAAACCTTGTGCATTTACAGTGTGTTGGTATACAGGGACAGAGAAGTATAGGCAGGGGACAGTGTCAGTGTCATTTTTGCTGAGCCTTCTGCACAGTATACACCTGTATATCCGTCATTGCTGTTCTCAAATACAGGCATCTGCAGGAGTTAGTGGCACAGTCTACACCTGTATATACCCTTCATTGCTGTTCTATAATAATACTGTTCAAAATTACAAACAGATTCTACTTGTTCAGAGTATATAGGGCCTTTTTTATTTTGTGTGCGGGGTTCCCCTTAATATCCATACAAGACCCAAAGGGGCTGGTAATGGGCTGGGGTAGGGGGGGGTGATGGGGTAGCCATGCCATTTTTCTTAAAGATTTTCATCCATATTACCGGGACCAGACATTACATTAAAGCCGCAAGCAGTTTTAAATGGCTTTTTTTCCTTTACAAATGTCATTTTGTGCAGGGACAGTTCTAAACACGGGAAACACATGCCACTTCACAGGCATACTTTAGACACCCCCCAGGTACGATATATAAAGGAATATTTGACTTTTTTTTTTTTCACTTTATGCATCATTAAAATGACTGCTCCCGAAAAACGGCCGTTTTTAAAACTTCGTTTTACATTGATACATGTCCCCTGGGGGAGAACCTGGGTTCCCAACCCCTTTTTAGGACAATAACATGCATATTAGTCATTATAATTAGCACTTTAGATTTAGAACGTTCGCATCCATTGTATTTAATAGGGTTCTAACGTTCGTGCGAACTTTCGGTCCGTTCGCGGGTTCTGGTGCGAACCGAACCGGGGGGTGTTTGGCTCATCCCTAGTATTCTGGTGGGGGGAAAGCTGAACGGCGTGACTGGACACAAGATACATGGAATTACCCTTTGCACATTGAAATAGTGTAGAAAGAAATCTCTTAAATTTTCTAAGTTCAGCCTGATGGTTAAATGTAGAAAAGACAATTATAAGGCCTCTAGTAAGTTAGTAACTATAAATGGACTAGTTCATTTAGATAAACATCACATAATGATTAATGAACCTAACAAGGAAAGCAAGATTCAAGAAAACAATTAGTTATGAACAAAAACATTTTTATTTTTAACATAAATAAAAAATAAAATAAAATAAATTCTGAAAAAATATTCTCCCCCAACCTGGTGACCAGTCGCTGTAGGGACATATTGATGCCAGCCATCTGTTCACCGAGGTACCTAGTAGCCTCCAGTTGGCTCCTAAGGCTGTGTTGGTACCTCTCCAGAGCCACATAGTGATGGAGCTGCCGGCGATTGTGGAGGGCCAAAGAGTGACATAGCCTCCTGGTTTCGGCATATTGTCTCTCTTGGACCTCCACAATGCGTCGCAGATACGCATTCACATGTGGCTATGGAGGGGGGATGTGTACTGGAGCGGCTGGAGAATCCTCACCAGGATGCACTGGGGAGGAGGCACTAATGGGTGTGTCCAGGTGGGGGGATAGTGAAGGGTGGAGGAGAACATGCGCCGGAGAAACCGCTGGGGAGGAAGGACAATCACCAGACGCGGGCAGGTCCAGGCCTTCGTCCACCGGGTGGAGGTGAAGGATGAAGACTTCACCTGTGAAGAAAAGAAAATACATTAGATAGATAATACAATACACATGACTTCTTCACCCTAACATTATATAAAGACAATTATCTCAAAACGCTTGTAGACAATCATGTAACATCTTGAGATGTTTTCACTTCTACATACCAGTTTTCCATTTTTGATATTCAGTGAGATGCACCTAATCAATTTGTGTGTAGGAGATAGTGGTGTCTGTGTCAATTTGCTGCGTCATCCCAGGTTTGCTGAGCTGTGCAGGAAGGTGTAGTACTTTACTGTACTCTGACCGGGGCGGAGCTGAGTGTCCTCCCCGGCCAGAGTACAAAGGGATTCCCCTCTACACATCGAGCAGTGTAAAGGAGAATCTCCCAAAGATTTTATCCGCTTGGTCGCATGGCCGGCTTGAGAAAATCTTAAGGTGTAATGGATGCCTAAGTGCTGACTGTGACAGAACCCACTGTCACTGTGTGTTTTGGAAGGGACTGAGGGCTGGCCTCTTACCCACAGATTATGGCCCAGAAGAGACTGAGAGACTTGGGGAAAGCTGGTATTGAGAAAATGTAATGTAATGCTACATCCCTTCTCCCCCCATCCCCCCTCTTGTTGCTGTGCTTAATTGTGTTGGTTCATGGCACATAGACAATGGTCTGGACTGCAGACATCTCTCCGCAGGGGATGTGTATTGAAGGGCTGCCTGCTTACCATAATCCCTTTATGTTTAACTGTAGTCTCTGTTTCAATGTTCAGTTCCCATTGGTTCTTCCTTGTCCCCTACCCCCCCTCTATGACAAGGCTAAGGGGAGTGTCCCTAACTGTGTGTAAAAGTGTATGTTTTGGATTTAATAAACTGTGGATGCTCTGCATGTTTAACCCTCAACACCTGTGTGGATTGTCTCGTGATTGAGGGGTTAAGGGCTGGTTATGGCGAATCTGCAGGCTGCAGGTGCATTTGGAGGACAGGAGACACAGGTCTGGCGGATGTTCCCACCTGGGGTATCTGAGATCCGTCACACTGACCACTAACTACTCTACCTCATCCAGACTGATTGACTGTCGCAAATATGGAAGATCAGTTGCACTTGCAGAAAAACATATCAGCTATACCAGCTATTAACATTACACTCACCAAAGAGAAGCCATTCAAGCCATTGCATTAGGGATGACCTAACAAAAAGTTGTTTAATAAAATATAGCAGGCTACTTTTTAAAGTTGATAATTTTATATAGCCACTGATTGAATAAGCCCAACTTCTGTTCTAGGCTAGGTAGGTTACTCACTCCTGGTCTAGGCTAGGAGGTATAACAGAGAATTTACAATTACTGAACCTTCGATATCCAGTGCTTCATCTGCTCCCCTCTGCTACTGCAGTGGTCTGGTCTCTCCCTGAGCCTTCAAGACCTATGCAAGACTCAACTTCTTATAGATATTTGCCTGCACAAAGATCTACGAGGTCATTTACAATTTTTTTGCTTTATATCAGGGGTCTCCAAACTTTTCAAAAAAAGGGCCAGTTTATTTTCCTTCAGACTCTAGGGGGGCCGGATTGTGGCCAACAGGGGCAGAAAATGTCATGGGCCCATCATCAGTGAGAATAAATATGGCCTCAGTGTTGGTGGTCAATAGGAGTGGTGCCCCTATTAGTAGGAGGAATAGTATCCCATCATTAGTATCCATAGAAGAAAAAAAATGCCCCATTGTTGGTGTGAGTGGGAGAATTAGTGCCCCAAGGGCCGGATAAAAGCTACCAAAGGGCCACATCTGGCCCTCGGGCCGCAGTGTGGAGACCCCTGCTTTAGATGATGCCAAAGAGGAGGCACCAGACATCATGAGGAAAGTGTTAATGCATGAATTAGGGGCATGCCAGAGATTGACCATGTCCAGGGACTGCCAGCCAATAGCTGGAGATTCTTGTCTGACACACCCCTTCCAGCCTGCTGTGTTATTCACGATGATTAACCACTTAAGCCCCGGACCATTTGGTAGCTAAAGGACCAGAGGTGAATTCAGAATTTTGCACTGCGCTGCTTTAACTGTAAATTGTGCGGACATGCAATGTTGTACCCAAACGGAATTTGCATCCATTTCTTCCCACAAATAGAGCTTTCTTTTAATGGTATTTGATTGCCTCTGCGATTTTTATTTTTTGCGATATAAACGGAAATAGTCCGAAAATTTGGAAAAAAAATGATATTTTCTACTTTTTGTTATAAGAAAAATCGAATAAACTCAATTTTAGGCCAAAATGTATTCAGCCACATGTCTTTAGTAAAACAAATGTCAATAAGCGTATATTTATTGGTTTGCGCAAAAGTTATAGCGTTTACAAACTAGGGTACATTTTCTGGAATTTACACAGCTTTAAATTTATGACTGCCTATCTCATTTCTTGAGGTGCTAAAATGGCAGGGCAGTACAAAACCCCCCCAAATGACCCCATTTTAGAAAGTAGACACCCCAAGGAAATTGCTGAGAGGCATGTTGAGCCCATTGAATATTTTTTTTTTGTCCCAAGTGATTGAATAATGACAAAAAAAAAATAATTACAAAAAGTTGTCACTAAATGATATATTGCTCACACATGCCATGGTTATATGTGGAATTGCACCCCAAAATACATTCTGCTGCTTCTCCTGAGTACGGGGATACCACATGTGTGGGACTTTTTAGGAGCCTAGCCACGTACGGGACCCCGGAAACCAAGCACCGCCTTCAGGATTTCTAAGGGCGCAAATTTTTGATTTCACTCCTCACTACCTATCACAGTTTTGAAGGCCATAAAATGCCAAAATAGCACAAAACCCCCCCAAATGACCCCATTTTAGAAAGTAGACACCCCAAGGAAATTGCTGAGAGGCCTGTTGAGCCCATTGAATATTTTTTTTTTGTCCCAAGTGATTGAATAATGACAAAAAAAAAAAAAAATTCTTTTTTCCGCAACTTGTGTCAACATATAAAATATTCCATGGACTCGACATGCCTCTCAGTATATAGCTTGGGGTGTCTACTTTCCAAAATGGGGTCATTTGGGGGGGTTTTGAACTGTTCTGGCATTTTATACACAACATTAGGAAGCTTACATCCACTCTTCTAACCACTTGAAGACAAAGCCCTTTTTGACACTTTTTGTTTACATGAAAACATATTTTTTTTTGCAAGAAAATTATGTTGAACCCCCAAACATTATATATATTTTTAAAGCAAAGGCCCTACAGAATAAAATGGTGGGTGTTGCATTTTTTTTTCTACACAGTATTTGCGCAGCGATTTTTCAAACGCATTTTTTGGGGAAAAAATACACTTTTTTTAATTTTAATGCACTAAAACACACTATATTGCCCAAATGTTTGATGAAATAAAAAAGATTATCTTAGGCCGAGTACATAGATACCAAACACGACATGCTTTAAAATTTCACACAAACGCGCATTGGCGACAAACTACATACATTTTTAAAAGCCTTTAAAAGCCTTTACAGGTTACCCCGTTAGATTTACAGAGGAGGTCTACTGCTAAAATTACTGCACTCGATCTGACCTTTGTGGTGATACCTCACATGCATGGTGCAATTGCTGTTTACATATGACGCCAGACCGACGCTTGCGTTCGACATTGAGCAAGAGCAGGGCAGGACAGGGGTGCTTTTTTTATTTTTATTTTTTTTATTATTAATTTTGCTTTTTTATTTTATTTTTAAACTGTTGCTTCCATATTTTTATTTTTTTTTATCATTTTTATTGTTATCTCAGGGAATGTAAATATCCCCTATGATAGCTATAGGTAATGACAGGTACTCTTTTTTGAAAAAACTGGGGTCTATTGGACCCTAGATCTTTCCTCTGCCCTCAAAGCATCTGACCACACCAAGATCGGTGTGATAAAATGCTTTCCCAATTTCCCAATGGCGCTTTTTATATCCGGGGGGGGACATTCCCTCCCACTGCTTGTAAAAGCAGTCCAGAGGCTAATTAGCCACTAGGATTGCTTTTACATGAAAGCCGGCCGCTGGCTGAAAAGAATGATACCAAGATGATACCTAAACCCGCAGGCATCATTCTGGTATATACATTCAAAGTCCAGCAACATACCAGTACGTTGCTGGTCCTTGTTGGACATGTATTGTAATCTTTTTTTTCATGCAGCCTGTTGGCTGAACGAAAAAAAAAGATTGATCGGTGGGTATGCCCACCATTAGAATACCGCCCTTCATCCACCCACTTCTAATGATGGGCATACATGCACCATTTATATATGCCGAAGCATGGGGGCATCTTCCCGCAAAAGTTATGCCGCGTACACATGGTCAGACTTTTCCACGGGCAAGCCTCCGTCAGAATTTCGACCGTATGTACGCGGCATTAGGAGCAAAATCGCTCCTCCGCTCCTGCTGCCCCAATGCTTCGGCATATATGCTTTTTTTTTTTAACTGTGGTGGAGAAATCACTTCCTACAGCACTGGAGTCGCAGGGATCAGGCCTGTCTCTGCGAACGCTGCAGTTATGTGTGTTGTGTTTTGCAAGTGACAGTGATCGATTGATACTGCACTTGGGTGGCCTGGGCTGGACGGAGGGGCAAAACGCAGGTGCTAGCAGGTATCTGGGCTGATCCCGCTAATACTGCGTTTTTGGGAACCCTAAACTGCTGGGGACACTAGTATAGATCTGATCAGATCAGATATTGATCTGTTCAGATACTATACCACTAAGGGAGGTGTATGCTTCACGCGTGGGTGTTAGCGTTACTGGCACTAACCTGACACTGCCTGGGGTGTGACGCAGACCCTCTCTGACGCTAAAACCTAATTGATATCACCCGCCGGGCGATCAGGGGGTTAAACCTTTATTGGGTTATATACGGCGGGTGCCCTGACACTATAAAAAGCAAACTAACTAACCAGCGTCACCCGTAACACTTATATGATGATCACTGGTGAAAGGGTTAACTAGGGGCAATTAGGGGGTTAAAACCTTTATTAGGTAATATATGGGGGTACCCGACGCTATAAAAACCTGCGGCGAACCTAAAAAAAATTACTGGTTACCGATCAGCATCGCCGACGCTAAGACATCGATCAGAAAAATTATCGCTTAGTGACAGTGGTGATAGGGGGTGAAAGGGTTACCTGGGGGGCGATCAAGGGGGTTAAACCTTTATTAGGTAATATATGGGGGTACCTGACGCTATAAAAACCTGCGTCGAACCTAAAAAAAATTACTAGCTACCGATCAGCATCACCGACGCTAAGACATCGATCAGAAAAATGATCGCTTAGCGACGGCGGTGCTAGGGGGTGAAAGGGTTATCTGGGGGGTGATCAGGGGGTTAAACCTTTATTAGGGGGGGTTAGGGGGCTACACTGGACCTAAAACTGAATGTACTGACACTTTTACAGTCACAAATGTCACTGATTGCAGTGATCACTAAATAAATGGTCACTGCAATCAGTGACACTGTGACTGGGGGCTGGGGGGTGATCTGGGGGGTGATCTGGGGGGGCCTGGGGGGGGCGATTTATGTGCCTATGTGTCCTGGTGTCAGTGTAGTGTTGTGTGCACTAACCTGCATCTTCTCCTGTACGGCGCTCGGTATATGTGAGCGCCGCAGGAGAGATGACATCACTTCCTCCCGCCTGTGTAAACAGTACACAGGCAGGGGAAGCTCTCATTCGCCGGGAGCGATCGAGAGGGGGGGCCGGAATCGAACGGCCGTCCCCTCATGCCGGATCGCTCCCGAAGGTAAAACGACCACTCACTGTAAAGAAGGGGGGTCCGATCGGACCCCCCAACTATACAAAGGCAATCACGTATATGTACGTGATTCTGCCTGTCGATGCCATTCTGCCGACGTATATTTACAGTGGTCGGTCGTTAAGTGGTTAACAGTGATTGGCTCAGACTGGGAACCTGAACTGCAGCAAGAAGCTGGCGTGATCAGGGAAGTGACATTGAGGAAATAACAAGCACAGGTCACGCTAACGGGAAGACTGGAATCAGCTGCAAAGGGGGACTAATAATTAATAATTCCAGCTAAACCGAAGCCTTGGAGAATAAATCACAACCATTTCTAGACAAGGTTTGCCATCAGAATTTCATATTTAAAATACTATATTTGCCTGGAAAATACAAAAAAAGTTATACTTACTCCCTGGATCTGCCGCGTCTGGCTGTTCACCATCTTCCGCATCCCCAGCAGCCTCTACAGTGCAGGTCTCCTCCACCTCCTGCTCAGCCTAAGCAGCTGTTGATTATGATTAATATAGAAAAGAACATTACAATCTGCAGTGTACAACAATCTCACACATTAGTACAAGAACATTGAAACATGTATGATCACTCAGCAGACACCAGCAAGATTATACTAACTTACATGTGGGCGTTGCCGCCTCAGCCTCCTCCTCCTGAGTCTCCCCCTCTGATTGGATGACACCTATTTAATATAAAGGAGAAATGATGAACGTTACAATGTTCAAGCTTCAAATTACTATAAATAAATACTGTATATAGATAAAATTAATTATCCATTATAATGGCAATACAGGTCAGGTCACTAACGTTTATCTACAAGGCAGGGACATGCATTCAACCATTTAGAAAAAATCTCAAAAAAAAAAAACGAGGCACTTACCTGTCCTGGTTCCAGTGGCGAGTGCTAGGTGCACCGCCACTGATCAGGTGCCTCAGTTCAGAGCAGCGACGTTCTGTCAGATTGCGTAAGTTACGCAAGAGGTTGCGTTACCTGACAGAAGGTTGCAGAGGCTCTACCTGTCACTGCTTAAGCGAGAAGCAATGACACTGGAATCGACAATGGAAGGCTGGACAAATGGAAAAGGACCCACTGTATTAGTGTCACTACTACACTACTTACTGGGCGTTGATGACATGGAGGACTCCTGCTCCTCCGCCCTCCACCTCCGGCGGCGCTGGGACTGGATGCGATCTTTAAATAAAATCAAACATAATATGGTAAATGTCGGATGCTTGACAAAAAAAATTTCCTGCACAATGCAATGCTGACACCAACCCTGATGAGCCAGGAGATGGGTGATCTCATCCTCCCCTATACCCGCTAAAAGCTCTGCCTCATGGGGGAGGAGAGGCACCTGCTTCCCTCTGCGCCCCAACTGCCTGCGTTTACGCGCTATGGAACTGCAAAACAAAAAGAGAATAGAAACAGGTTCCATAATTAAACTACAATTGTAATCTGAAAATTACATCAACACATGAAACAAATGTAGAATGAACCCGTAGAATGAAACAATGCAAATGGAATTTTTGGATTAGGCGCATTTTTTAACGTATGACAAGATTTGCACATTTTTTTATCAACCAAATTTATTTTAAGAAAAACGTATGCTTTTTTGGTGCACAATAAAATATAAAAGAAAGGATTGGGATCTTGCCGATAAAATATAGATGTCCAGTCCACCTTTCTAATTATGCGCTTGTGTGAACTGTGTATGGTGTAAAATCAGTACATTTTTAGAGCACTGATTGTTGTATAAATGACAATGGTCACAAAATGGCATCAAAAGTGTCCGATGTGTCCGCCATAATGTCGCAGTCACGATAAAAATCGCTGATCGCCGCCATTACTAGTAAAAAAAAATAATAATAAAAATGCTATAAAACTATCCCTATTTTGTAGACGCTATAACTTTTGCGCAAACCAATCAATAAACGCTTATTGCAAGTTTTGTTACCAAAAATATGTAGAAGAATACGTATCGGCCTAAACTGAGGAAAAAATTCGTTTTTTTATATATTTTTTGGGGATATTTATTATAGCAAATATAAAAAAATAATTGTGTTTTTTTCACAATTGTCGCTCTTTTTTTGTTTATAGCGCAAAAAAACCGCAGAGATTATCAAATACCACCAAAAGAAATCTCTATTTGTGGGGAAAAAAAGAACGCAGTGCCGAATCGCAAAAAGTGGCCTGGTCATTTGGCAGCCAAATCCTCCGGGGCTGAAGTGGTTAAAATGTAAAAAAAAATAAAATAATCAGACATGTTACTTACCGCTTAATGTCGCTGAATTTTTTCCGACAGGCAGTCGGGTCACGCCGATGGCGATACATCCCTTCAACTTTTTTGGAGATCTCCTCCCACTTCTCCCGCTTCCACTCCTGAGTGGTATCCCTGGAGCGGGGGCCACACAGCTGTATCCAGTAAGGAAGCGTTTCCTTTACAAGGACCTGGGACTCAATGTGAGTCCACATAAGGTTACGCTTCCTGCTGGTTGCAGCTTGTGTCCCCAAGCGCCGCTTTTTGGATGATGGGGATGTTGCTCTTGCTGCCTCCATAGAAGGCCCAGGAACGTCCTCCATGTGGTCGAAATGGGTCGCCATATTATCCAACACTGACACAACGTCGGAGGACGTGCACAAACGAATGTGAAAGTAGTTGGCTGACTGTTGGGATAGACCATCCATTCAACATGAACGACGAAGATTCGACGAAGATTCGACAAAGCATCGAAAAACATACAAACGTCGAATCTGTGACTTATGGTGTCTGTCAAAAGTTCTAAGTTGATTCGACGGTGCAGTTAAACTCACTGTACGATGCTGCCTGCAATCGTACATTTCCGGTTAAATGCATCCGCTCATGGGCTATAGAAAAATTCTAATGTTGAATGACTAGTAATAATAATTAATAAATATAATTATTACTAGTCATACAACATTAGAATTCTACTATAGCTAGCTTGTAGGCGGAACATTCGACCGGAAATGTACGATTGCTGCGTCGAATAGTTTAGCTGCTCCGTCGAATCTTCTTAGAACACACACACACCATATAAGCCTTCAATGACAGATTCAACCTTAATTATTTCGGATTTTCGGACGAATGCAATTTTTAACAAAAAACTAAATAAATAAAAACGAATTTCGGGAGTAACTAAATAAATTTATTTTTCGAACGAAAACGAAATTCCGAAACAAAATATTTCAGTGTGCACATGTCTAATAAACATCATAAAACTAACTGGTTTTCTGCAGTAATTTGCTGTAAAATGTGATCTGATTCTTATCTAAGTCACAACAAACACAATGTACTTAAAGCGGGGGTTCGGCAGCAAACTTTTTATTAATGCTAAGGTACACTCACTTCTTTGGTCGCTGCATATATCCACTATCTGTTTTCTCTGCAAAGAAGGAGTTATAAAATACGTCCGAGGGAGTTTCCATTTTGCTTGTGGGCATTGTGAAGCCCACAAGCAATCACTTCCTGGAAGCGCTGATCTCCCAGCATTCACCGCTAATTTTCGCGCCTGCGCACTGTTTACGGCGAGTAGCGTCGTAAACTAACTGGTTGCCATCACAATGGGCGGCGTCATTCATAGTTCGCTCCCCGTTGTGATGGAATGCACAAACAAAAAAAAGAAATGACACGGCTCAGTACGAGGATAGAGCTGCTGCAATATAGGTAGTGTACAACAATTGCTCTGACACAATAACACAATATTTGCCTCGTGTCTTCAGGTGAGTAATGGAGATATTCACCTGCATGCCCTTCTCTAAAATGGTGATATCAGCTAAATCAGATAAATCAGACCGGCATCACACAACGCTTTTTACTAGAAAATCTTGCGGGATTTCGAAGGACGGCGTTCGCGTTGTATCTTGGGAAGCACGACACTGTGTTCCCAGTACACACTGTGGCGAGCTCCCAGACATCACTGCGGCGCCGGAGAGACGCCTATTCCCGCGGGAGGAAAACCCCGGAAGTCCTAAACATTAAGGTATTTAAATGACCAAAAATGTTCTTAGGGCAATTGTCTATATAGGTTATGCAATGATGCGGACAGCCAAGTATTGTGATTCGGGTGAACCTCCGCTTTAAGCTAATAACACACAAACAATTCTAATTTATTATATCTTTGTTGAACACACCCACTATACATTCACAGTGTTGGATGAAAAAGTAAGCGAACCCTTGGAGGGCAAATTAAAAACAAGTTGGATGGTTTTTCCGACGGAAATTCCGATCGTGTGTACACGGCATAACAGTGTAAAAAGACAAAAACAACTTATGTGAATAAAACTCACAAGGTTAAATAATTTAAGAGTCCTCTGGTTTATTTGCCCAACCTCAATTTCAGCATCTCTGACTCTTAAGTTTTGGGGTTCAGTAGTGTTCTCTTGCACATACAGTGGCATAAAAAAGTATGTGAACCCCTTGGAGTTAACTTGTTTTTTTGCAGTAATTTGCCGTAAAATGCGATCTAATCCTCATGTACTGTAAGTGACAACAATAGACATCCTACAACTGTGTCTGAGCTGAAGGAATGGTCAAAAATACCTCCTGAATGTTATATAGGTCTGATACAGAGCTACCGAAAGCGCTTGCTTGAAGTCATTGCTGTGGAAGGATAAACTAGCTATTAAATCTAAGGGTTCGCTTACTTTTTCATCCAACACTGTGAATGTATAGTGGGTGTGTTCAACAAAGATATGATAAATTAGAATTGTTTGTGTGTTATTAGCTTAAGCACATTGTGTTTGTTGTGACTTAGATGAGAATCAGATCACATTTTACAGGAAATGACTGCAGAAAAACAGTTAGTTTAATATACTTTTTATTGCCACTGTATGTATCATCAGTCTTTAATACATTGAGACAGTGGTCTCCAAATTGCAGCCCGGGGGCCAGATGTGACCCTTTGCTTTGCTTTATCCAGCCCTTGAGGCACTGCTGACTTTAACAATGGGGCACCATTTCTCCCAATGAAACCAACGATGGGGCACTGTTCCTCCCCCTAATACCAAATGTGGGGATGTCTACTCCTTCTTATACAAGGAAAATTTCCACTCCTGCTGGCCACAGTCGGCCCTCCTAAAGTCTGAAGGACAATAAACTGGCCCTTTGTTTAGAAACTTTGGAGACCCTGCATTAAAGTGGCTGGAAAGTCAAAAGGTTTATACCTTAATGCATTCTATCAACCCTCCAGCATCCCTGAATACTTACCCAATCTTCCTCCAGCTATGTCCACGAGTTCCTCGGCCATCCAGGACTCTCCTCCTTATTGGCTGAGATATAGCAGTGGCACCATTGACTCCCGCTGCTGTCAGTTAGCCAATCAAGAGAGAGAGGGGGCAGGGCAAAAATGGGGCTCCATGTCTGAATGGACCAGGGAATTGGGACTCAGCTCGGGGGCCCCCATAGCAAGCTGCTTGCTGTGGGGGAACTCAACAGGACGGAGTTGCCAGGAGAGCTGAGGAGGGACATGAGAAGAGGAGGATCTGGACTGCCCTGTGCAAATCCACTGCACAGAGGAGGTAAGTATAAAACGTTTGTTATTTTAAGAGACAATAAAACAAGACTTTAAAATCTCTTTAAGGGACGACTGACAAATTAAAGACCTTAGGCCAATGTATCAGGAAAAAAAAAGCCCACAACTATATGTAATAGTTTCAGGAGCTTATCAAAGTGAAATAGTAAATATATCAATATCTACAGATATGGACACAATCAAACATATATTTAACTTAACAGAAACATAAAGAAGATTAATCAAGTATGATCAAATATGAAAGTGGCTCAGGTTGAGATCTGGGCCCTCCTGGGGCCATAGGCACAGGAAGTAGCTACATTGCTATTACGTTGTCAATCTTCTGCTTTCACCACTACAAGGATAACAATACTATTTGATTTCAGTAACATATGTATGATAGACATGGGCAGAACAGTGGTTAGTACTTCTGCCTAGCAGCAGTAAGGTTTTTGGTTCAAATCCCAACCACGGCACTACCTGCCTGGAGTCTGCATGTTCTCCTTGTGCCTGTGTGGGTTTCCTCAGGGTACTCCAGTTTCCTCCCACATTGCAAACACATGCTGATAGGTTATTTGGCTCCTGTCTAAATAGACCCTAGTGTGTGTGTGTATTTATGAATGTGAGTTAGGGACCTCAGACCTTCAGGCTTACTGCAGCCGAGTACAGGGTGTACCAAGATAGGCGTCACAGTGTTCTGACGGAACGTCTCTTCCGTTACCGAATCTGATGGGTTGCCAGTTCTGATGGAACACCCAGTATTTGTCTTGGGAACATAGCAGCTGCGCCCCTGCCCCTGCCCCTGCCAGCGTGTTGTTGACTCCCTCTGTCTTCTCCCCGCCCACTGACTTCCGGGAGTGACGCCTCTTCATTCCTGGTGGTATCAGATTAAGCATAAGAACATTTGCATGAGTAAAAGTACTCGTGCAAATGCTCGGTTTCAAAACTAATACTAGTATCTGTATCAGTGCAACCCTAGTATTTAGCTCAACGGGGTAAAACTCATTAATAAGTGAAAATTCACTTTGAAAGTTAATATGCTCTAGTCCTTTAGTAAATCAGGGTAATTGAGACAGAAGCATGTCAATCCAAGACCTAACACCCAAATACATGGGAAAATAACCTGTTTTATGGAGTCCAGTGTAGTGAGGAATGCAAAGACCTGTACAATGTTGAAGCACAACAACAGATCAAACAACTCATAACTAATAACTCAGCATAGAAGGGTGAACTCTGCAGGTCAAACTTGTAACCACTAGGTGAAATTTATTAACAATTGATTGTTCTATGTACTACCAACACTAAAATGAATTGTTTCCTGCTCTATTTAACCACTTGCCGACTGCCTAACGTACATTTTGGTCGGCAGAATGGCACGGGCAGGCAAAGCAATGTACCTGTAGTTGCTTTGAAACTGCTGCCGCCTCCGTGAGCTCCGTGACCATGCCCACGGGACCTGTGGACTTGATGCCCGCCAGTTTCCCGCGATCGTGTCACAGAGCAGCAGAACGGGTAGATGCCTATGTAAACAAGGCATTTCCCTGTTCTGCCTAGTGACAGGACAGTGATCTACTGCTCCCTGTCATCTGGAGCAGTGATCACTGTTGTGTCACTTGTAGCCCAGCCCCCACACAGTTAGAATCACTCCCTAGGACACACTTAACCCCTTCCTCGCCCCCTAGTGTTTAACCCCTTCCCTGCCAATGTCATTTACACAGTAATCAGTGCATTTTTATAGAACTGATCGCTGTATAAATGACAATGGTCCCAAAATAGTGTCAAAGGTGTCCGATGTGTCCGCTGCAATATCACAGTCACGATAAAAATTGCTGATCGCGGCCATTATTAGTAAAAAAAATAATAATAATAAAAATGCCATAAAACTATCCCCTATTTTGTAGACGCTATAACCAATCAATATACGCTTATTGTGATTTTTTTTACCAAAAATATGTAGAAGAATACATATCGGCCTAAACTGAGGAAAAAAATCTTTTTTTTATATATTTTTGGGGGATATTTATTATAGCAAAGAGTAAAAATGATTGCTTTTTTTAAAAAATTGGCGCTCTTTTTTTGTTTATAGCGCTAAAAATTAAAACCGCAGAGGTGATCAAATACCACCTATTTGTGGGAAAAAAAGGACGTCAAAATGGCCCGGTCATTGGGCAGACAATTCTTCCGGGGCTGAAGTGGTTGAACACATCCCTATTTATTTGAAACATATGGTAAAATACAGAGTTTGTAATTTTATATACTCAGTCAATACAGGGTGAGATATTATTCAGTGATACACCTTATGAGAATTCATGTTCACATATTTGTTTCCCAGAAGGGGGATTTATTATGAAGGAGAAAACATTCCATGCTTAACAGATAGGAATTAAACTTATGAGTCTATAATTACAGGTTAGCCTCTGAAAATAAAATCCCATATAACACTGAAATGAGAGCTGGAAAGCTAACCTATTAGCATAGTCACAAATCTCTTTTATGGATTTTTACCAGTGGTAAGCCTGGGCTAAGTCTCTGAAAATAAAATACCTTACAAAATCTCTAAATTGTAGGTATGTGAAATTAGCTGATTTCCATAACCACAAATCTGTTTTACTCAGTTTACTACTTATCAGTTTAAAAGTGACACAGTAGAAATCTACTGTAGAGACATTTTAGCAGCAAGAATATTGTAATTACCGTACTTTAAAACACACATATGCACATAAACAAATATTAAGTTACATTTTTTCCTGTATTTGTTGGCTTTCTTTTTGGTGTTCTTTGATTTCTCCCACAAGCCAAAACACTTAGGGGATTATTTATCAATGTTTTCACCCAAGATTCACACACCTTTCACCCAGGATTAACACCATTTTTATTTGGATTCATTTGGAGAAGCATGGAATTTTGAAATGTTGAAGACATTTTGAGGCTTATCTACAGTATCTCACAAAAGTGAGTAAACCCCTCACATTTTTGTAAATATTTTACTATATCTTTTCATGTGACAACACTGAAGAAAGGACACTTTGCTACAATGTAAAGTATTGAGTATACAGCTTGTATAACAATGTAAATTTGCTGTCCCCTCAAAAGAACTCAACACACAGGCATTAATGTCTAAACCACTGGCAATGAAAGTGAGTACACCCCTAAGTGAAAATGTCCAAATTGGGCCCAATGTGTCAATATTTTGTATGGTTACTATTATTTTCCAGCACTGCCTTAACCCTCTTGGGCATGGAGTTCACCAGAGCTTCACAGGTTGCCACTGGTGTCCTCTTCCACTCCTCCATGATGACATCACAGAGCTGGTGGATGTTAGAGACCTTGCGCTCCTCCACCTTCCATTTGAGGATGCCCCACATATACTCAATAGGGTTTAGATCTGGAGACATGCTTTGCCAGTCCATCACCTTTACCGTCAGCTTCTTTAACAAGGCAGTGGTCGTCTTGGAGGTGTGTTTGGGGTCGTTATTATGTTGGAATACTGCCCTGCGGCCCAGTCTCTGAAGGGAGGGGTTCATGCTTTGCTTCAGTATGTCACAGTACATGTTGGCATTCCATTTATGGTTCCCTCAATGAACTGTAGCTCCCCAGTGCCGGCAGCACTTATGCAGCCCCAGACCATGACACTCCCATCACCATGCTTGACTGTAGGCAAGACACACTTGTCTTTGTACTCCTCACCTGGTTAACGCCACACATGCTTGACACCATCTGAACAAATACGTTTATCTTGGTCTCATCAGACCACAGGACATGGTTCCAGTAATCCATGTCCTTAGTCTGCTTGTCTTCAGCAAACTGTTTGCGCGCTTTCTTGTGCATCATCTTTAGAAGAGGCTTCTTTCTTTCTTTCTTTCTTCTGGGACGACAGCCATGCAGACCAATTTGATGCAGTGTGTAAAGTATGGTCTGAGCACTGACAGGCTGACCCCCCACCTCTTCTACCTCTGCAGTACTCACACGTCTATTTCCCAAAGACAACCTCTGGATATGATGCTGAGCATGTGCACTCAACTTTTTTGATTGACCATGATGAGGCCTGTTCTGAGTGGAACCTGTCCTGTTAAACTGCTGTATGGTCTTGGCCACCGCGCTGTAGCTCAGTTTCAGGGTCTTGGCAATCTTCTTATAGCCTAGGCCATCTTCATGTAGAGCAACAATTCTTTTTTCAGATCCTCAGAGAGTTCTTTGCCATGAGGTGTCATGTTGAACTTCCAGTGACCAGTATGAGAGAGTGAGAGGGATAACACCAAATTTAACACACCTGCTCTCCATTCACACCGTGCAACACTAATGAGTCACATGACACCGGGGAGGGAAAATAGCTAATTGGGCCCCATTTGGATATTTTCACTTAGGCACTTTTGTTGCCAGCGGTTTAGACATTAATGGCTGTGTGTTGAGTTATTTTGAGGAGACAGCATATTTACACTGTTATACAAGCTGTAGACTACTTTACATTGTAGAAACGTGTATTTCTTCAGTGTTGTCACATGAAAAGATATAATAAAATATTTACAAAAATGTGAGGGGTGTACTCACTTTTGTGAGATACTGCAGCTTCTTCAACTCTAAAGAGTGTCAGAACATACCCTAGCATTTATAGCTGTTACAGATACTCAGAAATAAAGAAGGGTCTTCTTTATTTCTGAGTATCTGTAACAGCTATAAATGCTAGGGTATGTTCTGACACTCTTTAGAGTTGAAGAAGCTGCTTGGATAAGCATGGAAACATCAAAATTACAGAACCTGACCAGTTGAATGTAACTAATTACTATTGGCTATGCCAAGAGCATTGATATTTATCTACTAACTGTAATGTTGTTACAACTGCAACAACAGAGTTTAAAGTGTTTCTAAAGCCCCCCCCCCCAAAAAAAAAAAAAACTTCTGTGCTGCCGGATCCCTCCAGCCCCCCCTTACTCTTACCTGAGCCCGATCTGATCCAGTAATGTGCATGAGAGCAGCTTCTCTCACTGTTGTCTCCCTTCTCATTGGGATGATTGATAGCAGCTGGAGCCATTGGCTCTCACTGCTGTCAATCAAATGCTGTGATGAGGGAGTGGAGGGTGGAGCTAAGTCTTCCTGTCTGTGTAAAGAGATGCAGACATAGCAGCTAGGGAGCGAGCCAGCATGGGTGCCCCGTGGAATGTGGCTTTCCATGGGGGCACTCACGGAAGGGGAGGGGCTAGGATAACTGGTGGTGTACCCCAGAAAAGGATGATCGGGGATGCTCTGTGCAAAACCATTTTACAGAGCAGGTAAGTATACCAAGTTTGTTATTTTAATAATAAAAAAAAAAGGTTTGATAGTAATGCATTTGGCAAAGTATTACAAAACTACATACTCATCCATGGTATTCACAACCAATGAGATATCAGGCAACAGATTTTTTTTCCAAGTAGCTGAAATATAAACATAATAAAAACATATTACCACAGTTACCTTTATGGACATTAAAGGCAATATCCTCCAAACTTTAATTCTTGCTTAAGATATAGTGTTGAATGGCTAAAGTGACGATGACCCTAGTGAATGGGTGAGTCTTCCTTAACACAGTGCCACAGTGCCTGATTGGATGTGCTAATTTAATTATTCCCTATCAAGGGACAAGATGAGATGGCTGCATTTACAGCTTTGAAGCTTTCATCTCATTATTAAAACTACTAAGAATACTAAGCTCAGTACACACTGACAGTTTTTTTTACTTCATTCCAGCGGGCTGAACAAAAAAAAAAGGAGGAGCTTGCTGGACTAACTATGCGATGTTAGTATAGCAACCTGCCTGCTGATTTATTGTGTTTTGACGGGAGGACTACCCACCCACCATAACACACCAGTCAGCACTTACAGCTATTGGCTGCGAGCACTGATCAGATGCCGATCGACTGCTGTCTTTTCCAGCATGCCCACTTGACAGAAGCTGGTCATTCAGCCGGCTTCTGCCGGACAGGCTGCTGTACAAACATGCCGCATGTCGTTCGGTTTCTGTGCAACTGGCCACTACCGGAAGATATTCAGTCTGTGTGTACCGGACTTAAGAGCAATTTATGATGTGCTGACTCATTTCAGTGTAGACTTAAACCCCATACACAATATTAGATTTTCTGCAGATTTTTGTCTTCAGATTTACCAAAACCATGTAGTGCAAGGGCCTGCCTGATTGCATACAAATCAAAACTCTAATGCCCTGTACACACGATCGGATTTCCGATGGAATAAAATCCGATGGAATTTTCCGTCCGAATTCCGATGAAGCTGACTTCCATCAGTCTTGCATACACACTGTCAAACTAAATTCCGACTGTCCAAAACGCGGTGACGTAAAACACTCAGACGAGCCGAGAAAAATTAAGTTCAATGCTTCCGAGCATGCGTCGACTTGATTCTGAGCATGCGTGGATTTTTCTCCGATGGAATTCCAAACAGACAATCGGAATTTCCCATCGGATAAATTTAAACCATGTTCTATTTTTTTACTCTGATGGAAACAAGTCCATCAGATTTTATTCCATCGGAAATCCGATCGTGTGTACAAGGCATTAAAGTTTGAACTTATATAATATGGTTTTGGTAAATCTGAAGACCAAAATCTGCAGAAAATCGAGTAATGTGTATGGGGCTTTACTCTACAAGAAAAATGGACTCTGCACACAACCAAAGACCAAACCAACCTTCTTTAGGTATTTAAATTATCAGGTAGTTTGATAGTTATTTTAATCCCTTTATTTTTTACTGTTGTTTATGTCTGATTTGTAATATCTTTTCTATAAACATTTGTACCGTTTTTAGTTTATCTCATTAAAACAATATTTAACAATCATTGAGCAAAATCCCCAAAGTTTTAATTAGAAATTAAATAACTTTTCCCCTCTTGGAAGAAGCTACCGTATTTTAAACTCTGTTACATTCCTGTCTGGGTGTGGAAATGAGTGATACAGTTGTGATGGTGGCCACTGTGTGTGTGTAAAGGGTTAACTACTCAGCCAATCTGTTCCAGAGATGATCATTTCTAATCTGTTGGTGCTTAGATTTTTGTCCCTCAGGGTGGGATCTGAGGGTGTAATCCTCATAGCTAGATCCTCTGGAGGCTTTTTATAACACTCTTAAACTTTAACAGATGTCTCATCCTCTCTATCCCAATGGCATGGTGGCATAGAGAAAGAAAGTAATAAGAGATCTCTCCTATGGGTGAAAAAAACTGCTGTAAAGTGGGATTAGAATCTCTGTCAAGTTTTTTTATTTTATTATTATTGCTGTCTGTATTTTCGCTCCCTGATGAAACTAAAATTCCCTTCATACCTTTTCCTAATGCTATGAGTCAGAAACAAGAGAAAATAACTATAATGGAAAAATCAGAAATACAAATCTGACAGAAGTTCTGAACACTTTAAAATCTTTTAAAAACTAGGACTTTAAAATGCTGGAATGAGTTCTGTGTTCTCTTATGAACTTATGCCGCGTACACACGATCATTATTCACGGCGGTTAAAAAACCGCCGTGAATAATGACAGGAAAAACGAGGGAACCAATTGGTTCCCTACACACGGTCGTTTTTCCCGTCATTTTTTCTCTTGACGAGAAAAACGACCGTCTGTGGGCTCCGCGGCAGTGTTTCCCTATGGGAAAACTGCTGCGGAAAAAAATGCTGGAAATAACGACGAGAAAATTTAGAACATGTTCTAATTTTTCACGTCGTTTTTTATGCCGTTTTTCTCGACGAGAAAAACAACATAAAGCCCACAGACGATCGTTTTTCTCGGCGAAAAAAAAAATGACGTTTTTCTCGGTGAGAAAACGGTCGTGTGTACGCGGATTAGATTGAATGTAAAACACTTTTATAAATGCATATTAATGTTTTGCATATTTAGGCTGTGTATTCTTCTTAGTATTGCAACACATCAATTGGCTTTACGGTTCTTCTCACTGTTCTTTTGCAATTTTATTAACTAAATACATAGTTACATAGTTAGTCTGGTTGAAAAAACAAACAAATCCATCCAGCTCGACCAATAGAATGAACAAGCCCCTAGCGTTCATGCGGGGCTCCATGGGACAGTACAGAGTGCTGCTGTGGTTCCTGCCATCTTCCGCCCCCCCCCCCCCTGTTTATGGTGAATTGGGTTGCTCTGGGTGATGGCAGGATTCGGAGCGGCATAGCAACGGCTACTGATTGGCTGATTCTGGCGGGATTGAGCTGGACAGTGGCTTTAAAAGCCGGCAGCTTTCCTGCTCTGTTTCACAGCCTGAGGGGACGCCGCAGAAGCAGGAACCGTGCTGCTGAAGTTACCTGCCATTATGGAAGAACTGCTGCGTCACCTCATTGCTAAAGCTGAGAGCCATGGAGGGGCGGAGTGGTTGCGGAGGTGTTTGGAGGAAGAAGCTGTCCCTCCATTGGCGGTGTCTGTGGGGGTAGAGAAGGCTCAGTCTGAGCCGGAACCTGCTCCCCCTGCTGTTCAAAAAAGAGTTCAGAAAGGTAACAAGGGAAAGAGGTTGAGAAGTGAAGATTCTCCCTCTTCTCCTGAAAAGGTGAATGTGAAGCAGGCAAGGTCACGCTCCTGTAACAGAGCCAGAAGTGGATCACCTCAGCCAGCAGGTGCGGGCTGTTCTAGTGAGGTGACAGTGTCTGGGCAGCCTGTCAGCGTGGACCGCAGCCATGGTGAGAGAAATGATTTAAACTTAATTGAATTAGGTAAAGTAGTTGGTTCTTTAGCCAATGTACTTGCTAAGATAAATGAATCCAATATTGGTACTGTATGGAATAGCGGTGGCTCTAGCGGTATGCATATGCCTGATAATACTGTTTTTTCACAGGGTAACCCCGCAATTCCAGTCAGTGTTAACCCTTTGAATACAAGGGTATCTATAATTGAGAAATTACCTGTTAATGACTTTAATACAGTTTTTTCTTTGCCTTCTTCTTCACTGAATTCTTTACCTGTAAAATCTTTAGTGTCTGAAACATGTTTTAAAGAGACCCTTCCTTGTGAACTGTCCGTGAAGGAAAAAATTTGGCGGGGGGAATTTATAGATATACTATCATTGCTTCCTTCCTCTAAAGAATTCTTATTGAAATCTGAGAAGAGATTAGATGATAGGTCTGAAGAAGATAGGAGAAGGGCAATTCCTAGGACTTTTCAGAATTGGCTTCAAGCCTTTTGTATTTTTTCCTCAGTAATGGGTGAGCGTTTCCCTGACAAGTGCTCAGGATTATTCCAACATCTAGATATAGTGGCGGAGGCTTACCGTCATTTTGGAGGCATCTCCTGGTTCAGCTATGATGAGAGCATCAGGCAGAAGCTTTCAGCCCATCCTTCCCTCCGTTGGGGGGTTAAAGATGTAGATTTGTGGCTGAATTTGATGCTGCCACAAAGGCAGCAATACACTCAGAGGCCTCAAACTACAAACAGTCCTCAGGCTAATTTTCGTAAAGAAGTATGCTTCGCATTTAATGACTCCCAATGTAGATTCTTATCCAATTGCAGGTATAAGCACGAATGCTCATTCTGCACTGGTGCACACGCAGCATCCCGTTGTTTAAAAAAATCAGCTGCTGTAGTCCAGTCAAGGGACACTAATGCGAAGGGCATGGACGCCAGTGAAACTGTCAGAAATGCAGTTTTGGCTAGATCAATACCCAGATCGCAAGATGGCGGTCCTTCTATATGAAGGGTTCAAATTTGTTTTTTTGGTCCCTTCCTTTTTAGGTCAAGGTTGCACCCCGGTTAGAAATCTTCGTTTGGTTCTGTTAAACCCAGATATAGTGAGGGAAAAAATTTTGAAGGAGCTGCGAGAATATAGAATAGCCGGTCCTTTTTCATCCCCCCCATTTTTGAATTTTCGTTTATCTCCTTTAGGCCTGGTCCCCAAAAAAGAGACAGGCTCTTTTAGTTTAATCCACCATTTATCCTTTCCTCATGGTAATTCCTTGAACGACGAAATATCAGATTTGGAGTCTTCTGTGTCTTAATTATCTTTTGATGAAGCTTTAGCTTTGTTGAAACAATTTGGCAAAGCTTCTCTTCTGGCAAAGGCAGACATAAAATCTGCATTTCGTCTTTTACCGGTTCATCCAACAGGTTTTAACTCTCTGGGCTTTTATTTTGAAGATCACTTTTATTTTGATAAGTGTTTGCCCATGGGGTTTTCCAAGTCATGTGGTGATTTTGAGGCTTTTTCAACATTTATACAGTGGGTTTTATCACAAAATTCCCCTCAAGGTGGAGTCATCCATTATTTAGACGATTATTTGTTTATTGGCCCGCCTGGAGTTCAAGTTTGTTCTGAAATGATGGTTTGTTTCTTCAACATCTGCAGATCATTCGGGATCCCGATAGCCCATGAAAAAACAATGGGTCCGGTGACAGTGATTGAATTCCTGGGCATAACAATTGATTCAGTTGCTATGGAATTCCGTCTTCCAAT
This sequence comes from Rana muscosa, assembly GCA_029206835.1. NCBI lineage: Eukaryota > Metazoa > Chordata > Amphibia > Anura > Ranidae > Rana > Rana muscosa. The sequence continues at coordinate 1,061,597,690 of CM055116.1, forward strand.
GTAAAAAATTTTGAGAATGAGAGTACTCATTGCTAATTTTTTGACTAGGAGAAAAGTGCTTTTGCGCGAGGTTCAGTCTTTACTGGGACTTTTCGCTTTTGCGTCTAGGGTAATCCCAGTAGCCAGAGTTTTTTCTCGTAGATTCACTCTGGCCACTAAAGGGTTGAAAAATCCTCTTTCACATGTTTCTATTACACGACCTATTAAGGAGGATTTGAAGGTTTGGGACCAATTCCTGTTACATTTTAATGGCAGTATGGTATGTCAGAGTGATTTCGTTGAAGACATAGATATCCGCTTGTTTACAGATGCATCAGGTTCGGTTTCTTTTTGGCACTTTTTTGGACGGTCATTGGTGCGCTGATAGATGGCCGGAATCCTGGAGGTCACCAGATATTATCCATAACCTAGTTTTGCTGGAATTATTCCCGGTGGTGGTAGCTATTACCATTTGGCATAAACATTTGGAGAACAGGCGGGTAATCCTTCACACAGATAATAAAGGTGTGTTTTTTGCTAATATTTGCCTTTCATCAAAATCCGAATTAGTTATAAAGTTACTTCGTTTTTTGGTGTTGCAATGCATGATTTTTAATATCTGGCTAAAGGCAAAACATATTCCTGGTCTTACCAATGAGATTGCCGATTCTTTATCTCGTTCGCAGTTCCAGAGGTTTCGGTTACTCGCTCCAGATGCGGATCAAGAAGGATTGTCATGCCCAGTTTCTCTCTGGGACCTGATCTGGAATTAATTGAGGTGAACATAAGGAATTCTGTTGCCCCTAAGACTTGGGAAGAATATTCTCAATCATGGTCTAGGTGGTGTAACTTCTGTACAGAAGCTGATTGTTCAGTTGGTTTGGTGGATGCATATACTGCTCTATGCTTTGTTTCTTCCTTAAGAAGAATCTTAGTCCGTCTTCAGTGCATAAGATTTTAGCCGGTGTTTAATTTTTTCTAAAAATGTCTGGTTTGCCTGCTCTCTCTTCCTTTTTTCCAGTTAAGCAAGCAATGAAGGGTTTCAGAAGATCTGTGCCAGCTGTTGACAATAGACGGCCCATTTCTTCTGAGTCATTGCTTAAACTGATGTCCACGTTGGAATTAGTGTGTTTTTCTCCATATGAGGTTTCTTTGTTCAGAGCGTTTTTTTTTTTATAGCATTCTTTGGTGCTTTTAGAGTGGGGGAGCTTACAGCACCTAATAAGGTTTCAGCATCTTTTTTAGAGTTTTTGGATATTTCTGTTAACGAAGGTTCGATTAAGATTTTTCTCCGTAGATCTAAGATGGACCAATTAGGGAAGGGTCACTGGATAACCCTTCATAGAGCTCCTGTTCAGAGCATTTGTCCAGTTTTCAGAGTCTCGCAATATCTTTCCATTCGCCCCGTTTATCCAGGTTCATTTTTTTTTTCACAATAATTTGTCTCCTCTGACAAGATTCCAGTTTTCATCTGTCCTGTCTTCTTGCCTTAAAAAACTTAATCTGTCTGGTTTTCACTTTTCCTCGCATTCCTTTAGGATAGGTGTGGCTACTGAAGCCAGTTGTCAGGGCCCGGACTGGTGGCTAGTGAGGACACAGGAGGTGGATCCTCTGTGCCAGAGAGGCGTAGGCATGGGTCGCACTGGAGGACCGGTTCTAAGCAGCTACCGGTTTTCACCAGAGCCCGCCGCAAAGCGGGATGGACTTGCTGCGGCGGTAGCAACCAGGTCGTGTCCTCCAGTAGCGGCTCGACTTCTCTGGCAGCTGAGATAGGCACGGTACACAGGGACTAGGCAGAGGCAAGGTCAGACGTAGCGGAATGTCAGGGCAGGCGGCAATGGTTCGTAGTCAGGGGCAACGGCAGAAGGTCAGATACTCTGGCAAGGAAACTACAAAACGCTTTCTCAGGGCACTAAGGCAACAAGATCCGGCAAGGACAGGAAGGGGGAGTGGGTTTTTAAGTGTTTTGGGTGTGTACACAGTAATTGGACCAGGCACCAATCAATGGTGCACTGGCCCTTTAAATTTAAGAAGACCGGCGCGCGCGCGCCCTGGAGAGCAGCGGGACCGCGCGCGCCGGGACGGAGCAGGAGGAGGAGGCCGGTGAGCAGGATGGAATGCGATCCACGGGCGGACAGGTGCCACCGCATGGATCGCATCCCCGCCAGCATCAGAGCAGCGCTCACGGTCAGAGGGGCCGACCGGAGCGCTGTAGGGGAACAGACGCCGCGGGCGCTCCGGGGTGGATGGGACACCCGGAGCGCTCGGCGTTACAGTACCCCCCCCTTAGGTCTCCCCCTCTTCTTGGAACCCAAGAATCTACGGATGAGCTCTTTATCTAAAATGTTGGGCTCAGGTTCCCAGGATCTTTCCTCAGGACCACAGTTCTCCCAATCAACTAAAAAACATTTTTTACCTCGGATGACCTTGGAGGCGAGGATTTCTTTCACCGAGAAGACATCGGAAGAACCAGAGACAGAAGCAGGAGCAGTGACCTTGGTGGAAAATCGGTTAAGAATGAGGGGTTTAAGAAGAGACACATGAAAAGAGTTGGGAATACGAAGAGAAGGAGGAAGGTGGAGCTTGTAAGAAACAGAATTGATTTGGTTTTTGATTTTAAATGGCCCGAGGTAACGAGGACCCAGCTTGTAGCTAGGTACCCGAAACCGAACATATTTGGAGGAGAGCCACACTTTGTCACCAGGGGCATAGACAGGAGGGATTCTTCTTTTTTTATCTGCATGTCTCTTCATGCGGGCAGAGGCCAGTGAGAGTGACTTTTGAGTCTCTTTCCAGATAGAGGCAAAGTCCTGAGTTAATTCATCCACGGCCGGAACTCCAGAAGACGTGGGAATGGGGAAGGGGGGCAATGGGTGACGGCCGTAGACCACAAAGAAAGGCGACTTGGAGGAAGATTCAGAGTTCTTGAAATTGTATGAGAATTCTGCCCAGGGCAATAGGTCGACCCAATCGTCTTGACGGGCGGAGACAAAATGTCGTAGGTAGTCACCAAGGACCTGGTTAACTCTCTCCACCTGTCCATTGGACTGCGGGTGATAAGCGGAAGAAAAATTCAACTTAATCTTAAGTTGAGTACAGAGAGCTCTCCAAAATTTTGAGATGAATTGAACGCCTCTATCCGAGACGATATGTGAGGGCAGCCCATGGAGGCGGAAAATTTGAAGAAAAAAATGCTTCGCCAACTGAGGTGCAGTAGGCAGGCCAGGGAGCGGGACAAAATGAGCCATTTTAGAAAAGCGGTCAACGACCACCCAGATGACAGTGTTACTACGAGACAAATGGAGGTCCGTGATGAAATCCATGGTGATGTGGGACCATGGTTGTTCAGGCACAGGTAGGGGAAGGAGAAGACCTGCAGGCTTCTGGCGAGGAGTCTTGTCACGTGCACAGATAGTGCAGGCCCGTACAAAGTCAGTCACATCTTTCTCCTGGGTAGGCCACCAATAGTGTCTGGCAATCAATTGTATGGATTTTTTGATCCCAGCGTGACCGGCTAGATGGGAGGAATGGCCCCACTTGAGTATCTGAAGCCGAAGGCGTGGAGGAACGAAAGTCTTTCCTGGAGGAATTGGCACGAGAGAAGCGGGAGCAGAGGAAATCAGACACTCAGGGGGTACGATGTGTTGAGGAGGAGTCTCGGTTTCAGAGGTATCGGAGAAACGGGACAAGGCATCAGCCCTGACATTTTTGTCTGCGGGCCGAAAATGGATCTGGAAGTTGAAGCGGGCAAAGAACAATGACCACCTGGCCTGGCGAGGATTTAGGCGCTGAGCGGACTGAAGTTAGGACAAATTTTTATGGTCAGTGTAGATGGAGATAGGGTGAAGGGATCCTTCCAGGAGATGTCTCCACTCTTCTAATGCCAACTTGATGGCCAACAGTTCACGGTCACCTATGGAATAGTTTTTTCCGGAGGGGAGAAAGTTTTAGAGAAAAAAACACAAGTGACGTTTTTCCCTTTAGCGTTTTTTTGAAGAAGCACAGCTCCGGCTCCTACCGAGGAGGTGTCAACTTCAAGGAAGAACGGCTTTAGAGGATCTGGCCGAGACAGGACAGGTGCAGAGGAGAAGGCGGTCTTAAGGCGAGTAAAGGCTTCCTCCGCTTGAGGCGGCCAGGACCTAGGATTCGCGTCTTTTTTGGTCAGTGCCCCTATAGGAGCAACGATGGTGGAGAAGTGGGGTATGAACTGACGATAGTAGTTGGCGAATCCAAGGAAGCGTTGGATAGCACAAAGTCCAGAGGGGCGTGGCCAACCCAAGACTGCGGAGAGTTTGTCAGGGTCCATTTGAAGACCTTGTCCAGAGACCAGATAACCTAGGAAAGGAAGACTGCTGCGCTCAAAAAGGCATTTTTCAAATTTAGCGTAAAGATGATTTACGCGGAGGCGCTGGAGCACTTGACGGACATGGAGCCGATGTTCCTTAACTTGGCAGAGAAGATTAGGATGTCGTCAAGATAGACAACCACACAGGTATACAGTAGGTCCCGGAAGATTTTGTTGACAAAATCTTGAAAGACTGCAGGGGCGTTGCAAAGTCTGAACGGCATGACAAGATATTCAAAGTGACCATCTCTGGTGTTAAATGCGGTTTTCCATTCATCTCCTTTACGGATTCTGATGAGGTTATAAGCGCCCCTGAGGTCCAATTTAGAAAAAACTTTTGCTCCGCGCAGACGGTCAAAGAGCTCCGAGATGAGAGGTAGAGGGTAGCGGTTTTTAATAGTGATTTTATTGAGACCACGATAGTCTATGCAAGGGCGTAGAGATCCGTCCTTCTTGGCCACGAAGAAGAACCCCGCTCCGGCTGGAGAAGATGATTTCCTAATAAAACCTCTCTTGAGGTTCTCCTGAATGTATTCAGTCATGGCCTTGGTTTCAGGAGAGGAGAGAGGGTAAATTCTGCCACGGGGTGGTGTAGTACCTGGGAGCAAGTCAATGGGGCAGTCATAGGGTCTATGTGGTGGTAAGACCTGCGCCTGTTTTTTGCAAAAGACATCAGAAAAGTCCTGATAGGCCTTTGGAAGGCCAGACAAAGGAGTAGTGATGGGGACTTGACAGGTCGGTACAGACTTAAGGCAATGCTTGTGACAGGAGTCACCCCAGGATTTAATGTCCCAAGTGGTCCAGTCGAGGGTAGGAATGTGACGCTGGAGCCAGGGTAGGCCAAGAAGGATGTCAGAAGTACAGTTCGGCAGAACAAAGAATTCAATCCTTTCTTGGTGAAGAACACCAACGGACATGAGCAGGGGTTCGGTGCGGTAACGCACGGTACAATCCAAATTCTCTCCATTTACGGAGGAAATGAAGAAGGGTTTGATGAGACGGGTAACAGGAATGTTGAACCTGTTGATGAAAGAGGCTTCAATAAAGTTTCCTGCAGAACCAGAGTCCAGGAAGGCCACCGCAGGGGAGAGGGAGCCCGCAGAAGGAGAAATCCGCACAGGAATAGTCAGACGTGGAGAGGAAGAATTCACACCTAGTAACGCCTCTCCCACGTTCACTAGGTGCGGGCGTTTCCCTGACGCGGAGGACGAATAGGACAGTCTTTTAGGAAGTGATCAGAGCTCGCACAATAAAGGCATAAGTTCTCGTTCCTACGGCGAGACCTCTCTTGTAGGGTCAGGCGAGACCGGTCCACTTGCATGGCCTCCTCGGTGGGAGGCACGGTAACAGGATGCATTGGATTCAGAAAGAGAGGAGCCAGGCGCGGATGACGCCTGGTGCGAACGAGATCTTTCTCCTGGCGAAGCTCTTGGCGTCTTTCGACGTAGCGCATATCGATGCGGGTAGCTAAATGGATGAGTTCCGTCAAGGAAGAGGGTATCTCTCGTGCGGCCAGACAATCCTTGATGTGGCCGGATAAACCCTTCTTGAAGGTCGCACAGAGAGCCTCATCATTCCAGGCTAACTCTGAGGCCAGTGTGCGGAACTGTATGGCATATTCGCCCACAGAGGAGTTTCCTTGGACAAGGTTAAGCAGGGCAGTTTCAGCGGATGAGGCTCGGGCTGGTTCCTCAAAAACGCTGCGAACCTCAGCAAAGAAGGACTGAACGGTGGCTGTAGCAGGGTCGTTGCGGTCCCAGAGTGGCGTGGCCCAGGCCAAGGCCTTTCCAGACAACAGAGAGACCACGAATGCCACTTTAGACCGTTCTGTGGAAAACTGGTCAGACATCATCTCAAGATGCAGGGAACATTGGGACAAGAATCCCCGGCACATCCTAGAATCCCCGTCAAATTTCTCCGGAAGAGACAGGCGAATTCTCGAGGTAGTAGCGGCAGCTCGGAGAGGGGAAGATGCTGGACCATGGCGGTCAACTGCGACAGCTGCTGTCCTTGTTGGACGATCTGTTGCGACTGCTGGGCAACCACGGTAGTGAGGTCAGCGAGATTTGGCAGCGGTACCTCAGCGGGATCCATGGCCGGATCTACTGTCAGGGCCCGGACTGGTGGCTAGGGATGGGCCCGGTGCTCGATTCGAACCCATGTTCGAATCGAGCATCGGGCGTTCGCTCGCTCGTCGAGCCCAGAACTATTTGGGCCGTTCGCATCACATTCGTGTGATGCGAGCGGCCCCGCAATGCATTGCGGCCGGCGCGGCCGGCGCAGTGCATTGCTGGCTGATGATTGGCCAAGCATGCACTGTGACCCCGCATGCTTGGCCAATCACAGCGCCCGAAACTCGGAGAGCAATAATTGGCTACAGGCAGGACGCCTGTAGCCAATTACAGCTCAGGGGCTTTAGTACACGCCCCACCATTTAAAAGGCCGCCACGCCATCGGCCCCGGTCACATGAGTTCCGGCTTTAGGAGAGATTAGTCTGCTGATTCTGTCTTTGCTTGATACTGAAAGATTTGCTCTTCTTTGCTAAACCATTGGCTATTTCTTTGCTAAACCATTGCTACCTAAGTCATTGATCGTTCATTGCTGCTGATTGCACAGTTAGTGTGTTATTAGCTGCTGCTGGGGATTAGTCTGGTGCGTGCTTACTGTTAGTACAGTATTGCAGTAGTACCAACCGCAGTGCTGTTAGCACAGCATTGCACCCCAACAGCACCCATAGGACTTCTAGTGTGTTAGTGGCAGCAAACAGAGCTCCTATATTTTCTTCTCAGCAGCACCCATAGGACTTCTAGTGTGTTAGTGGCAGCAAACAGAGCTCCTATATTTTCTTCTCAGCACCACCCATAGGACTTCTAGTGTGTTAGTGGCATCACACAGAGCTCCTATATTTTCTTCTCAGCAGCACCCATAGGACTTCTAGTGTGTTAGTGGCAGCAAACAGAGCTCCTATATTTTCTTCTCAGCAGCACCCATAGGACTTCTAGTGTGTTAGTGGCAGCAAACAGAGCTCCTATATTTTCTTCTCAGCAGCACCCATAGGACTTCTAGTGTGTTAGTGGCAGCAAACAGAGCTCCTATATTTTCTTCTCAGCAGCACCCATAGGACTTCTAGTGTGTTAGTGGCATCACACAGAGCTCCTATATTTTCTTCTCAGCAGCACCCATAGGACTTCTAGTGTGTTAGTGGCAGCAAACAGAGCTCCTATATTTTCTTCTCAGCAGCACCCATAGGACTTCTAGTGTGTTAGTGGCATCACACAGAGCTCCTATATTTTCTTCTCAGCAGCACCCATAGGACTTCTAGTGTGTTAGTGGCAGCAAACAGAGCTCCTATATTTTCTTCTCAGCAGCACCCATAGGACTTCTAGTGTGTTAGTGGCATCACACAGAGCTCCTATATTTTCTTCTCAGCAGCACCCATAGGACTTCTAGTGTGTTAGTGGCATCACACAGAGCTCCTATATTTTCTTCTCAGCAGCACCCATAGGACTTCTAGTGTGTTAGTGGCATCACACAGAGCTCCTATATTTTCTTCTCAGCAGCACCCATAGGACTTCTAGTGTGTTAGTGGCAGCAAACAGAGCTCCTATATTTTCTTCTCAGCAGCACCCATAGGACTTCTAGTGTGTTAGTGGCAGCAAACAGAGCTCCTATATTTTCTTGTCAGCAGCACACATAGTACCTATAGTGTGTTAGTGTCAGCACCCATAGGACCTACAGTGTGTTGTGAGCACACATAGGAGTTCTATTTTTTATACTATATACACTACCGACTACAATGGCTGGAAGACCGCCAAGGAGAGGCAGAGCGTGCCGAGGCAAGAACACAGGGCAGGCAGGCTCTGTTTCTAGAGACAACAGTGCTGGCCGTGGACGTGGTCGTGCATCGTCATCAGCACGTGGCCATGGGACACGCTTGTCTTTGTTTTCGGCAGCTGGACATGTGGAGCCGCATCATGCCGAAGGCTTGGTAGAATGGATGACCAAGCCCTCCTCATCCTCCTCATCCTCTCTCACCCAGGCTCAGGGTACTGGCAGAGCAGCTGCCAACGCGTACTCAATGGCATCATCAGCCACCCCTTCCCTAGACCCACCATGTCCTCCTGAGGAGTCCCCCGAACTGTTTGAGCACAGTGTTGGGTACATGCTCCAGGAGGATGCCCAACGATTCGAAGGCTCAGATGATGATACCCAGCTTGAGGAAGTCAGTAGTGTGCGCGCAGAGAGAGGGGATGCTGAAGGACAGCAATCTGGCAGTAGTGTTCCACCAGCTGCAGCTTACTGCCAGGTTTGCTCTAGTGGTGAAGAGGGAGGGGATGATGAGGTCACTGACTCCACGTGGGTGCCTGAAGGGAGAGAGGAGGAGGAGGAGGAGGATGCAGCGTCACATGTCCAACGAGGCAGGATGCCCCCTGGAGGCCAGCTAGAGGCCAGCACAGCAACTGTACCACACCGCAGAGCTCCGCCTGTGCAGGGCGCTGCCTCTGCACATTATCACAAAAGTTCTTTGGTGTGGGCCTTTTTTGAGACGAGTGCATCAGATCGCACCACTGCTATTTGCAATATTTGTCTCAAGCGTATCTCGCGTGGCCAAAACATCAGCCGCTTGGGCACCACAAGCATGAGCAGACATATGTCGACCTGCCATGCAGCTCGTTGGCAAGCACACATAAAAGACCCACACCAAAGAACAAAGCGGACCTCTCCTTGCTCCTCATCAGCTGGGATCTCCATCCCCACTATATCTTCAGTCCTCTCTGAAAGCTGCTCTGAGAGGACTGAAGGTGTAGAATTAGGTGTGTCACAACCAAGTACTTGCAGTACACCGACGTCCGATTGTAGCAGGCAAATTTCCCTGCCCCAGCTGCTGGACCGTCGAAAGAAGTATACTCCCAGCCATCCACATGCCCAGCGGTTGAATGCTAGCTTGGCTAAATTGCTAGCACTTCAACTGCTGCCTTTTCAGTTGATAGACTCGGCCCCCTTCCGTGAGTTTGTTCAATGTGCGGTTCCTCAGTGGCAGGTTCCCAAACGCCACTTTTTCTCACGGAAGGCGATTCCGTCTCTCTACTGGCATGTGGAAGGCAATGTCCATGCCTCGCTGGACAGGGCGGTCAGCGGTAAGGTGCATATTACCGCTGACTCATGGTCCAGCAGGCATGGACAGGGACGTTATCTTTCTTTCACGGCCCATTGGGTCACTCTATTGGCAGCTGGGAGGGATGCAGGACAAGGTGCAGTAGTGTTGGAGGTTGTTCCGCCACCACGCCTCCAAAATGCTACTACTGGTTGTGACACACCTCTCTCCTCCACCCCCTCCTCTTCTTCTTCCTCCATGTCCTCTTCGAGTGCTCTGTCCTCGGAACCAGCGGTGCTCCGTAGGCGTACAAGGGGCTACGCGAGTACGCAGGCAAAAAGATGCCATGCCGTGCTTGCGCTGGTGTGTTTGGGGGACAGGAGCCACACTGGGCCAGAGGTTCTGGCAGCTCTGCAGGGGCAGGCCGAGAGGTGGTTGACGCCACGCCAGCTTAAGCCAGGAATGGTCGTTTCTGATAATGGCACCAACCTCCTCTCCGCCCTGCGACAGGGGCAGCTCACCCATGTGCCCTGTATGGCTCACGTCCTCAACCTGGTGGTGCAGCGGTTCTTGGGCAGGTTCCCAGGCTTACAGGATGTCCTGAGGCAGGCCAGGAAAGTCTGTGTGCATTTCCGCCGATCTTATAATGCCAGTGCTCGGCTGACTGAGCTGCAAAAGGAGCTGAACCTGCCCAAGAACCGCCTAATATGTGACATGCCCACCAGGTGGAACTCAACGTTGGCCATGCTGCAGCGACTGCACACGCAGCAGAGGGCCATCAATGAGTACCTTTGCGACTACGGCACCAGGACAGGGTCAGGGGAGCTTGGCTTTTTTCCCCCACGCCAGTGGAGCATGATCAGGGATGCATGCACTGTCCTCTCACCATTTGAGGAGGCCACGAGGATGGTGAGCAGTGACAGTGCATGCATCAGTGACACTGTACCTCTTGTCCACCTGTTGGAGCATACGCTGCGTGGGATAATGGACAGGGCACTTGAGGCAGAACAGAGGCAGGAAGAGGAGGACTTCCTTGTCTCTCAAGGCCCCCTTTATCCAGACAATGTTCCTTCTGTCCCACCCATCACACAGGAAGAGGAGGAGGAGGAGGAGGAGGATTGTGTGAGCATGGAGGTGGAGCCTGGCACTCAGCATCAGCAGCAGCAGTCTTTTAGGGATGATGTACAGTCCCAACAAACCAGTGGACTTGTACGTGGCTGGGAGGAGGTGGCTGGCGATCATGTCATCCTCAGTGACCCAGAAGACTCCGGACCGAATGCCTCAGCTAACCTACGCTGCATGGCCTCCCTGATCCTGCAAAGCCTGCGGAAGGATCCTCATGTTCTTCGGATCAAGGAGAGTGACCATTACTGGCTGGCCACTCTCCTTGATCCACGGTACAAGGGTAAGGTTGCGGACCTTATCTTGCCGTCGCAGAGGGAGCAGAGGATGAGACATCTCAGGGAGGCCTTGCAGAAAGGTCTGTGCAACGCGTTCCCAGAAACTGGGAGGTTACAAACTCCTGGTCCTGGACGACGAGTTGCTGAGGCTTCGGTCAGTAGCAGAAGGAGCGGTGGGGAAGGTGGACGTCTGACCGATGCGTTCAGACAATTTTTTAGTCCGCAGCCCCAAGGTATGATCGGTTCCAGCAACCATCGCCAGCGTCTGATATACATGGTGCAGGAATACCTAGGGGCAAGGTCAGACTTGGACACCTTTCCCACCGAAAATCCTCTGGCTTACTGGGTCCTGAGGATGGATCACTGGCCAGAGCTTGCACAGTATGCAATTGAGCTACTGGCCTGTCCTGCATCCAGCGTTCTTTCCGAACGCACATTCAGTGCTGCTGGAGGATTTGTCACCGATCATAGGGTGCGCCTGTCCACCGACTCGGTTGATCGACTGACCTTCATAAAAATGAATCAGTCTTGGATCACCACCAGCTACCAGACACCTGAAGCGGATATAACGGAATAATTTATAATGTCACATCCCTTCAAGACTGCCTATGCTGATGCTGAGTGACTGTCCTGTTATGTTCACTGACTATCCTCTTCCTCCTCCTCAATGATCCATGCCACCACACCAGTGCCTAAGGCACAATTTTTCAGCCCCTGTATAACAGGGGCGTGTAATTACAATTTTTTAAAAAGATGCTTCGCAACAGGTGTGACTGCTGTGCTCCAAGTACAGTATCTGTGAGGGGTTGCAGTGTTGTGGCACCAGCACCAATGCCTAAGGCACAATTTTTCAGCCCCTGTTTAACAGGGGCGTGTAATTACAAATCTTGATCTAATAGTTCACAGCAGGGCCCATTCCTGCGCCCACCAAGAGTAACTATGAGGGCCTACAGTCTTGTGGCAACACCGTCCACCACCACCACCACCACCAAAGGCCCAATTTTTCTGCCCTGTTCAACAGGTGCATGCAATTACAAATCTTGATCTAATAACTCACAGCAGGGCCCATTCCTGCACCCACCAAGAGTAACTGTGAGGGCTTACAGTCTTGTGGCAACACCGTCCACCACCACCACCACCACCACCACCAAAGGCCCAATTTTTCTGCCCGGTTCAACAGGTGCATGCAAGTACAAATCTTGATCTATTAACTCACAGCAGGGCCCATTCCTGTGCCCACCAGTCTTGTGGCTACACCAACATCTAATAGGGCAAATTTCTGCAGAGTATATACGGCAGGCCCCTACTTTCAAACATCCAACTTACAAACGACTCCTACTTGCAAACGGCAAGAGAAAACAGGAAGTGAGAGGAAATCTACCCCTAGGAAGGAAAATTCTATCCTGTTAGATTTAATTTGGGAAAAAGGTATCTCCTCTCTACTGATGCTTTATCACCAATCCTTGTTTCAATTAAAACCCCACTTTTCCAAAAACATTTGTCATTGGGACGGAAAGTGAGGTGACATGTTCTGAACAGATGTGCAAAGACAGCAAATGTTACAGGGGTGATAACCCCTCCCTATGTTCTCCAAAAAGCTTAAAAATTGATTTTTTTGGGATGTAGCTACACTTCATAATGTACCTGTTCAGATTCTACTTAAGAACAAACCTACAGTCCATGTCTTGTTTGCACCACCTATATACTGCTGTTCAGAGTATATAGGGTTGTAGGTATAGGGTTTTATTTTGGGTGCGGGGTCCCCCTTAGTATCCATACAAGACCCAAAGGGGCTGGGGTGGGGGGGGGGGGGTGATGGGGTAGCCATGCCATTTTTCTCAAGGATTTTCAGCCATATGGCGGCCAGGACAAGACATGACATTAAAGCCGCAAGTGGTTTTAAATGGCTTCTTTTTTTCCTTTACAAATGTCATTTTGTGCAAGGACAGTTCTAAACACGGGAAACACATGCCACTTCACAGGCATACTTTAGACACCCCCCAGGTACCATATTTAAAGGAAAATTTCACTTTTTTTTTTTTCACTTTATGCATCATTAAAATGACTGCTCCCGAAAAAACTTTAGTTTTTAAAATTTCTTTTTGCATTGATATATGTCCCCTGGGGCAGGACCCGGGTCCCCAAACCTGTTTTATGACATTAACATGCATATTGGCCGTTGTAATTAGCAATTTTGATTTCGAACGTTCGCGTCCATTATAACGAATAGGGTTCGAAAATTCGCGCGAACTTTCGGTCCGTTCGAAGGTTCTGGTGCGAACCGAACCCGGGGGTGTTCGGCTCATCCCTACTGGTGGCTAGTGAGGACACAGGAGGTGGATCCTCTGTGCCAGAGAGGCGAAGGCACGGGTCGCACTGGAGGACCGGTTCTAAGCAGCTACCGGTTTTCACCAGAGCCCGCCGCAAAGCGGGATGGACTTGCTGCGGCGGTAGCAACCAGGTCGTGTACTCCAGTAGCGGCTCGACTTCTCTGGCAGCTGAGATAGGCACGGTACACAGGGACTAGGCAGAGGCAAGGTCAGACGTAGCGGAAGGTCAGGGCAGGCGGCAATGGTTCGTAGTCAGGGGCAACGGCAGAAGGTCAGATACTCTGGCAAGGCAACTACAAAACGCTTTCTCAGGGCACTAAGGCAACAAGATCCGGCAAGGACAGGAAGGGGGAGTGGGTTTTTAAGTGTTTTGGGTGTGTACACAGTAATTGGACCAGGCACCAATCAATGGTGCACTGGCCCTTTAAATTTAAGAAGACCGGCGCGCGCGCGCCCTGGAGAGCAGCGGGACTGCGAGCGCCGGGACGGAGCAGGAGGAGGAGGCCGGTGAGCAGGATGGAATGCGATCCGCAGGCGGATAGGTGCCGCCGCATGGATCGCATCCCCGCCAGCATCAGAGCAGCGCTCACGGTCAGAGGGGCCAACCGGAGCGCTGTAGGGGAACAGACGCCGCGGGCGCTCCGGGGTGGATGGGACACCCGGAGCGCTCGGCGTTACACCAGTCTTCTTGGTTTTTCTAATGAAGGTCTTAAACAATTGGGGCGTTGGGATAGTGATAGATTTAAGTTGTATGTCCGCCCTGACCGTATTATTATTTGATTTTTCTAGGTGTTTCCAAACATGTCGTTTGGATAATAGGACATTCCTTTATTTTTTGGGTCAAAAGGAGAACTTCCATCAAGAATTTCGAAACCAATCTTGGTCTGGATAAAGGACGTTTTCAGGTTTTATGGTGGGGTGTAAGAGGTTTGAGATGGGGGAATTTAAAGGAACAGTTGATTTTCTTGACAGGACAATGGCCTTCGCCGGATGTTCTTATCATTCATGCCGGGGCTAATGACCTGGGCATGGTTAAAACTTGGGATTTGATTTGTGAAATGAAGAGAGATTTATCTTCTTTCAAGTTATTGTTTCCTTTTACGGTGATAGTTTTCTCGGAGATGATACCGAGACTCCTTTGATCAGCGTCCAGTAATCTGCATTATTTAGATAAAATTAGGAAACGGGTAAACAGAACCATACGTAATTTAGTGATTTCACAAGGTGGTTTTGCTTACCGCCACTCAGATTTGGAAGGTTTTCTTCCTGGTTTTTATAGATTGGATTTTGTACACCTTTCGGATGTTGGATTAGACATTTTCATCCTGGGTCTACAAAATATGATTGAGCAGGCCACGGCGTTTGGGGGGGCTTCAGCCGCTCAGACGCTGAGCGGCTTTCAGCTGGTGGGGTTTGTCATCCAGTTCAGTTCTGGATGGACTACGTGTTATTAATAAATAAAATAATTTAATGGTTATAAATTTTAAGATTATATTTTATGTTACTGGTGATTGTTTATATTTGGGTAACCCCTAATAAACATTGTGGCCATTATTAGCCAAAATAAAGCTTGGTGTGTGTTTTATTTACTTAAAATAGTAATAAGTACTTTGTGCTGTCCCATGAACAAGCCCCTAGCGTTCATGCGGTGCTCCATGGGACAGTACAGAGTGCTGCTGTGGTTCCTGCCATCTTCCGGGCCCCCCCCTGTTTATGGTGAATTGAGTTGCTCTGGGTGATGGCAGGATTCAGAGCGGCATAGCAACGGCTACTGATTGGCTGATTCGGGCGGGATTGAGCTGGGCAGTGGTTTTAAAAGCCGTCAGCTTTCCCGCTCCATTTCACAGCCTGAGGGGACGCCGCAGAAGCAGGGACCGTGCTGCTCCCACCCTCCCTCCCTCCCTTATGAATAAAATGTTTTGTACTGTCATGACGTTTGTTAGTGGGGTTTGTCATCCAGTTCAGTTCTGGATGGACTACGTGTTATTAATAAATTAAATCATTTATTGGTTATAAATTTTAAGATTATATTTTATGTTACTGGTGATTGTTTATATTTGGGTAACCCCTTAATAAACGTTGTGGCCATTATTAGCCAAAATAAAGCTTGGTGTGTGTTTTATTTACTTAAAATAGTAATAAGTACTTTGTGCTGTCCCATGGAAAAAAAGTATACAATCCTATATACACAATCCTATACTCACAGTTGATCCAGAAAAAGGCAAATAAAACCTCAATAAAGCATGATCCTATTTGCTCCAGCGTCAGAACAAAATTCCTTCCTGATCCCCCTAGAGTAGAGTTGAGCGGACACCTGGATGTTCGGGTTCGACGGGTTCGGCCGAACTTCGGAAAAAAGTTCGGGTTCGGGACCGAACTTTAACCCGAACCCGGACCCGAACCCGAACCCCATTGAAGTCAATGGGGACCCGGACTTCTAAGGACTAAAAAGGCTCTAAAAAGGTAATGGAAAGGGCTAGAGGGCTGCAAATGGCAGCAAAATGTTGTTAAGAGCATGACAAGTGCTCTGCAAACAAATGTGGATAGGGAAATAACTTAAAATAACATAAAAAAAAAATAATAATCTTGACCTAGGAGGACGAGGTCCATATGGAGTAGGAGGTTGAAGTGGCGGTGGATGTGGCTGTGTAGGTGGAAGCGGCGGTGGAGGAGGACGAGGTAGCCAACACTGATTCAAAAATACAACAATGGCTGTGTAATGCCGGTGATGTGTCGAATTCTGTCCCCCGTCAAATAGTGTCCACCCTGTACTGCGCTTGCTCAGTATGTAGGACAAGGGGATTTCTAAAATCTCCCAAGACGAACGGCGCCTGCGTGGTGAGTTCAGGTGAAGGCCACACCATCCGTGGTTCAAGACGAGCCAAGTGAGGCCGTGCCCGAAGCGTGGCGATCGAACCGGGGCCCTGTTACTATGTGCTACCGTATGTCCACTTGGATGGTGGGGCTTGAACCTGCACTCACAGCGCAGGCGCCGTTCATCTTCGGAGATTTTATGAATCTCCTTGTCCTCTGTACTGCGCAAGCGCTGCGCCTTCGCAGTATGGGCCGGACACAATCCGATGGCCGGACAGTTTTTGTCACAACACCGGTATACATGTCTATTCTGCACAAGATACGGACAAGTCCTGTGGGATCCATGCCTGGTTCATTTTAATGAACGTGAGCTTGTCCACATTGGCTCTGGACAGGCGGCTACGCTTGTCTGTGATAACGCCCCCTGCCGTGCTAAATACACGTTCAGATAATACACTGGCTGCAGGGCAGGCCAGCACCTCCAAGGCATAAAGGGCAAGCTCAGGCCATGTGCCCAATTTGGAGACCCAGAAGTTAAAGGGGGTAGACCCGTCATCCAGTACGTGTAGGCCTGTGGACACATACTGCTCAACCATGTTGGTGAAATGCTGCCTCCTGCTAAGACGTTCCATCTCAGCTGGTGGTGCTGGTTGTTGTGGCGTGCTGACAAAGCTTTTCCACATTTCAGCCATGCTAACCCTGCCTTCTGAGGTGCTGCCGGTGCCCCGGCTGCGTTGGCGACCTCTTCCTCCTCCTCTGTCTTCGCCTTGTGCTTCCACCGTACGCCCGCTGTCAGGTGGGAATGCCACCAGCAGCGCGTCTACCAGCGTGCGCGTGTACTCGCGCATCTTACGATCCCGCTCCAGTGAGGGAATTAAGGACGGTACGTTGTCCTTGTAACGGGGATCCAGCAGGGTGGCCACCCAGTAATCAGCACCAGTTAAAATGTGGGCAACTCGGCGGTCATTGCGGAAACACTGCAGCATGTAATCGCTCATGTGTGCCAGGCTGCCCAGAGGCAAAGAAAAGCTGTCCTCTGTGGGAGGTGTATCGTCTGTGTCCTCTGTATCCCCCCAGCCACGCACCAGTGATGGCCACGAGCTGGTCTGTGTGCCACCCTGCTGTGAAAATGCCTCCTCCTCCTCCTCCTCCTCCTCCATCTCCTCCTCCACCTCGTCATCCTCCAGAACTGTTCCCTTTCCGCCGGACAATTGTGTACCTGGCGTTTGTTGGTGCAGGAACCCACCCTCGTAGCCACTTGTGAAAGACTGCCCTGAAAGCCTTTGAAATGATCCCGCTTCCTCCTCCTCCTCCTCATCCTCCTGTGCCACATCCTCTTCCATCATCGCCCAAAGCGTTTTTTCAAGGAGGCATAGAACTGGGATAGTAACGCTAAGAACGGCGTCATTGGCACTGGACATGTTGGTGGAGTACTCGAAACAGCGCAACAAGGCACACAGGTCTCGCATGGAGGCCCAGTTATTGGTGGTGAAGTGGTGCTGTTCCGCAGAGCGACTCACGCGTGATTGCTGCAGCTGAAACTCCACTATCGCCTGCTGCTTCTCGCACGGTCTGGCCAGCATGTGCAAGGTGGAGTTCCACCTTGTGGGCACGTCACATATGAGGCGGTGAGCGGGAAGGCCGAAGTTACGCTGCAGCGCTGACAGGCGAGCAGCAGCAGGGTGAGAACGCCGAAAGTGCGCACACACAGCCCGCACTTTCTGCAGCAGCTCTGGCATATTGGGGTAATTTTTAAGGAACCTCTGGACCACCAAGTTCAGCACATGCGCCAGGCAAGGGATGTGCGTCAAACCGGCTAGGCCCAGAGCTACTACGAGATTTCGCCCATTATCGCACACCACCAGGCCGGGCTTGAGGCTCACTGACAGCAACCACTCATTGGTCTGTTGTTCCATGTCCCTCCACAACTCCTGCGCGGTGTGGGGTTTTTCCCCCAAACAGGAAAGTTTTAAAACTGCCTGCTGTCGTTTACCCCTGGCTGTGCTGAAGTTGGTGGTGAAGGTGCTACGCTGACCGGATGAGGAGGCGGTAGAGGATGAGGAAGCGGAGTAGGAGGAGTTAGCAACAGGAGGCAAACTGAAGCGCCCTGCAATCCTCGGTGGTGGAAGGACATGCGCCAAACTGCTATCTGCCTCAGGCCCAGCCGCCACTGCATTTACCCAGTGTGCTGTTAGGGAGATATAACGTCCCTGACCGTGCTTACTGGTCCACGCATCCGTAGTTAGGTGGACCTTGCCACAGATGGCGTTGCGCAGTGCACACCTGATTTTGTCCCCCACTTGGTTGTGCAGGGAAGGGATGGCTCGCCTGGAAAAATAGTGGCGGCTGGGCACGACGTACTGTGGGACAGCCAATGCCATCAGGCTTTTAAAACTCTGCGTCTCCACCAGACGGAATGACAGCATTTCAAAGGCCAGGAGTTTTGAAATGCTGGCATTCAGGGCCAGGGATCGCGGGTGGCTAGGGGGGTACTTCCTCTTCCGCTCCAATGTTTGGGAGATAGAGAGCTGAACGCTTCCATGGGACATTGTGGAGATGGTTGGTGACCCAGGTGGTAGTGTTGCTGGCAGATCCTCTGTTTGCGGGGTGACAGGTGCCACTGTCACTACAGAGGTGGATGAAGAGGCCGAGACTGCAGCAGAAGAGGAAGCAGGAGGAGCCAGAGACCTTTCTTGGTTTTTGAGGTGTCTACTCCACTGCAGCTCGTGCTTTGCACTTAGATGCCTGGTCATGCAGGTTGTGCTCAGGTTGAGAACGTTTCTGCCTCGCTTCAGCCTCTGATTGCACAGCCTGCAAACCACTCGTGTCTTGTCATCAGCACATTGTGTGAAGAACTGCCACGCTGGGGAACTCCTTGGACCTGGCTTTGGTGTGCTCGGTCCCTTGCTGCGTTGGGCAGTAGCAGACATTATGTCTAGCTGACAGACGCTCCGCTTTTGCACCTTGCTCCCTCTTCTGCTGTGCTGGTGGCTCTGTGCGACCACCGCCTCTTCCTCCAAACTACACTGGTCACCTGCATAACGTTGATTCCATGTGGGGTCGAGGACCTCATCGTCCTCCACATCATCTTCCACCCAGTCTTCACCCCTGCCCTCCTTGTCTGTCTGCACAATTGCGAAAGCAGCAGCAGTTGGCACCTGTGTTTCGTCATCATCCGAGACGTACTGCGATGGTCCTCCCATGTACTCATCATGAAACATAAGTGGTTGGGCATCGGTGCACTCAATCTGTTCCACTTCTGGGGCAGGGCTAGGTGGATGGCCCTGGGAAACCCTGCTAACAGAGTCATCGAAAAGCAGAAGAGACTGCTGCATGATTTGGGGCTCAGACTGCTTGGCTGATTTGCAAGGGGGTGAGGTGAAAGACTGATGGACATGGGTTTCAGGTGCCAACTCTGTTCTTTCATCAGAAGAGTGGGTGGGAGACAATGTGAAGGAACCCGAGGCACTGTCAGCAACCCAATCTACTATCGCCTGTACTTGTCCTGGCCTAAACATTCGTACAGCCTCATTAGGCGCGACAAAATACCGCCGCAGGCTCAGTCGCCTACTTGCACCTGAGGAAGGTGTTTCACTTGTGCGTGTATCTGGCACAGATCCACCACGTCCTCTCCCTGCAACAGGAGCTCCACCAGCAGCACCACGATCGGGGCCACCACGTCCCTTTGACCTTCTCATCATATTTTCAAAATTTAGGATCTTGCCCTAAATGGGTGTTTTTGGAAGCGCAGAACACACCCACAGTACGTAACCGCTGACTCGCACAGCTACAGAACTGCAGAAAATGCTATTAAAAAAAAATGTTGTTTTTTTAGTATAGCACAGTAGGAGAAAACTATAAAGAAATTGTTTATTTCACACACCTCAAAATATGTATAACACACTGCAAACTTTTTTTGGTGCCACTAAACGGCGTTTTTTGGAAGAGCAGAACACACCCACAGTACGTAACCGCTGAATCGCACAGCTACAGAACTGCAGAAAATGCTATTCAAAAAAAATGTTGTTTTTTTAGCATAGCACAGTAGGAGAAAACTATATAGAAATTGTTTATTTCACACACCTCAAAATATGTATAACACACTGCAACCTTTTTATGGTGCCACTAAACGGCGTTTTTTGGAAGAGCAGAACACACCCACAGTACGTAACCGCTGAATCGCACAGCTACAGAACTGCAGAAAATGCTATTCAAAAAAAATGTTGTTTTTTTAGTATAGCAACGTAGGAGAAAACTATAAAGAAATTGTTTATTTCAAACACCTCAAAATATGTATAACACACTGCAAACTTTTTTTGGTGCCACTAAACGGCGTTTTTGGAAGAGCAGAACACACCCACAGTACGTAACCGCTGAATCGCACAGCTACAGAACTGCAGAAAATGCTATTAAAAAAAAATGTTGTTTTTTTAGTATAGCAACGTAGGAGAAAACTATAAAGAAATTGTTTATTTCAAACACCTCAAAATATGTATAACACACTGCAACCTTTTTTTGGTGCCACTAAACGGCGTTTTTTGGAAGAGCAGAACACACCCACAGTACGTAACCGCTGAATCGCACAGCTACAGAACTGCAGAAAATGCTATTCAAAAAAAATTTTGTTTTTTTAGTATAGCACAGTAGGAGAAAACTATATAGAAATTGTTTATTTCACACACCTCAAAATATGTATAACACACTGCAACCTTTTTTTGGTGCCACTAAACGGCATTTTTTGGAAGAGCAGAACACACCCACAGTACGTAACCGCTGAATCGCACAGCTACAGAACTGCAGAAAATGCTATTCAAAAAAATGTTGTTTTTTTAGTATAGCAACGTAGGAGGAAACTATATAGAAATTGTTTATTTCAAACACCTCAAAATATGTATAACACACTGCAAACTTTTTTTGGTGCCACTAAACGGCGTTTTTTGGAAGAGCAGAACACACCCACAGTACGTAACCGCTGAATCGCACAGCTACAGAACTGCAGAAAATGCTATTCAAAAAAAATGTTGATTTTTTAGTATAGCAACGTAGGAGAAAACTATAAAGAAATTGTTTATTTCAAACACCTCAAAATATGTATAACACACTGCAAACTTTTTTTGGTGCCACTAAACGGCGTTTTTTGGAAGAGCAGAACACACCCACAGTACGTAACCGCTGAATCGCACAGCTACAGAACTGCAGAAAATGCTATTCCAAAAAAATGTTGTTTTTTTAGTATAGCACAGTAGGAGAAAACTATATAGAAATTGTTTATTTCACACACCTCAAAATATGTATAACACACTGCAAACTTTTTTTTTGTGCCCCTAAACTGCGTTTTTTGCAAGCGTACATTAAAGTGCAATTTATTAATTTTTTTTGCCCTAAACGGGTCTTTATTTGCACGAGCAAAATAAAATGCTTTTTTTTTTTTTTTTTTTTGCCCTATGGGTCTTTTGGAAAAGAGAACAATAAAGTGCCTTTTTTTCCCCCTAAAAGTTAGATTTTCTCTGACACTGGGCTCATGGCAGTGTAAAAAGACTGCACTGCAACACAAATAGGTAGACCTATGCAGATCGCTGATTTTAATCTCTGAATCTGGACTCCTATATAATATTCTCTCTCCCTGAAAGCATCAACACAGGAACCTGGCCCTACACTACACTATCTCTCTATCTTTTCCCTCAGATTGTAGAATCAGGACTACCTCTTCTATCTTTCTATCTCTCCCTAAAAGCAGCAGCAGCAGACTAGATCCTCTCCCTATCTATTCTGAAGCAGAGAGTCATGTGTGCTGTGTGCCTCTAGCTTATATAGAAGCTGGGTCACATGTTGCACTGACCAATCACAGCCATGCCATTTGTAGGCATGGCTATGATGGCTTCTAAGGGCACACCAGCTAATCAAAAGGTGATTGGCTGGCCCCTGAAGCATTTCTAAATGCGTTATTAGATTGCCGAACCCGAACCCGAACCCGGACTTTTGGGCAAAGTCCGGGTTCGGGTTCGGGAAAAAGCTAAAGTTCGGTACGACCCGAACTTTACAGTTCGGGTTCGCTCAACACTACCCAAGAGTCAATCAAATATTTCCTGGATCAACTTTACCTATAAATATTAGTATCCATTTATATTATGTGTGTCTAGAAAACAATCCAGACCTTTTTTAAAACAATCTACTGAGCTAGCCAGAACCAGCTCTTAAGGTAGTCTATTCCACATGGTCAAAGCTCTTTCTGTGAAGAAGCCTTTCCATATTTGGAGATTAAACCTCTTTTCCTCCAGACATAAAGAGTGCCCCCTTGTTCTCTGATGTGACCTTAAAGTAAATAACTCAACACCAAGTTCACCATTTGGACCACTTATTTATTAGTACATGTTGATCATATTCCCCTAAAATAAATTCAGTTCAGCTTGGCACACATATAGCCCCACTTTTCCTCTACAAGTGTGCAAAGGTTGTTGTTCAGGGGACCTACGGCCAGGGAGCACTGATTTTTCAAAGCTGGGAACCCCTTCCATAGACTTCAATGTTAAACGGTAATTTCTCCAGTGATTTTGGGTACCCGGTACCGGCCGGCCCTAGGTCCCTTGGACCTCAAACTTGGCACACATGTAGCCCCACTCTTCATCTATAAGTGTGAAAAGTTTGTTGTCCAGAGGACCTACGGCTGGGGAGCACCGATTTTTCAAAGCCGGGCACTCCTTTCATAGACTCCCATGTTAATCACTTAACGACCGCTCACTGTATATATACGTCGGCAAAATGGCACGGACAGGCACAATCACTTACCTGTACGTGCCTGCCTTCGTATGGGTGGGGGGTCCGATCGGACCCCCCTCCGGTACAGTGAGCAGTTGGTATCGTTCCGGGAGCGATCCGTGATGAGGGGGCGGCCATTGGTTTCTGGCCACCCCCTCGCGATCGCTCCAGGCGAATCAAATGCTTCATCTGCCTGTGTAATGTATACACAGGCAGGAGTAAGTGATGTCATCTCTCCTGCGGTGCTCACATAGACCGTAGCGCCGTGGAGAGACATCAAGTAAGTGCACCAACAGCCCACTGACACATAGGCACACATAGGCACACAATCGCCCCCCCCCCCCCCAGTCACCCCCAGATCACCCCCCAGTCACAGTGTCACTGATTGCAGTGATCATTTATTTACTGATCACTGCAAACAGTGACATTTGTAACTGTGAAAGTGTCAGGGCAGTTAGTTTTAGGTCCAGGGTAGCCCCCTAACCCCCCTAATAAAGGTTTAACCCCTTGATCACCCCCCAGGTAACCCTTTACCCCCTAGCACCACTGTCACTAAGCGATCGTTTTTCTGATCGCTGTATTCGCTATGCTGGTGCCGCTAGGTAGTCAGTTATTTTTTTAGGTTCGCCGCCAGGTTTTTATAGCGTCAGGTACCCCCATATATTATTTAATAAAGGTTTTAACCCCCTAATTGCCCCTAGAGTTAACCCTTTCACCAGTGATCACTGTATAAGAGTCACTGGTGACACTGGTTAGCCAGTTAGTTATTTCGTTATTTAGGTTCCCCGTCAGGTTTTTATATAGCGTCAGGTACCCCCATATATTACCTAATAAAGGTTTAACCCCTTGATCGCCCCCCAGGTAACCCTTTCACCCCCTTTTGCCAGTGTCACTAAGCGATCGTTTTTGTGATCGCTGTATTCGCTATGCTGGTGCCGCTAGGTAGTCAGTTATTTTTTTTAGGTTCGCCGCCAGGTTTTTATAGCGTCAGGTACCCCCATGTATTATTTAATAAAGGTTTTAACCCCCTGATTGCCCCTAGAGTTAACCCTTTCACCAGTGATCACCGTATAAGTGTCACTGGTGACACTGGTTAGCCAGTTAGTTACAGTGGGGCAAAAAAGTATTTAGTCAGCCACCAATTGTGCAAGTTCTCCCACTTAAAAAGATGAGAGAGGCCTGTAATTGTCATCATAGGTATACCTCAACTATGAGAGACAAAATGTGGAAACAAATCCAGACAATGTGGAAAGAATTTTTTTTGCAAATTATGGTAGAAAATAAGTATTTGGTCACCTATAAACAAGCAAGATTTCTGGCTCTCACAGACCTGTATCTTCTTCTTTAAGAGGCTCCTCTGTCCTCCACTCATTACCTGTACTAATGGCACCTGTTTGAACTTGTTATCAGTATAAAATACACCTGTCCACAACCTCAAACAGTCACACTCCAAACTCCACTTTGGTGAAGACTAAAGAGCTGTCGAAGGACACCAGAAACAAAATTGTAGACCTGCAATAGGCTGGGAAGACTGAATCTGCAACAGGCAAGCAGCTTGGTGTAAAGAAATCAACTGTGGGAGCAATAATTAGAAAATGGAAGACATACAAGACCACTGATAATCTCCCTCGATCTGGGGCTCCACGCAAGATCTCACACCATGGGGTCAAAATGATCACAAGAACAGTGAGCAAAAATCCCAGAACCACACGGGGGGACCTAGTGAATGACCTGCAGAGAGCTGGCACAAACGGAACAAAGGCTACCATCAGTAACACACTATGCTGCCAGGGACTCAGATCCTGCAGTGCCAGATGTGTCCCCCTGCTTAAGCCAGTACATGTCCGGGCCCGTCTGAGGTTTGCTAGAGAGAATTTGGATGATCCAGAAGAGAATTGGGAGAATGTCATATGGTCAGATAAAACAAAAGTATAACTGTTTGGTAGAAACACAACTCGTGTTTGGAGGAGAAAGAAAACTGAGTTGTAACCAAAGAACACCATACCTACTGTGAAGCATGGGGGTGGCAACATCATGCTTTGGGGCTGTTTCTCTGCAAAGGGAACAGGACAACTGATTTGTGTACATGAAAGAATGAATGGGGCCATGTATCGTGAGATTTTGAGTGCAAACCTCCTCCCATCACCAAGGGCATTGAAGATGAAACGTGGCTGGGTCTTTCAGCATGACAATGATCCCAAACACACCGCCCGGGCAACGAAGGAGTGGCTTTGTAAGAAGCATTTCAAGGTCCTGGAGTGGCCTAGCCAGTCTCCATATCTCAACCCCATAGAAAACCTTTGGAGGGAGTTGAAAGTCTGTGTTGCCCAGCGACAGCCCCAAAACATCACTGCTCTAGAGGAGATCTACATGGAGGAATGGGCCAACATACCAGCAACAGTGTGTGACAACCTTGTGAAGACTTACAGAAAACATTTGACCGCTGTCATTGCCAACAAAGGATATATAACAAACTATTGAGATGAACTTTTGATATTGACCAAATACTTATTTTCCACCATAATTTGCAAAAAAAATATTTTCCAAATCGGACAATGTGATTGTCTGGATTTGTTTCCACATTTTGTCTCTCATAGTTGAGGTATACCTATGATGACAATTACAGGCCTCTCTCATCTTTTTAAGTGGGAGAACTTGCACAATTGGTGGCTGACTAAATACTTTTTTGCCCCACTGTATTTCGTTATTTAGGTTCCCCGTCAGGTTTTTATATAGCGTCAGGTACCCCCATATATTACTTAATAAAGGTTTTAACCCCTGATTGCCCTTAGTTAACCCTTTCACCAGTGATCACCGTATAAGTGTTACGGGTGACGCTGGTTAGTTAGTTTGCTTTTTATAGTGTCAGGGCACCCGCCGTATATAACTCAATAAAGGTTTAACCCCCTGATCGCCCGGCAGGTGATATCAATTAGGTTTTAGCGTCAGAGAGGGTCCCAAAAACGCAGTGTTAGCGGGATCAGTCCAGATACCTGCTAGCACCTGCATTTTGCCCCTCCGTCCAGCCCAGGCCACCCAAGTGCTGTATCGATTGATGACTGTCACTTACAAAACACAACACACATAACTGCAGCGTTCGCAGAGACAGGCCTGATCCCTGCGACTCCAGTGCTGTAGGAGGTGATTTCACCACCCCAGTTAAAAAAAAGAGCATATATGCCGAAGCATGAGGGCAGCAGGGGCGGAGGAGCGATTTTGCTCCTAATGCCGCGTACATACGGTCGAAATTCCGACGGAGGCTTGCCCGTGGAAAAGTCTGACTGTGTGTACGCGGCATAACTTTTGCGGGAGGATGCCCCCATGCTTCGGCATATATAAATGGTGCATGTATGCCCATCATTAGAAGTGGGTGAATGAAGGGAGGTATTCTAATGGTGGGCATACCCACCGATCAATCTCTTTTTTTCGTTCAGCCAACAGGCTGCATGAAAAAAAAGATTACAATACATGTCCAACAAGGACCAGCAACGTACTGGTATGTTGCTGGACTTTGAATGGTTATACCAGAATGATGAGTGCGGGTTTAGGTATCATCTTGATATCATTCTTTTCAGCCAGCGGCCGGCTTTCATGTAAAAGCAATCCTAGCGGCTAATTAGCCTCTGGACTGCTTTTACAAGCAGTGGGAGGGAATGCCCCCCCAGCGCCATTGGGAAATTGGGAAATCATTTTATCACACCGATCTTGGTGTGGTCAGATGCTTTGTGGGCAGAGGAAAGATCTAGGGTCTAATAGACCCCAGTTTTTTCAAAAAAAGAGTACATGTTACTACCTATTGCTATCATAGGGGATATTTACATTCCCTGAGATAACAATAAAAATAATGAAAAAAAAATATGGAAGGAACAATTTAAAAATAAAATAAAAAAGCAAAATTAATAATAAAAAAAAAAAAAAAGCACCCCTGTCCCGCCCTGCTCTTGCGCAAAGGCGAACGAAAGCGTCGGTCTGGCGTCATATGTAAACAGCAATTGCATCATGCATGTGAGGTATCACCACAAAGGCCAGATCGAGGGCAGTAATTTTAGCAGTAGACTTCCTCTGTAAATCTAATGTGGTAACCTGTAAAGGCTTTTAAAGTTTGTAGTTTGTCGCCACTGCGCGTTTGTGCGAAATTTTAAAGCATGTCGTGTTTGGTATCCATGTACTCGGCCTAAGATCAACTTTTTTATTTCATCAAACATTTGGGCAATATAGTGTGTTTTAGTGCATTAAAATTAAAAAAAGTGTATTTTTTCCCCAAAAAATGCGTTTGAAAAATCGCTGCGCAAATACTGTGTGGAAAAAAAATGCAACACCCACCATTTTAATCTGTAGGGCCTTTGCTTTAAAAAAATATATAATGAGTGGGGGTTCAACGTAATTTTTTTGCAAAAAAAAATGTTTTCATGTAAACAAAAAGTGTCAGAAAGGGCTTTGTCTTCAAGTGGTTAGAAGAGTGGATGATGTGTGACATAAGCTTCCTATTGTTGTGTATAAAATGCAAGGACAGTTCAAAACCCCCCCAAATGACCCCATTTTGGAAAGTAGACACCCCAAGCTATTTGCTGAGAGGCATGTCGAGTCCATGGAATATTTTATATGTTGACACAAGTTGCGGAAAAAATAAATTTTATTTTTTATTTTTATTTTTTTTGCACAAAGTTGTCACTAAATGATATATTGCTCAAACATGCCATGGGCATATGTGGAATTACACTAGACTTGTGCACAACGGAAAAATTCGTTCCGTTTCGGTTCGTTTCTTTCCGGTCCTGTTGATTCGTAATCATTCGTAATTTTGCTAGACGGGATTTTTCGTGTTCGGACTCATTCGTATTTTTGCAAGCGACATTTTTCGTTGAATTTTTTGTTGCTTTATAATTCGTACTTTCGGTAGAGTACGTTGTTTTTCGTTGATTCTGGACACAACTCCTACTTTCGTAACTTTTTTTGGGTTCGTACTTTCGGTAGAGTACGTTGTTTTTCATTGATTCTGGACACAACTCCTACTTTCGTAACTTTTTTTGGGTTCGTTGATTCGTAATTTTCCGTGTCTCTCTCACAACGACGCTGCCTATTATGCCTAATGTGCTTCGAATGGATTTGTACTTTTCTAAATACATTGCGGTTATTTGTAACGATTCGAAATCTCGTATTTTACTTTCGTTTTTAACATGCGGCTATAGGCTCCGCCCCTGTACACCATTTTCAGAGGGTTCAGCACGGTGAGGGAGAAGCAGAGAGCAGAGCAGAGTGAGTGTTATTGTGCTTCGAATGGATTCGAAATCTCGTATTTTACTTTCGTTTTTTACATGCGGCTATAACCTCCGCCCCTGTACACCATTTTGAGAGGGAGTTCAGCACGGTGTGGGAGAAGCAGAGAGCAGAGCAGAGTGAGTGTTATTGTGCTTCGTATGGATTCGTACATTCGTAACTTTTTCATAACGAATTATGCCGAAGACATTCGGGCATTCGCTATTTGCGGTATAATTTATTTCGGATTCGGTCTTATTCGTAATTGCTTTGTTCGGAAATTCGAATGCTTCCGAATGTCCGAAAGTTGCTAAATTCGGACGAATTTCAATTCGTTACGAAACGAATTGCACAAGCCTAAATTACACCCCAAAATACATTCTGTTGCTTCTCCTGAGTACGGGGATACCACATGTGTGAGACTTTTTGGGAGCCTAGCCGTGTACAGGACCCCAAAAACCAAGCACCGCCTTCAGGCTTTCTAAAGCCCCGTACACACGGTCGGACTTTTGCCCAACAAACTTCATTTTGAGCAAGTTGGACCAACAATCCGACCGTGTGTACGCTCCATCAGACAAACTTTTTTTTTTTTCATCGGACAAAAGTTGAGTCTGCAAACGGACAAACTTTTGGCCAACAAAAGTCCGATGGAGCAAAGTCCGACCATGTGTACAGAAAACCATAGGACTTTTGTCTGATGGACAAAACAACTAATGTTAAAATCAACCAACAATAGCAGAAGTTGACCAAAGGGTGGCGGTAAAGAGCAGAAAAGAGCAGAAAAACCACATGATGTTGCAAAAAATTTTGGGAAAGTTTGCAGAAAAGTCCTGTGGTGTGTATGATATGGGTGTGCCCGGCCAACTCCGTTCGGACAAAAATCCAGGGAAAAGTCCGATGGAAGTCCGACCGTGTGTATGGGGCTTTAGGGTATAAATTTTTGATTTCACTCCTCACTGCCTATCACAGTTTCGGAGGCCATGGAATGCCCAGATGGCACAAACCCCCCCCCAAATGACCCCATTTTGGAAAGTAGACACCCCAAGCTATTTGCTGAGAGGTATGGTGAGTATTTTGCTGATCTCGCTTTTTGTCACAAAGTTTTGAAAATTGAAAAAAGAAAAAAAAAAGAAACATTTTTTTTCTTTCTTTATTTTCAAAAACAAATGAGAGCTGTAAAATACTCACCATGCCTCTCAGCAAATAGCTTGGGGTGTCTACTTTCCAAAATGGGGTCATTTGTGGGTGGTTTGTGCTATTTTGGCATTTTATGGCCTTTGAAACTGTGATAGGTAGTGAGGAGTGAAATAAAAAATTTGCGCCCTTAGAAATCCTGAAGGCGGTGCTTTGTTTTCGGGGTCCCGTACGCGGCTAGGCTCCTAAAAAGTCCCACACATGTGGTATCTCCATACTCAGGAGAAGCATCAAAATGTATTTTGGGGTGCAATTCCACATATAACCATGGCATGAGTGAGCAATATATCATTTAGTGACAACTTTTTGTAATTTTAATTTTTTTTGTCATTATTCAATCACTTGGGACAAAAAAAAATATTCAATGGGCTCAACATGCCTCTCAGCAATTTCCTTGGGGTGTCTACTTTCCAAAATGGGGTCATTTAGAGGGGTTTTGTGCTATTTTGGCATTTTATGGCCTTCGAAACTGTGATAGGTAGTGAGGAGTGAAATCAAAAATTTGCGCCCTTAGAAATTCTGAAGGCGGTGCTTGGTGTTTGGGGTCCCGTACGTGGCTAGGCTCCTAAAAAGTCCCACACATGTGGTATCCCCGTACTCAGGAGAAGCAGCAAAATTTATTTTGGGGTGCAATTCCACATATAACCATGGCATGTGTGAGCAATATATCATTTAGTGACAACTTTTTGTATTTTTTTATTTTTTTTTGTCATTATTCAATCACTTGGGACAAAAAAAAAAAAAATATTCAATGGGCTCAACATGCCTCTCTGGGGTGTCTACTTTACAAAATGGGGTCATTTGGGGGGTTTTGTACTGCCCTGCCATTTTAGCACCTCAAGAAATGAGATAGGCAGTCATAAATTAAAAGCTGTGTAAATTCCAGAAAATGTACCCTAGTTTGTAGACGCTATAACTTTTGCGCAAATCAATAAATATACGCTTATTGATATTTTTTTTACTAAAGACATGTGGCTGAATACATTTTGACCTAAATGTATGACTAAAATTGAGTTTATTCGATTTTCCTTATAACAAAAAGTAGAAAATATAATTTTTTTTTTTAAATTTCCGTCTTTATCTGTTTATATCGCAAAAAAAAACGCAGAGGCAATCAAATACCAAGAAGGCTCTGTTTGTGGGAAGAAAAGGACGCCAATTTTGTTTGGGTACAACATTGCATGTCCGCACAATTTCCAGTTAAAGCAGCGCAGTGTCAAATTGTAAAATCAGCTCTGGTCTTTATGCTGTGTATTGGTCCGGGGCTTAAGTGGTTAAACGTCAGTCTAGTCACACAGCGCCGGAGATCAGGTAGGGAGATTGGACACAGTGAGGCATGGACACTGTGAGGCATGGGCACTGTGAGGCATGGGCACAGTGAGGCATGGGCACAGTGAGGCATGGGCACAGTGAGGCATGGACACAGTGAGGCATGGCCACAGTAAGCCACAGTGAGGCATGGACACAGTGAGGCACAGTGAGGCATGGACACAGTGAGGCAAAGTGAGGCACAGTGAGGCATGCAGATGGACACCCTAGGCTTATACTCGAGTCAATCAGTTTTTCCAGTTTTTTGTGTTAAAATTAGGTGCCTTGGCTTATATTCTGGTCGGCTTATACTCGAGTATATACGGTACTATTTATGCAGTTCTCATTTAAGTGATGGTAATTCTACAGTTTGTAAAGTGGAACTAAAGTCTACATTGAGGTGGGCGGTATACTACCATAATGTACAAGTTTGCACAATATATTTGGGAATTATGGCACACTCACCTCTTCAGTGATGAAATGTCTGACATCTTTATCCAGTCTTCAGTGTCTTCAGCCATCTTGACTTCAGTAGCGTCACTAGGGGGGCAAAGAGGGCCATGGCCCCACCAACATTATACTTTGCCCCCCCACGTGCCACCCCAATTTAAACTCCCCCCTCGCACATTCCATCAGCCGCTGCTGCCACAGGACACAGGGCAGCGGCTGTGGCACCGAAACTGTCAGGCTCTGTGAAGGGAGTGACACAGGCAGAGCCGCAGCTTCGAGGGATTATTCAATCACTTGGGATTGGGATTATTCAATCACTTTTGTCCCATTTTGGAAAGTAGACACCCCAGAGAGGCATGTTGAGCCCATTGAATATTTTTTTTTTGTCCCAAGTGATTGAATAATGACAAAAAAAAATAAAAAATGTGACACAGGCAGCCTGGAGCACGGCTAGAATGGCAGCGCTGGAGGTAGCAAATAGGTCAGAGTGTTTCACTAATGACATGATCTAAATGTATATGTGCATAGTGTCTGGCTTTGTTTCTGACTGGGACGGTGTAGTGTGCCTGGGGTGGAGGAGGGGCTCCTAATTATTTCAGGCTCTCCAGACGTCGGGAATAGTGTGGACATATGCAGTGGTGGTGGTGGGGGGGGGGGGGGCTCTGGGATGGCTTCTTCTGTCGAATTCCCAGGTTTCCTCTTCCCAGACTTCCCCTGACATGTCCTTGGGATGGTCTGAGCTGTGACCTGTCATATGGGGTGCTGTGGACAGGAGACTATATGAGTTATTATATGGTTATTCTATGAAGTTTCTTCAGCGTCTTCCTCTTATCACAAGTTCTCTATGACCCCTTTCACGCAGGTGATCCGATCAGGTCCAGGTCCTGTCAGTTTTTTTGGTGGACCTGATCGGACACGACAGTCTATTCTATGGAGAGGTGCATGTCCACTGACACCTGCTGCCATCCAATCTGATCTTATCCGCCAAAAACAAAAGGATGGTGGTCTTATTTTCCATCCATCCGGTGGATCGGGTGGCATCAGATGGAAACGGAGAGGCAGTCCATTTCCATCCAATTGCCCTATAGAGGAGAGCAGGACTGTGTTCGTGTCCACTTTGAATAGCTTTGAATCCCCCACTGAGCAAGCAGATTCCACTTCACAGAGGCGCCCATGTGAAAGGGGTCCAAAGGAGTGCACAAGTCATGTGCACAGCTGTGTGCGGTAGTGCAGGTGTTTTTCTGCATTCAGGCACTTAATGCATTGCGAATGGGCTTACAATACCCTTCAGCACATCTATACCTGTCTGTGAGACTCTTAATGTGGCACAGCAATCTGAGCTTATTTTATGGATACAAGAAAGCTTTTGGTTTATTTAACCATGACCCTTTAAGCCCCTCCCATTGTTAACACAATCTGGCTATACCAACTGTTTGCTGTGGTGTGCATAGCATTACTGCTCTCCTTGGGGCACCAAAGGTCTTTTACAATTCTATAGTGTATACTACAAAAAAGCCATGCACCGCTAAAGTGTTCAGGTTTGGCTTAAAGAAAAGGTGGCCACCCTAATCCAAGCAGCTTTCATTCACCCGGCCCGGAAATGCCCACTCCTATTGGCCACATTCAGGGCCAATGGAAAACTAACAGCCAGAGAATTATGGGACATGTAGTGCCAGATAACAGCGGGCCCAGGACAATTCCCTGGGAGTGTACTGCAGCCCCCAGTATGCTGAGCAGGAGGGGAAAGAGAAGAAGGGGAGCGAGGACTAGGAAAGGAGAAAAGGGACCATGAGGCTCTACACGAGGTATGAATACTTTTTCAAGGCACTGTGTATATATTATTTATATATATATATATATATATATATATAAAATTGCGTTTTATAGTTGCCCCCCTACTTTTGTCCCTATCCCCTCATGTGCCCCCCTAAATATGAAAGCTGAAGTCGCCACTGCTTGTCTGGCCAGGCCAGATTGATATAACTTAAACTTCATCTCAACACTGGAAGCAGATTGTACACTGAACAATTGCTGCCAGGCAAAACATAAATATTTATTGCACAGGAGATATACAGAGGTTGATTAACTAATACTGGTGCACAATCTGGTGCAGTTTCTATTACAAAAATTATATATTATATTATTATAAAAATTATATATTATAACATTTTGCAAATAAGTAATTTTTCTTCATAAATTTGGACCAAAATTCATACTGCTATATATCTTTGGTAAAAATAACCGAAATTTGTGTAAAGTATTCAGTCTGTGTGAAAGTTATAGCCCAGGTTCACACTGCTGCGGGTTCAGCTGAACTCGCACAATTTCAAACCGGCAATGCAGTCCGACTTTTGGGGCGATTTGACAGACATATGTGCGGGTTCCTACACAGATGTCTATTCAAATTGCCCCCAAAGTCGACAAAAGAAGCACAGGAACTACTTTTGGAAATCGGTGTAGTGCTGCAAAGTCGGCACCACACCGATTTGGACGGGGCCATTGCCGGCAATAGCCACCGATTTGGCACGCGATGTGACATGTCAAATCACATTCCAAATCAGCCCAATGTGAACGTGGGCATAGAGTCTACAAGCTATGGTGCCAATCATTAAAAATTGATCACATCTGATGTACTGATGGCCTATCTAATTTCTTGAGACACTAACAAGCCAGGACAGTACAAATACCCCCCCCCCAATTACCCCTTTTTTGAAAGTAGACAATCCAAGGTAGGACGAGGCATGATGAGTTTTTGAAGTTGTAATTTTTTAAGTTGTCTGCGTTCAGGTCTGATTCAGGTCTGGGCTCTGTCTGGGCCATTCCAAAACGTTATTCTTCTTTTGGTGAAGCCATTCCTTTGTTGATTTGGATGTGTACTTTGGGTCGTTGTCATGCTGAACGATAAAGTTCAGCTTCATGTTCAGC
Source organism: Rana muscosa (assembly GCA_029206835.1). Taxonomy (NCBI): domain Eukaryota; kingdom Metazoa; phylum Chordata; class Amphibia; order Anura; family Ranidae; genus Rana; species Rana muscosa. The sequence continues at coordinate 1,061,631,543 of CM055116.1, forward strand.
TTTCTAGCAGAAGCCTGAAGGTTTTGTGCCAATATTGACTGGTATTTGGAACTGTTCATAATTCCCTCTACCTTGACTAAGGCCCTTGGTTCAGCTTAATAAAAACAGCCCCAAAGCATGATGCTGCCACCACCATGCTTCACTGTGGGTATGGTGTTCTTTTGGTGATGTGCAGTGCTGTTTTTGGGCCAAACATATCTTTTGAAATTATGGCCAAAAAGTTCAACCTTGGTTTCATCAGACCATAACACATTTTCCCACATGCAAAATTTAGCCAGGCTTGGATGTTTTTCTTCGTAAGAAAAGGCTTCCTTCTTATAATTCTACCCCATAGCCCATAAATGTGAAGAATACGGGAATTGTTTGTCACATGTGCCTCACAGCCAGTACTTACCAGATATTCCTAAAACTCCTTTAATGTTTAATGTTGCTGTAGGCCTCTTTGCAGATCCCCTGACCGTTTTTCTTCTCGTCTTTTCATCAATTTTGGAGGGATGTCAAGTTCTTGGTAATGTCACTTTTGTGACATATTTTCTCCACTTGATGATGACTATCTTCACTGTGTTCCATTGTTCCATGGTATATCTAATGCCTTGGAAATTATTTTGTACTCTTCTCCTGACTGATACTTTTTAACAACGAGATCCCTCTGATGCTTTGGAAGCTCTCTGCGGACCATGGCTGTAGGATGTGACTAAGAAAATGTTAGGAACGACCTACTAGAACAGCTAAACTTTTTTTGGTGTTAATCAGATGCATATTAAATGATGGCAGGTGTGTACTAACTCTTATTTAACATGAGTTTAAATGTGATTGCTTAATTCTGGACACAGCTACATCCCCAGTTTTAAGAGGGTGTGCACACTTATGCCACCACATTATTTTAGTATTTTAGATTTTTTTGTTTCAATTTAGTTGTACAGTTTATAGGTCACATTAAAGGTTCCGAAATGATTTATCTTTATCTCATTTGTTTACATCACAGAAACCTAACATTTTAACAGGGGTGTGTAGACTTTTTATATCTACTGTAGCTGACAGTGATTTATAAGGAAGCAGCAGACTCTAATACCTGCTGCATCCCTAAAACCACCATTGTCACTGGTACATTGCTTACATAGCTGGGAATCTCTGTCAACTTAAGCAAAGGGGCAGGGATATCAATGACATCACTGCCCAAAAAATTTGAGTGAGTCGGCTGGCATTTGTGATTGATGACGGATTTAACGATTTAAAGGACTTTTTTGTCATTCTTATTTTTCATAAAGGACATTTGGGTGTCTATATTTCTAGGCTTCACTTTTTGTTTGTGAATGAATATGTACCCTGTACCCTTTACTCATTCATGTGGGGGGGGGGCTGGTATCTTGGGACCCCCTTATTTTTAAAGTAGGCTTTGAAATTCCAATAATCTCTCCGTCAACAGACCCCACAACCAAAAAATAGATCTATCGATCTAATCCATTTAGGGCCCATTTAGGGCCCATTTAGGGCCCATTTACAAAAGCAGCTGCTTAACCACTTCAGCCCCAGACCATTTCGCTGGCCAAAGACCAGAGCACTTTTTGCAATTCGGCACTGCGTCACTTTAACTGACAATTGCGCGGTCGTGCAACGTGGCAAAGTTGACGTCCTTTTTTTCCCACAAATAGAGATTTCTTTTGGTGGTATTTGATCAACTCTGCGGTTTATATTTTTTGCGCTATAAACAAAAATAGAGCAACAATTTTGAAGAAAATGCAATATTTTTTACTTTTTGCTATAATAAATATTCCCCAAAAATATATATATTTTTTTTCACAGTTTAGGCCGATACGTATTCTTCTACATATTTTTGGTAAAAAAAATTGCAATAAGTGTATATTGATTGGTTTGCGCAAAAGTTATAGCATCTACAAAATAGGGAATAGATTTATGGCATTTTTCTTCTTATTATTTTTTTTACTAGTAATGGCGGCGATCAGCGATTTTTTCCATGACTGTGACATTATGGCGGACACATCGGACACTTTTGACACATTTTTGGGACCATGGTAATTTTTACAGCGATCAGTGCTATAAAAATGCACTGATTACTGTAAAAATTACACTGGCAGTGAAGGGGTTAACCACAAGGTGGCGCTGTAGGGGTTAAGTGTGTCCTGAGGAGTGCCTCTAACTGTAGGGGGGTTGGGCTGTGTGTGTGGCACGACAGTGATCACCGCGTCCGGTTACAGGAAGCTGTGAACACTGTCCTTGTCACTAGGAAGACTGGGGAAATGCTTGTTTACAATAGCATTTCCCCGTTCTTCCTCACCGTGAGACGATCGCGGGTATCCCCGCAGACATCGCGTCCACAATGGCGCTTCTTAAAGGGGACGCATGTATACGCCCTTCTGCCTGTCCGTGCCATGCTCTCGACGTATATCGTTGTGGGCTGGTCGGCAAGTAGTTAAGATCGCAGCCGCTGGTGTGTTGTAAACAGTGCATTGCACTGCTAACTTTTTTCTCCATATTTGGTAAATCTGATGCATTGTGGTGGATTGCATCACACAATTCTGTGTTGAGAGAAAGTACTGCATGCTTCCTTGGGGCCCTATGGTAAGCACTGCAATAATAACGATAAATATGTGCTCAATAAAAATATGCTATACTTTGTCTTTCACTGCAGATGCCCTGACTGCAGCCCTGCTCTCCCCTCTTCCTGGTCTGCCCTGAGACACAGGCAGCAGTGGGAGCCATACATTCCTGCTGCTGTCAGTCAAATCCTGTGAGGAGGGAATGAGGGTGAGCCACACTGTCTATGTTTATAGATGCACATGTCTGGGCTTGGGAGCATGCCTGCATGGTTGCCCCCACAGCACACAGCTTGTGGAGGCAGTATCTCAGGAAAGGAGGCATGGACAGTGCTGGCAGAGGACTCCAGAAGAGGAGGTAAGGGACCGTTTTGTGCAGAGAGCGCGTAAGTATAACATCCTTTTTAGTTTAATTTAAAAATATGCTTTACAATCACTTTAATGTATAACTAAACACAAAAACAAAAATGGAATATGCAGCTTACTGGTCTTTATCTGTGGTGGCTGCATTAGTTTTTATTTTCCAGGTTAAGAAAAATGTAAGAAATACAGACTGCAGTGTCCTTGTCACCTCAATTGAGCTGAACTGATATATCAAACAATGTTATCTTGTTTCTGTAAAACACTGATCCCCCCATCCGTTGTGTAAAAGGGATGGAGAGAAAAAGACTTGTTTGAAATGCAGCCAATGTGACAACCATGGCCCCCTTCATAGATACATTAGAGGAGTGAGCAAATTCATATGCCTTACTAACGGACTGGTAAAAAGGACAGGAAAGTTGCAATATCTTTCATTTTTATGGGGAAGTGTGTGTGTGTGCATGTGTACGGGGGTGGGGTAATTAGATACAATTAAAACAGGATTTAACAATGGAGAGCAAGGAGATTGCCGCTCTAGGCAGGTCTAAATGGCTGTAGTCTTCCTCTCAGGAACCAAAGGTGCCAGCAATGCACGTAGCAATCAGGACAAAAAGATGTATTGGAAAGCCACACTCCAAACCAATGTAGTTTTATTCAGTAAAAAATTAAAAATAAGCACTACAAGCCACAGCAACGGAAACCAGGACAGCTGACGCGTTTCACACTAACTTAATGTTTACTCATGAGTTTTTTGTCAGGATTTAACAATGGACTCTTAGAAACTTGGCTTTATAATTTCACTTTTTGAGTTAGGAAACCATTTTAATGTATTCATTAGCTTTTCGGACAGTTCTGTAAGTTGTGAGAATTCAGTGTTGCTATTGATATTGTCCCTATATTTAAGTATGTACACCTGTTGAAATATTACTTAAAACAGATTTTGTCCCTGATCAGTCTCAGTCCTAAAATCCATTTTCCCTTTAAATAATATTGTTAGCTAGCAGATTTATAGCAAGTGACAGAGCATTTTTGAAATGTTCATGGCCACTGCATTAGAGGAGGCACAAGTAAAGGCGTCAGCCGAGCGTGCATTATTTAAGTGCTTAGTGTCTGGCGACTATCTAGAAGCTGTAATTATTGCAGTAGCTCGTAAGAAAACTCGCACTTTCTGAGAGAAATTCTTTCACCTTTGTGAGCCCACAGCATGGATCTCTCCTCATGGCAGATGTAGGATACACAGGAACTCTTTGACCTGGAAAATGTGGGACAACTGACACAAGGTGACCCTTGAATGCTAGGGTAGGCCCAATTAATTTAAAATTTTGCTTGGCCTTGTCTCTTTCAATTTTCTAAATCCTCTGGAAAAATGATTAATGCGTACACTGCCAATGTGAAAATATTTTTGACCCTATTAAAGTCGACCAAGGGTAAACCTAGTGTAGGCTGGCATTGTATCAAACTAGCTTTATTAAATTTGATTGGAGGTTTGTGTGGGGAAGGGACAGACAAGGACATTATTTTGCTCTGTGACTCTTTTTTTTTCACTGGGAACATCGGAAGGAATACAAAGTACTTATATACTTTTGCTGGGAAGTGTTTGTAATCTTGTGGAATTAAAACATGCAAAGGACTGCCAGGGAGATATATTACCTAATAAATTGATTGTGTCATTTTTCCTGTCAGCATAAACTGATTTTCTTGAGAGTTTATTTAGCCTTGCTATTAGCATAATAACAATGCTAAGAAAATAACAATAAACCCAATACATTTATTTGAAGAATACTGTATGGGATTGTGCCTTGTTAATGGGCTCTTGCTGACAAGTACCTGATGTGTAAACACACAATGTAATATTCTTCTATCTCTGAAGGAACATTTTGTTGAGTCACATGTGACTGTTGTTTTTATGATTGATAAGTTCCTTTGGAAGACAGATTATACATTTAGGGACTGAACAAAGTGACTTTGAAGTTTGCCTCAAATATATAATCAGGTCCAAGTTATAGTTTTGATTGAGTGTTTATGTTCAGGGGTTTTATTATCCCTCTACTGCAATTGAACATTGCTTTCCTAGGGACAATATCAGAAATGTTTACCATCTGCCACCACCAATCTGAAGAGGTCCTTGCCAATTTCACCCATGTTTCTACCAAATATTATTTGCATATTGTCACCTTGCCCCTGCAAGCATTGCTAGGTACACATGGCTAGTTTTTTTTTTTTAGCCCAGTAGGCTAAACAAAAAAAAAAGATTGAGAGGTTGCCGTACTAACTGAGAAATGATAGTGGGGTGATCTCCCCCGCTGAGCTATTGTGATCTGACCGGCTGGCCATACATACAACTGAAAGCAGGGACCAGCCAACTTTTGATTCATGTATTGGCACTGTGGTTGAACCAAAGTCAATCTACAGATCGGCTTCTATCCAACCAACTTGTTGGAAAATTTGCACTTAGTCAGTGTTGCAGGCTGCAGCACAGATCAGTGTATACTGATGTCTTCCCACTGTCAGAATACAAGGAAACAGAGGGGAAGTTTCCCCCATCCACCACAAGTGTGTGGATGGGGGAATCAGGTCAGTTTTTTTTTTTTTTATTCAACTCGCTGGTTGAATGAAAAAAACTGACTCATCTGTGGGCTGCCTTACTTATTATCGTAAGTACGACTGTATCGTAACGATTGGTCAAAATCCATTTCAATCAGCGTGAATGGAGGAATCTATGCTGCCAGCTGTTGTATTCAGACAGCTGCAGCACTCAGAGACAATTAAGTGGATTTGTGAAAATAGACTCCGCGCCAATAATTACAAAGATAAGATAAATAAAAAATTCTGCTCCCCTTGAAGAGTGATAAAGACTCCTAATGACATAAAAAAGTGACATAGGGGGCGCTAGTGATGTAACACAGGTGAAATTAATCGAAACCAGTGATAATCACACCATAACCAAAAAAATGATATGACACATGAAATTTACAACTCAATGTCCATCGGTGAGAAAATATATAAGACGAAATAAATGATAAGTTCCAACAAAATTGTAGTGAAATTCAAAGTTTATAGATATCCAAACAAGAATGTCTTGCAACTGTGATGTTATCTTCCAAACATATGATAAGTGATCCTTCACCAGAAACCTTAGAAAACGACACCCAAAGTGTAACGGATAAGTGATCTGCTTACCAGAAGAATTTGACTTCTTTAGTTAAAAATAAAGTCAAAAAGCGCTTTGGCAGGATGATGCCTGCTCACATGGGATAAGACTGGAGATGTATAGGAACCTTCCTCCTCATAGTTAAATGCAAGATATGTGAAAAGAATGGTAGACATGCATAGCATAATACTGTTTATTTAAAATTGAATAAAAAAGATATAGCCAAATGGCATCTTACATTTAAAAGTGCTGCTGGCTTGTCACAACGAGTGGTGTGTCTGTAACAACCTTGCGTCCACCTCCGTGGGTGGCGTGCGTTCCACCGACCGTATACGACAACTGGAGGGACCGGAAGTGACATGGAGTAGCGTGACCAGGTACCGCCTCGATGTACGTTTTGTGATTACGTCTCTAATGGAGTTGATTACTAAAACTGGAGACAGCAAAATCTGGTGCAGCTTCTCATGGTAGCCAACCAGCTTCTAACTTCAGCTTATTACTAGAAACCAATCAGCTTCCATTTTTTTTTTGTCAAAGCTTCATTGAAGGTGAAGTTAGAAGCTGATTGGCTACGATGTATAGCTGCACCAGATTTTCTACTTTCTAGTTTTAGTAAATCAACCCATTACACCAACAATTTTCCACCGGCAAACTGAAACTGAACTGAATTAAGTCGAGTTGAGTGGTGCCAACAGGGTCACATATCCCTCAAATTTCAGACAATTCAGCAGGAATTACCTGAAATTGGAGCTTTGTATGGTCATCTTAAGGCTCCATGCACACTGGTCTTAAAAGAAACGTCTGTTATCCTGGGAGTAAAAAACTCATATAAAGCAAGTGTAGACGAGTTTAGGAGAGTTTTACGTTTTTTCTGCCAGTAAGCTCCAATCAGAAACGCAAACCAGAAGGGTTTTTTTTTCTGTCTATAAGGTTGAGCTCAAAATATGCCTGTAATCGTCCTAATGTACATGGACACATAGGATAACATTGAGTTGCTTCTACAGGCAAAACACAAAACTCCTGTAGAAGCAACGTTCTTTAAGCCAGTGTGCATGGAGCCTTAGGCACTTTTGTACCAAGTCTAGACAAGTTTAAAAGAGTTTTAATTTATTTCTGCCAGTAAGCTCCAATCAGAAATACGAAGCAGAAGGTTTTTTTTCTGCCTCTAGTCCTCATGTACACTGCTGCTGCTAAACGGAAAAATTTAGGAGCAGTTGGTCGTTTACAGTCGTTTCTAGCCAGTTGAGTTTAGAGGCATTTTTTGGAATGCAAAAAAATGCTTTCTGAAGCTGAGTTTATAGGCATTTCAAGCACCAACCGTGGCTAAACGTGGTAACTCGAGTTTAGCCGTGTTTTATTTTTTTAGGTGTTTTTAATTTTTGGCTATTTGAAAATATATATATATATTTTTAAACCCTTCTACGGGTGAAACTCGAAAAATTGGAATATCGTGCAAAAGTTAATTTATTTCACTAATGCAACTTAAAAGGTGAAACTAATATATGAGATAGCCTCATTACATGCAAAGCAAGATAGTTCAAGCCGTGATATGTCATAATTGTGATGATTATGGCTTACAGCTCTTGAAAACCCCAAATTCACAATCTCAGAAAATTTGAATATTACATGCAATCAATGAAACAAAGATTGTACATAGAACAATATCGGACCTCTGAAAAGCATAAGCATGCATATGTACTCAGTACTTGGTTTGGGCCCCTTTTGCAGCAATTACTGCCTCAATGGGGCGTGGCATGGAAGCGATCAGCCTGTGGCACTGCTGAGGTGTTATGGAAGACCAGGATGCTTCAATAGTGGCCTTCAGCTCTTCTGCATTGTTCGGTCTCATGTCTCTCATCTTTCTCTTGGCAATGCCCCATAGATTCTCTATGGGGTTCAGGTCAGGCGATTTTGCTGGACAATCAAGCACAGTAATCCCACGGTAATTGAACCAGGTTTTGGTGCTTTTGGCAGTGTGGGCAGGTGTTTTGCTTGTGTTTATCTAGCAAGGTTACTCTGTGGTATAACAAGGAAGCTGAGACTTCTGCAGTGTGTAAATGTGCTTTTACTATACAAAGATGCTGTACAGTACATGCAAAACTATTACAATCTTAGGAATACAATACAAGACTGACAGATATCTATAACAAGCAAAATGCCTAGAAAATAGAACAGCCTATGGTCTATAACTACAAATACATTTAAGTTACTTATCTTCCATTATGGTATGTTCGTGATCTCCATTGGCAACGATTCTTCTTGGAGACCAGGTTCTGTTCTTCTATCATGAGTGGCTTCTTCTGATGTTACAGCAACATGATGTGTGTGTGTGTGTGTCCTAGCTTATGCCTGCTTTTATGTGTCAGGCTGAGTTACCAAACAACAGAAAACATACCTGTTTACTGTAGCTGTAGAAACAATGGACTGTTGAATACAACAATGCTATCTACCTATTGTCTACTCAAACCAAATCTGTCAGTAATCTAACAGTCATTCTTTCAGTTTGAGAGCTGAAAGAAATCTCAAACAAGTAATGTCTTACTTGTTTACTGTAGCTATAGAGACATTAGTTAGCCTATTGAATACAACAATGGTATCTAACCCCATTGTATGAAAACAGCATTTGTTTGAGAAATCTACTCAAACCAAAAGACTGACAGTAATCTGACCAACTCACTATTGTAAAATTGTCCCATGTATCATATGTCTGATTAATATAATACAAATCATATTTTTAACAAACACAACACATTCCGCCCTATGATTTTTTTTTCTCTCAGACTACACAGAAAATCTCTTCATTACTAACAACTCATTCTACACATGAATTTTCCTTTAAATGCAACCCCTCCCATATTTCTGTCACTGGGAAGGTGTTTCAGTCTTTGGATAAAAGTTCATTAGAAAGTCCACTCTAAAGTTCTTTAGAAATAAGTCCAGGCTTGAAATACATCAAAGGCCTTGTTCTCCACAGCTCTTGCGATCTTCCGTCATTCTTTCCATCATGTAACCACTTTTCTCTGGTCTTCCTATGGATCAAATCGGAGACAGCCTGTGGAGTGGAAAACAAAGCGGATTATCTGTTCCTTCTAACAATACATAAACAGTAGATCCTGGCCCTTCAGCTACAATCTCTCCTCTAAATGGCTTCTTGCCTGGATATCTGACCAATACTTTGCCACCTGCCTGTATGCACCTCTGACCCTCCCAAAGAACATCAATAGGGAGGAGAGGAAATATACTGATATTTACCAGAGGATCACTGCTGTTTATTTTGGAAGGTTTGATGTTATGTAGCCTCACTTTCCACTCTTGCTGAGAAGTATCCACTAACCAGTCAGAGTCCCAGCCACTGTCTTGAAGCTTGTCTGCCAATGCAAATAAAACTTCAAACCTTCCTGCCAGATTCCCTCTAATTCCTAGATAGGCTTCAGCTTCAGATACGCCACTCTTGGTTTCTATGTCATGGGAAGCAGTAACATGGTATCTGTTAAACCCTGTTCTTTCAGGAACCTTACATAAATACTGAACTCTGCACTCCAGCTGTGAAATCTGTGCCTCAGCCCCTACCGTCCTCTCATATGGTGTGCTTTTGGCTATTGGCCTAGAATTTAACAACATGACTGCCTGTGTGAGGACCCGATCCCACCCCCTTAGTGTATGTGTGGGTGTAAGTTTGCGTATCTGGTCCTTCAATAGCCCATTGTATCTTTCAGTCAAACCAGCTGCCTGTGGATGGTATGGGATGTGGCACAACCAGTACACTCCAGAATCTTTGGCCCACTGCTGTACTGTTGATCCGGAGAAGTGTGAGCCATTATCACTTTGGACTTGTTTGGGACAACCATAAGCAACGACAAGTTTCTGAAGCAGTTGAAGCGTTGCGGCTTGATCTGCATGTTTGCCAGGATGGACAAGCATAAGTCCTGAATAGGTGTCCACTGCAGTGCAACAATATCTCAGTCCGTTGTTTCCCCAAGACAGGGGACCAATGAAGTCAATCTGCCAGATCTCTGCAGGCCTCTCACCTCTCTTAATCGACCCGGTGGAGTACTTTTGCAATGGCCATTGTCGCACTTCTCCACACACTGGACAGTTCCCTATTACAGTCTTTATCATGTCCATGGATATAGGCAATCCTCTCTGCTGTGCCCATTCATATGTTGCTTTCTGCCCCAAATTTCCAGATTGCTTGTGGGCCCAGTTGGCCAAGTTCATCAAAACAGGATCAATTGGCACAACTGCCTTCACTTTGGCGATTTCATCTGCAACTCTGTTATAGTTCTCAAAGTCTGGAACTAGGGGCACATGTGCATCAACACGCACCACTTTTATGGTGCGGGAGTGAGCTTCCTTCCAGATGTAGTCCCAGACTTCCTTGCCTCCCCACACCACCTTTCCATGAATCATCCATTCATTGGACTTCCACGTGGGCATCCAAGTTGTCAGTCCTTTAAAAACCACCCAGCTGTCAGTGTAGATGGTGACATGGGAAGAAGGATCCTCCTGAAGAGTCATCACTACAGCTTTCAACTCTGCATACTGGCTGGACCCTCAGATTCCGGACTCCTGCAGGACTGTGTCTGTACTTGGGTTGTGGGCTGCTGCTGTCCATTTATGCCCAGACGAGGCGACTATGGCTGAACCATCAGTGAACCACGCTGACTCCTATATGTCTTCTGACAGAGACTCAAAGGGTGGAGCCTCTTGAATGGGGGGTGACTGCAGCACAGGAATTTCTTCTTCTGGCCGGGTGCTGGTAAAAGTAACAAGCCCTGCCAACTGTTTTGTCTCTAACATCCCCAACTGCAATACCCCCTCTTTCTTGAAGGTACCACTTCCATTTCATCAGTGTCTGGTTCTGGGCTACAGCTGCCCTAGTGGTCAGTCCATTATCTCTCACCCATCCTGCTATTGGCAATGCAGTATGGATGGTGACTGTGTCCTTTTCTGTAATGGTCTCTACATGTTGAAGTGCTGTGTAGGCCCCTAACAGGTACTTCTTTAGGGGCGTGTATCTCGTCTGTGCCCCTGTCAGTTGTTTGGACCAAAATCCAATAGGTATTGCTCTCAGTCCTTTCTTTTCATTTGGCTGCCACAGACTCCAAGATATGGTACCATTCTGCTCCACTACATCCAGCTGAAATGGTACTCCTTGTCTCACGGGTCCCAATCCCTGATGCTGCAAAATAGCTTCTTTAGCAGCCAGGAATGCAGTCCGCTGCTCTGAACCCCATGAGAACTCAGTCTTTTTTCTGGTAACATTGTATATAGGCCTCAGAATCAGTCCAAGATGTGGGATGACCGATCTCCAGAATCCCACAACTCCAATGAACTTATGTGCCTCCTTTTTGGTAGTAGGGGGCGACAGCGCCCGGATAGTTTGCACAACTGTTTCTGGAATCTTCCTCTGTGGTCCAGTCGACATAATTCCTAGGAATTTCACCTCTGTGGCAGGTTCTTGGACTTTGTCTCTGTTGATAGCCCACCCTCTGTTCTCCAAGTGCTGTATCAGCAGGTGCAGTGCTTCAGTTAGATCTTCCTTTGTCCCAGAGATCATGATGTCATCAATGTAGTGAAACACAGTGACTTTCAAATTCAGGGTACTTAAATCTCGGGCAATCAGTCCATGACAAATCGTTGAAGAATGAAGATAGCCTTGCGGAAGGACAGTGAAAGTGTACTGGCGGCCGTCCCACACCATAGCAAACTGGTCTTGACACTCTGGGTCTATCAAAATTGAAAATAAAGCATTAGCCAGGTCTATCACAGCATGATATTCTCCTGCATCTTTAGCAATTTTCTCAACAATTGAGATCATATCTGATACAGCTGACTTCAATGGAGGTGCCACTTTGTTTAGACCTCTGTAATCCACAGTCATTCTATATGTCCCATCAGGTTTCTTTACTGGGAACACCGGAGATGAGAAAGGACTTACAGCAGGTCTAAGGATCCCTACTCTCAACAGTTCTTGAATAGTCTCCCCAATTTCTTTGTGGCCTCCAGGAAGTCTGTACTGCTTGAGACAGACTGGCTTCTCTGGTGGAGGAATGTAGACAGGGGTCCACTTCGCATGACCTCTGACCACAGCCTTTACCGCCCTTACCAGATACGCTTTATCAGGATACCTTAATGTGAATGTACCTCTTTCAGTCTGAATTGACTGACCTTGAAGTACATCCATCCCAAAAATATTTTCGGGTAACTCTGATACCAAAACATTTGTCATAAATCCTGATCCCTTGCCAATAGCCAATTTCACCCGTATCCGAACTGCTGGTGTAGTTTGCCCTCCCAAACCTTCTACATTAATCATTTCTCCTTTGTGATGGGAAGGATTTCCTTTCAAAAGTGTAACTTCAGCTCCGCTATCAACTAAAGCCATTACATGTGTAGGAGAAGATGACTTCCCCCACCATACAGTGACAGGTGCATATGGGCATTGGTCTCCTGCTGTCACTGCCCTTGCTGCTATTACAGGAGACTCACCTTCCCTTCATAAAGGATAAGGAACCTCCCAATCCCCTTTTCTGATTCTCTCTAACTCCTCCCCAGGATAAAGGGATTTGGGTTCATGTTCAGTTTTGGGAATTGGTTTGGGGCTAACAGGAAGGGTATGTTCTGTTTCCTCTAAGTCTAGGCTGATGTTATCTTCACTAGGAGTAGTGTTTCTAACCCTGACAGTTTTCCCTACTAAATGTTTCCACCTCTTCAGCATTTCTGCAGTAGAAATGCTATCTATCTCATCTTTAGGTACTCCTGCCTTTAATAGGTCCACCCACATTTCTTTCCTAGAAATAACTAGCCTGGTTTTCTCTTCACCTTCTGTCTTCTCTACCCCATTCCGTTTCTTCTCTCTTCTTTTCTGCTTGTATTCTTCCTGTCTGGCCTTGACCTTATCTACTGCCCTGACAGGTTTTGTTTTAGTCTCCTCTATCTCCCCCAACTGGCTTAAAAGGGTTGTGGCTTCATGAATCTTGCTGTTTAATCCCAGGCCTCCCAACAAAGACAATAATGGAGCCCTGAGATTAAATGGCGCAGACTTCATCAGCTTAGAGCGCAGAGCAGATGTAAAGGGTTCCATATCTGGACCTATCCATTCTGGAAATGTATTTAATCTGGTTATACAACCCATCTCACGTAACCTGGAAATACCCTCTCCTATTGATCTCCAGGAGAAGGTATTTTCCAGGTCAGTAGGACTAGCGTATACTCGGACTATTCCATCTCTCACAAGGTCTAACAGTGAAAAATTCACGCAAAACTCTAAGGCTTTTCGCATTGCCTGACGCAATTATGGATCACGGGTTAACACTCCCATAGCCACTGCTTCCTTTCCTGTCAAAACAACACTGTCCGCCCCTTCATCCCATAAGCGTACGAGCCAACTCAATAGGGGCTCCCCAGACCTTTGTTTGTATTGTTTTGCCAGCTCATGGAGTTCAGTTTGTGTAAACTCCCGTACTTCTTCAATTTCAACATCTCTGGGGTTGCGAAAATTCACCTCCCCATCTGCCATATCCTCTCTATCATGTTGCCATTTCCGATGCTTAGTAATGAGAGGTCTGGCATACTTTTTCTTTCCCACTAGCAGATCATCATCTGAAATATCAAACTCTATCTCCTCATCCTCACTATCATTTGAGGAGAGCACATCCTCACAATCCCAATCCCAAGTTTACGCCCCTTCCTTTTCCTTAAGGCATTAATTGATTTGGTCATGAGGGCTGCACACCGCTCTTGCAAATCATCAGCCCGACTAGCGGTTGAACGTACACACTCTGAAGCAACTGCTAGCTGGTCTTTTAATACCTTAACTTCTGCCTCTGCCTTCTCCCTTCTATGTGATTCAGTATAGAGAGCATGGAGGAAGTACCAACCCACTGTGGACACTGTCCTCTTCTCTTTCTTACTTAAATCCAACCCTTTAAGGCTAAAATCTACAAAATGATCCGAGACTTTATCACCCCAAGTCAGCTTCAAGGGAGAAGCATACTTCACAAATTCTTTAGCAAGAGGCTCCCACTCATTATTTCTGGCCCAGATAGGTAAGCTGCACACTTTTTTCTGGTCACCAGAACCCTCTGCAGCCTTGCTTTTCCTAAACAGCTTATGCAGCATTTTACCTAGCACAAGCTACACAACACACTACAGAAAAACAAGTCTGCTTCAATTGAATTATAGCACAGATCGCGGCCGAGCCCCCAAATGTTTTGCTTGCGTTTATCTAGCAAGGTTACTCTGTGGTATAACAAGGAAGCTGAGACTTCTGCAGTGTGTAAATGTGATTTTACTATACAAAGATGCTGTACATACAAAACTATTACAATCTTAGGAATACAATACAAGACTGACAGATATCTATAACAAGCAAAATGCCTAGAAAATAGAACAGCCTATGGTCTATAACTACAAATACATTTAAGTTACTTATCTTCCGTTACGGTATGTTCGTGATCTCCATTGGCAACGATTCTTCTTGGAGACCAGGTTCTGTTTTTCTATCATGAGTGGCTTCTTCTGATGTTACAGCAACATGATGTGTGTGTGTGTCCTAGCTTATGCCTGCTTTTATGTATCAGGCTGAGTTACCAAACAACAGAAAACATACCTGTTTACTGTAGCTGTAGAAACAATGGACTGTTGAATACAACAATGCTATCTACCTATTGTCTACTAAAACCAAATCTGTCAGTAATCTAACAGTCATTCTTTCAGTTTGAGAGCTGAAAGAAATCTCAAACAAGTAATGTCTTACTTGTTTACTGTAGCTATAGAGACATTAGCCTGTTGAATACAACAATGGTATCTAACCCCATTGTATGAAAACAGCATTTGTTTGAGAAATCTACTCAAACCAAAAGACTGACAGTAATCTGACCAACTCACTATTGTAAAATTGTCCCATGTATCCTATGTCTGATTAATATAATAAAAATCATATTTTTAACAAACGCAACACAGCAGGTGCCAAGTCCTGCTGGAAAATGAAGTCAGCCTCCCCATAGAGCTCGTCTGTGGAAGGAATCATGAAGTGCTCCAAAATCTCCTGGTAGACGGCTGCATTGACTCTGGACTTAATGAAGCACAGTGGACAAACACCAGCAGATGACGTGGCTCCCCAAATCAACACAGACTGTGGAAACTTCCCACTGGACTTCAAGCATCTTGCAGTGTGTGCCTCTCTATTCTTCCTCCATACTCTGGGTCCTTGGTTTCCAAGTGAGATGCAAAATTTTCTCTTATCAGAAAATAGGACTTTGGACCACTGAGCAACAGACCAGGTCTGTTTTACTTTAGCCCAGGTAAGACGCTTCTGACGTTGTTTGTTTAGGAGTGGCTTGACAAGAGGAATACAACATTTGAAGCCCATGTCCAGGATCCGTCTGTGTGTGGTGGCTCTTGATGCACTGACTCCAGCCTCAGTCCACTCCTTGTGAAAGTCCCCAACACTTTTGAATGGCCTTTTCCTGACAATTCTCTCCAGGCTGCGGTCATCCCTGCTGCTTGTGCACCTTTTTCTTCCACGCTTTTCCCTTCCACATAATTTTTTATTAACCACTTAACGACCTCTCACTGTATATGTACGTCGGCAGAATGGCACCGACAGGCACAATCACGTACAGTGTACGTGATTGCCTTTGTACAGTTGGGGGGTCGGACCCCCCTCCTATACAGTGAGCGGTCGGTATTCGTTGGGGAGCGATCCGACATGAGGGGCGGCCATTCGATTCCGGCCACCCCCCGCGATCGCTCCCGGCGAATGGAAATGCTCCCTCTGCTGTGTAATGTTTACACAGGCAGAGTAAGCAGGAGGAAGTGATGTCATCTCTCATGCGGCGCTCACATATACCGAGCGCCGTACAAGAGAAGACACACAGGTCGGTACACTAACACTACACTGACACCAGGACACATAGGCACACAAATCGCCCCCCCAGGCCCCCTCCAGATCACCCCCCAGCCCCCAGTCACAGTGTCACTGATTGCAATGACCATTTATTTACTGATCACTGCAATCAGTGACATTTGTGACTGTAAAAGTGTCACTACATTTAGTTTTAGGTCCAGTGTAGCCCCCTAACCCCCCCTAATAAAGGTTTAACCCCCTGATCACCCCCCAGATAACCGATTCACCCCCTAGCACCGCCGTCGCTAAGCAATCATTTTTCTGATCGCTGTCTTAGCGTCGGTGATGCAGATCGGTAGCCAGTAATTTTTTTTAGGTTCGCCGCAGGTTTTTATAGCGTCGGGTACCCCCATAAATTATCTAATAAAGGTTTAACCCCTTGATCGCCCCCCAGGTAACCCTTTCACCCCCTATCACCACTGTCGCTAAGCGATCATTTTTCTGATCGCTGTCTTAGCGTCGGTGATGCAGATCGGTAGCCAGTTATTTTTTTTAGGTTCGCCGCAGGTTTTTATAGTGTCGGGTACCCCCATAAATTATCTAATAAAGGTTTAACCCCCTTAATCGCCCCCCAGGTAACCCTTTCACCCCCTATCACGACTGTCGCTAAGCGATCATTTTTCTGATCGCTGTCTTAGCGTCGGTGATGCAGATCGGTAGCCAGTAATTTTTTTTAGGTTCGCCGCAGGTTTTTATAGCGTCAGGTACCCCCATAAATTATCGAATAAAGGTTTAACCCCTTGATCATCCCCCAGGTAACCCTTTCACCCCCTATCACCACTGTCGCTAAGCGATCATTTTTCTGATCGCTGTCTTAGCTTCGGTGATGCAGATCGGTAGCCAATTATTTTTTTTAGGTTCGCCGCAGGTTTTTATAGCGTCGGGCACCCCCATAAATTATCTAATAAAGGTTTAACCCCCTTAATCGCCCCCCAGGTAACCCTTTCACCCCCTATCATGACTGTCGCTAAGCGATCATTTTTCTGATCGCTGTCTTAGCGTCGGTGATGCAGATCGGTAGCCAGTAATTTTTTTTAGGTTCGCCGCAGGTTTTTATAGCGTCAGGTACCCCCATAAATTATCGAATAAAGGTTTAACCCCTTGATCACCCCCCAGGTAACCCTTTCACCCCCTATCACCACTGTCGCTAAGCGATCATTTTTCTGATCGCTGTCTTAGTGTCGGCGATGCAGATCGGTAGCCAGTATTTTTTTTTAGGTTCGCCGCAGGTTTTTATAGCGTCAGGTACCCCCATAAATTATCTAATAAAGGTTTAACCCCCTTGATCGCCCCCAGGTAACCCTTTCACCCCTATCACCACTGTCGCTAAGCGATCGTTTTTCTGATCGCTGTCTTAGTGTCGGTGATGCAGATCGGTAGCCAGTAATTTTTTTTAGGTTCGCTGCAGGTTTTTATAGCGTCAGGTACCCCCATATATTATCTGATAAAGGTTTTAACCCCCTAATTGCCCCTAGTTAACCCTTTCACCAGTGATCACCATATAAGTGTTACGGGTGACGCTGGTTAGTTAGTTTGCTTTTTATAGTGTCAGGGCACCCGCCGTATATATAACCCAATAAAGGTTTAACCCCCTGATCGCCCGGCGGGTGATATCAATTAGGTTTTAGCGTCAGAGAGGGTCTGCGTCACACCTCAGGCAGCGTCAGGTTAGTGCCAGTAGCGCTAACACCCACGCGTGAAGCATACACCCCCCTTAGTGGTATAGTATCTGATCAGATCAATATCTGATCTGATCAGATCTATACTAGCGTCCCCAGCAGTTTAGGGTTCCCAAAAACGCAGTGTTAGCGGGATCAGCCCAGATACCTGCTAGCACCTGCGTTTTGCCCCTCTGTCCAGCCCAGGCCACCCAAGTGCAGTATCGATCGATCACTGTCACTTACAAAACACAACACACATAACTGCAGCGTTCGCTGAGACAGGCCTGATCCCTGCGACTCCAGTGCTGTAGCAGGTGATTTCACCACCACAGTTAAAAAAAAAAGCATATATGCTGAAGCATTGGGGCAGCAGGGGCGGAGGAGCAATTTTGCTCCTAATGCCGCGTACATACGTTCGAAATTCCGATGGAGGCTTGCCCGTGGAAAAGTCCGACCATGTGTGTGCGGCATAACTTTTTTGCGGGAGGATGCCCCCATGCTTCGGCATATATAAATGGTGCATGTATGCCCATCATTAGACATGGGTGGATGAAGGGCGGTATTCTAATGGTGGGCATACCCACCGATCAATCTCTTTTTTCGTTCAGCCAACTGGGTGCATGAAAAAAAAAGATTACAATACATGTCCAACAAGGACCAGCAACATACTGGTATGTTGCTGGACTTTGAATGTTTATACCAGAATGACGCCTGCGGGTTTAGGTATCATCTTGGTATCATTCTTTTCAGCCAGCGGCCGGCTTTCATGTAAAAGCAATCCTAGTGGCTAATTAGCCTCTGGACTGCTTTTACAAGCAGTGGGAGGGAATGTCCCCCCCGTATATAAAAAGCGCCATTGGGAAATTGGGAAAGCATTTTATCACACCGATCTTGGTGTGGTCAGATGCTTTGAGGGCAGAGGAAAGATCTAGGGTCTAGAAGACCCCATTTTTTTCAAAAAAGAGTACCTGTCACTACCTATTGCTATCATAGGGGATGTTTACATTCCCTGAGATAACAATAAAAATGATAAAAAAAAAAAATATGGAAGGAACAATTTAAAAATAAAATAAAAAAGCAAAATTAATAAAAAAAAAAAAAAAAAAAAGCACCCCTGTCCTGCCCTGCTCTTGCCCAATGGCGGTTGCAAGCGTCGGTCTGGCGTCATATGTAAACAGCAATTGCACCATGCATGTGAGGTATCACCGCGAAGGTCAGATCGAGGGAAGTAATTTTAGCAGTAGACCTCTTCTGTAAATCTAACGGGGTAACCTGTAAAGGCTTTTAAAGGCTTTTAAAAATGTATGTTATTTGTCGCCAATGCGCGTTTGTGCAAAATTTTAAAGCATGTCGTGTTTGGTATCTATGTACTCGGCCTAAGATCATCTTTTTTATTTCATCAAACATTTGGGCAATATAGTGTGCTTTAGTGCATTAAAATAAAAAAAAGTGTATTTTTTCCCAAAAAAATCCGTTTGAAAAATCGGTGCGAAAATACTGTGTAGAAAAAAAAAATGCAACACCCACCATTTTAATCTGTAGGGCCTTTGCTTTAAAAATATATATAATGTTTGGGGGTTCAACATAATTTTCTTGCAAAAAAAAAATGTTTTCATGTAAACAAACAGTGTCAAAAAGGGCTTTGTCTTCAAATGGTTAGAAGAGTGGATGTAAGCTTCCTAATGTTGTGTATAAAATGCCAGAACAGTTCAAAACCCCCCAAATGACCCAATTTTGGAAAGTAGACATCCCAAGCTATATACTGAGAGGCATGTCGAGTCCATGGAATATTTTATATGTTGACACAAGTTGCGGAAAAAAGACAATTAATTTTTTTTTTTGCACAAAGTTGTCACTAAATGATATATTGCTCAAACATGCCATGAGCATATGTGGAATTACACCCCAAAATACATTCTGCTGCTTCTCCTGAGTACGGGGATACCACATGTGTGAAACTTTTTGGGAGCCTAGCCGCGTACGGGACCCCAAAAACCAAGCACCGCCTTCAGGCTTTCTAAGGGTGTAAATTTTTGATTTCACTTCTCACTGCCTATCACAGTTTCGGAGGCCATGGAATGCCCAGATGGCACAAAACCCCCCCCCCAAATGACCCCATTTTGGAAAGTAGACACCCCAAGCTATTTGCTGAGAGGTATTGTGAGTATTTTGCAGATCTCGCTTTTTGTCACAAAGTTTTAAAAATTGAAAAAAAATAAAAAAAAATTAAATATATTTTCTTTCTTCATTTTCAAAAACAAATGAGAGCTGTAAAATACTCACCATGCCTCTCAGCAAATAGCTTGGGGTGTCTACTTTCCAAAATGGGGTCATTTGGGGGGGTTTTGTGCTATTTTGGCATTTTATGGCCTTCGAAACTGTGATAGGTAGTGAGGAGTGAAATCAAAAATTTGTGCCTAGAAATCCTGAAGGCGGTGCTTGGTTTTCGGGGTCCCGTACGCGGCTAGGCTCCTAAAAAGTCCCACACATGTGGTATTCCCGTACTCAGGAGAAGCAGCAAAATGTATTTTGGGGTGTAATTCCACATATAACCATGGCATGTGTGAGCAATATATCATTTAGTGACAACTTTTTGTAATTTTTTTTTTTTTTGTCATTATTCAATCACTTGGGACAAAAAAAAATGTTCAATGGGCTCAACAGGCCTCTCAGCAATTTCCTTGGAGTGTCTACTTTCTAAAATGGGGTCATTTGGGGGGGTTTTGTGCTATTTTGGCATTTTATGGCCTTCAAAACTGTGATACGTAGTGAGGAGTGAAATCAAAAATTTGCGCCCTTAGAAATCCTGAAGGCGGTGCTTGGTTTCCGGGGGCCGTACGCGGCTAGGCTCCCAAAAAGTCCCACACATGTGGTATCCCCGTACTCAGGAGAAGCAGCAAAATGTATTTTGGGGTGCAATTCCACATATAACCATGACATGTGTGAGCAATATATCATTTAGTGACAACTTTTTGTAATTTTTTTTTTTTTTTGTCATTATTCAATCACTTGAGACAAAAAAAAATATTCAATGGGCTCAACATGCCTCTCAGCAATTTCCTTGGGATGTCTACCTTCCAAAATGGGGTCATTTGGGGGGGTTTGTAGTGCCCTGCCATTTTAGCACCTCAAGAAATGAGATAGGCAGTCATAAACTAAAAGCTGTGTAAATTCCAGAAAATGTACCCTAGTTTGTAGACGCTATAACTTTTGCGCAATCCAATAAATATACGCTTATTGACATTTTTTTTACTAAAGACATGTGGCTGAATACATTTTGGCCTAAATGTATGACTAAAATTGAGTTTATTTGATTTTTCTTATAACAAAAAGTAGAAAATATCATTTTTTTTCAAAATCTTCAGTCTATTTCCGTTTATATCGCAAAAAATAAAAATCGCAGAGGCAATCAAATACCATTAAAAGAAAGCTCTATTTGTGGGAAGAAAAGGACGCAAATTTCGTTTGGGTACAACATTGCATGTCCGCACAATTTACAGTTAAAGCAGCACAGTGCAAAATTCTGAAATCACCTCTGGTCCTCTAGCTACCAAATGGTCTGGGGCTTAAGTGGTTAATGTGCTTTGATACGGCACTTTGGGAACATCCAACTTCTTTTGCAAATACCTTTTGAGGCTTTCCCTCCTTATGGAGGGTGTCAATGATGGTTTTCTGCACAACTGTCAGGTCAGCAGTCTTTCCCATGATTGTGATTCCTACTGAACCAGACTGAGAGACCATTTAAAGGCTCGGGAACCCTTTGCAGGTGTTATGTTTTCATTAGCTGATTAGAGTGGGACACTTTGAGCCTAGAATATTGCACCTTTTTACAATATTAAAATTTTCTGAGATTGTGGATTTGGGTTTTTTATGAGCTGTAAGCTATAATCATCACAATTATGACAAATCACGGCTTGAACTATCTTGCTTTGCATGTAATGAGACTATCTCATATATTAGTTTCACCTTTTAAGTTGCATTAGTGAAATAAATTAGCTTTTGCACAATATTCAAATTTTTCGAGTTTCACCTGTAAATGCAAGTGCGGTAAAACGCGGCATGTAAACTGATGTTTTACATCGGTTACTATCTGTCAAGTTAAATCGTTCAGGAGAGGTTGTAAAAATGTCCCATGTACATGAAGGCTAAACCTTGAGCTCAAAATATGCCTGTTATCATCCTAATGTGCATGGACACATAGGATAACATTGAGCTACTTCTACAGGCAGAACGAAAAACTCCTGTAGAAGTAACATTTTTTAAGCCAGTGTGCATGGAGCCTTATGACAGGAATACACGATAAGAAAATTGGCCGAAAATTTCCGTTCTGTGAACATTCGGCTGACTTTCTACTAGTTGATGCCCAGCAAGTAATACCCAATATCGATATTTTGTACGAAAAAATTGAAAATTTTTGTTGAATCGTTCGCGAACAAACAATATTCTATTCATTGGTGTAAAGCAGGGGCGCCCAACCTTTTGAAGAGCAAGGGCCACTTATAGACTTGGTAACCGGTCATGGGCGGAGCGAGTGGATGGCAACCCACTAGCCTCTATAGTGCCCACTCTACTCTCAGCACACCAAACTCGCAGGTAATAGAAGTCTATGGCTCAGTGCAGGTAAACTACAGGTATACTTCTCTGCACCTTTGGATCAGTTTGAAAGCAGCCCAGTAACCACGGCAGAACAGATATGCCCATATATGCCCATATATACACTGTGATTTTAGTAATAAACTTACCTTTAATAAGAGTATTCTATTCTATTTTATTCCATCCCAAAAAAGGAGGTCGCGGGCCACATCAGAGGGCTCCGTGGGCCACATGTGGCACCCGGGCCACTAGTTGGGCACCCCTGGTGTAAAGGTTGTCCATAAAACAGCTCTTGAACATTATCACGCATGAGCGAAACTAGTAGACGACCCCACTGGTACGTGAGATGTCAAAACACTACGTATAAAATCGATTGCTCTTTTAAAGATTTTTTTTTGATTGGTTAATGTTGGCAAGGATTTTGACCAAAGATTTTGACCGCTTTTTTCCCCGTTTGCATTTAGCGTTTTAAAAAAAAAAATAGATTTTTGTTTTTCTCAAATAGGCAAAAATGAAAAACGTCTGTAAACAAAACGCAAGTTACCGTGTTTACACGTGTTTACAAGTTGTTATAGGCAAATGCCTCTGAACATCCATCCTGAACGCATTTTTTGCCTTCTAAAAAATGCTTCTAAACTCAACTGCCTAGAAATGACTTTAAACGACCCTATGTACATGTACTGATAAGATAACAGAGGAGAGTTCAGGGGCAGCTGAAAAAAACACCCAACTGCTCCTAAATGTCTGTTTACCAGCAGCAGTGTACATGAGGCCTTAGTGTTAAAGCCCGTACATACTCTTTGATTTTCGCACATCAATTGTGTTACGACGAACGATCGTCCGCAAATCTTACGGTTAGTATGGTGCTTTTTTTAGCCGATTTCACTTTTTCGGCAGACAAAAGCTAGATGTGCAGACTATAACATTTTTGTCGGATGTGAACTCAACATCTGATTTTCGTTTCATTAGTATGGTTTTCGTACAAAAAAAAATCGTAAGAGCAAGACTATGCATGCTCAGAAATGAAAGAATACATATAAAACTGTTCAACACGTTACGTCACTTCTGACGTTGTATTCTGTGAAATTAAAATTCTCGTATTGTTAGTAACCTCTTCACTTTCGACATGAGACTAGCATGCCACAAAAATCGGACGTTCTGTCGTCCGAAAATCAAAGTGTGTATACAAGGCTATGCTGCATGTGACATAGTTGTGTAAACCTCAGGAAAGGATGGACAGAAATACAAATCGTTTGGCAGGTAAAACAACTTGCTTATATGCATTTTACCTGTATATTTGAATGTTTGCCCAATGTACAGTTTTATTAAGAATTCAAGAGGAAACATACCTTAAAGTGGAAATCCACTCAAAAGGAGAAGCTCCACTTGTTTGCCTCTTCCCCCCTCCGCTGTCACATTTGGAACCTTTTGGGGGGGGAAGGTACCTGGTTTTGACAGGTACCCGCTCCAACCCCACAGCTCAGTTCGCTGCGGCAAACTGAGCTGGAAATTAGGCCCCCACTCCTTCCCCCGCAGCCTTCTGGGACACTCCACGGGTCCCAGAAAACTGCAGCCTATTCACAAAGCGTAGTGTATGCGCAGTAGGAAACTGGCTGTGAATCTGCAAGGCTTCACTGCCAGTTTCCCTTAGCCAAGATGGCGGCGCTAGCACCCGATTGCCAATTGAATAATCCCCTGGATGCCTGTACAGGTACAGTAAGTGCCCTAATAATAAATATCAGCTATAGTATTTATAGCTGCTGACATTTATTTTTTCTGAAGTAGCCTGGAGCGCCTCTTTAATTATCTTCCTGTGACAGTGCTGCTCCCTCATTACCATCTTATGCTAAGCCATAAATATCTTACTTTACCTTCAATTTACTACACATTTTTACCCACAGTACAATATAGTCCTATGAGGCCCTCTGAGGCATTAGTCCCCAACAGTGCCTAGGAAGATGCTCCATTTTTAGTTTTTTGTCTGGCTTCCATTGGCTAAGCTTTATCCTCTTTCCCATAAGCAGGGGAACTGAAAGAAGCCTGCAGAGCTAAAATATTAGTCATTAAAGCTGTTATGCCACGTTTTAAATAGGAATAAAGTATTTCACCTCCAACAGGTTGTTTGAACACAATTCATCATCAAGATAAAGGTAACAAAGGCAATCACAACTAGATTTAACAGTGTGCCAAAACTACAGGCACTGATGACCCAAAAGCCATAATACAAGATATTTTCAATATTATTTGTGCCAATCAGCCTCACACTCTATGAAAAAACTTAACCCATCAATTATTAGTGCCTAGATGCTAAAAGCGTTCTGCTTTGCAATGCAGTGTGAAGAGTGCTTTACTGCAACATCAAAGAAGAAATGATGCTTACATGTCAACATATGACAAACACAGGCTTTGATGGTGCACAAATTCAGGTATTTCCTAATCTGTCATCGATAACTCTTCTGCAGCGAAGAGTTGTAAACCCTCATTAATTGTGCTTCAGGATCATAATGTGCCCTAAAGATGAAGATTTCCAAACAACTTCTTGGTAAATAGAAAACACAGTTTTAATAAAAGACCAGCATAACACTTAAATCATTTCTCTTCTTCGTTGCTTTATAAAATTTCACAATGAAAGCATTTTGTTATATCACATGGATAAGTATAAATAAGTAACTGTTGAACTTGCCAGAAATCCAGTAATCTCTTAAACTGCTGTGCATGCTATAGTAATGTTATCAGCTCTGTTCAGTTCAACTCTATGAATTATAGAACACCTTCCCCTATTTTACATAGTAACATAGTTAGTCAGGTTAAAAAAAGACACAAGTCCATCTAGTTCAACCAATAAAAGGGGGGTGGGATAATACAATCCCATATACACAATCTTATACCCACAGTTGATCCAGAGGAAGGCAAAAAACCCCAGCAAAGCACGATCCAATTTGCTCCAGCAGGGGAAATTCCTTTCTGATCCCCTGAGAGGCAATCAGATATTCACTGGATCAACTTTACCTATAAATGTTAGTAACCAGTTTTTTTATGTACATTTAGGAAAGAATCCAGGCCTTTCTTAAAGCAATCTCCTGAGCTGGACAGAACCAACTCTTGAGGGAGTCTATTCCACATTTTCACAGTTCTGACTGTAAAATATTTTATGGAGATGAGGACATAGTTACATAGTTACATAGTTAGTCAGGTTGAAAAAAGACACCAGGAGGCGTATGTGCGGAGTCTAGCGGTGCGGTAATGCAGAGCTAGAGCTACCGGCTCTCTCGTGGGGAGAGCCGGTATCCAGCTTTAACCCGCAAGTATATTGACATACCCGAGGGGTAGAACAAGTACCAGGGACCTTGTAGTCCATTTTGTGGGCAGAATTATGGCTCAGAGAGGGAGTAGTGCCAAGTTAAAGAATCCTGTCATGAAAGCTCCTAAGGGGAGAACCGTGACTAAAGGGGCACAATCCTCTGCCTCATTCACAGCTTCTATGCGCTCACACAAGTTAAACCTGTCACAGCCTATATCTTCAGCTGACTCTGACAATGATCTATTTACCATACAAGACTCTCCTCAGACCCCACAAATAACTCCAGCCATATTTAAACAATTTGAAAATATGCTCCATAAAGCACTAAAGCAAACATCCGACCAAATTACCTCAAACCTCACAAGAGAGATAAGAGAAATTGGTAAGCGTACAGCTGCCTTAGAGATAAAAACTGAGGACTTAGAAAACATTTCTCTGGAACATTCAATGGAACTTGAAAATCTCAAAGAGGAAAATATCTTGCTTCACAATAAGCTAGAACACCATTAGAATAGGGACATGAGGTCCAATTTGCGAATCAGGGGTATCCCTGAGGCAATTCTTGACCTGCAATCTACAATTACTGCACTGTTCCAGGAATTGCAACCAGCCATTCCCATTGAAAGAATGGAATTTGATAGAATTCATCGAGCACTTGCTGCTAAAAAACTTGACGGTCTTCCACGGGACATCATAGTGAAACTACACTACTACCGCACAAAAGAACTGCTTCTGTCATCAGCCAGAGATAAAAAACAGTTAAATTTTCAAGGACATGAATACCAACTGTTTGCTGATTTGTCCCAAACTACAATTACTAAGAGAAGAGCATTAAAACCCATTCTTCAGGAACTCCAAAGCCATGATATCCCATATCAATGGGGATTCCCATTCTCTTTACGGTTTGCCTATAAAGGGAAAAGATACACTTGCAGAACCTATGAAGAACTTCAACAAACACTCATAGATCTACATTTAATGGATCCTGACCCAAGAAATACCTCTCTGCAGAGTAGAGCAATGCCCCTTTCATTCAAGGGGCATCACTCCCAACCCAATTTGGAAAATGGAAATCATCCATCCCACAAGAGAAGTCGTTATACATCTCCTCCTCAGGAAAGAGAAGACTCAATAGACTGACAGAAATCTCAAAGAGATCAACCTGTTTGCTTTTACCCTGCTATGGACCTTTTGAAGACATATTGTGCAACACACAGCACTTATTAACAATCTAATGCACAATAATAAGTGTTGCCCCAGATGCAGTCCCATTTCACTTACAATGATTGCTCATAGTTTTTCAGTTAAGCTTAAACTCTAAAAATGCTAACTAGCATACGGTTGAAGTTTTTTCTAGTTTTTTTTTTTTTTTTTTACTCTCTAGTATAACTTAGGGTAAACAAAAGTCCTGCTATCCTAGATTTTCTGGTTCTCGAAGAAGGTCTTTATATAGTTTCTCCTGACGCTCATTAGACTGTTGAAGAACATAGGTCTTACTTATTTTACCAGTCCCCCCTCTTTGTAAGTCAAATGATTGATCTTATATTACTGAATGGGAACTAACATAACAATAGTATTATTCACCTTTGGGGATCTTTTTATTATTTCCCCTAGCCGACAGTTTAGTTATTACTCCTAGTGTGTAAAGGAGGACCCCCAATTCCTGCTCTATCCTCACCCTTTATTACCACCCCTCTAGTTTAGGTAGCTTCCTCACCAGGGGATCTTGGGGCAATCAGATGATTTTCTTTAATTTTCGTCACCCTTATAGTCCCTCCCCTGGAGTATTTACTTATAATATTAATAGTTTTAATATGAGTTATTAGGTTAACAAATTATTCTTTATTGTATTGTTATTTTTAGATGGCTCTCCCCCCCTTTGAACAGGAGATCCGTGCGCCCTACTTTGCCCCCCTCATTCGACCACATAAAACATGTGGAAGTCTGACGGAGGCACTATTTCCCCAGTGGGGGATTTTTGCCCCACTTGCAGAAAACACTTAAATGTGTCTTTATGTTGGTATATGTATTATTTTGTCTAATCAGTCAAATGTTATTCCATTCTATCACTCTAGTATTCATCTCCTATCTGCTTTCCTTCCCCCTCTTCGAGTCCACTCGGATCACATTGAGTAACACGAATAACTTGGCAACGGGTAAGTCCTCCTTACCCACTCTACTACCATGGCACCATTAAACATCTTGTCCCTGAATGTTCAGGGACTGAATATTCCCCAAAAACGAACCAAGGCCTTCCGCGTATTTCATGCCAAAAAGGCACACATAGTTTGTTTACAAGAAACTCACTTCACAAAAACCTCCACACCCAAATTTATATCCCATTTCTATCCGCAAACCTACACGGCCTCGGCTGCCTCCAAGCAACGGGGTACTCTCATAGCCTTCCATCGTTCTACCCCATTTACACTCCAATCTCAAATAAAAGATCCTGAAGGACGATACTTAATTCTTACGGGCCACATAGTAGATACCGCAATAACTGTAGTTTCTTACTATGCACCAAATAAACAACCTAACCCATTTATGTCACATTTATTACAAGTAGTGAATGATCATAAAATGGGAACAGTTATGCTATGTGGTGACTCCAACCAGGTCCTCCTCCCATTTCTGGATAAATCCCTGTACATACCATCCCAAACAAATGTCAAGAAGTCTTTCTCACAAATTCTATCCAAACATAATTTAGTAGATTCATGGAGAGAAGCCAACCCCACTACACGGAAATACACATACTATTCCCTTCCCCACAAAACATTTTCAAGGATTGATCATATATTTCTAACCATAGGCATGCTCCCTGAAATCATTGCTGCAGACATAGTCCCCATTCCATGGTCCGACCATAATGCTGTACTCACCTCCATTAAATCAGCATTACCCAAAGGCCATGATCGTACTTGGAATCTCCCAGACATTCTACTCAAACACCCAGCTTATCACCAAACTATTGAACAAGACATAAACGAATACATTACCCTTAACTCTAGCCCAGAAATAAGTATGCTAACTCTATGGGAAGCCCATAAACCAGTGATACGCAACACAATTCAGAAACAATCAGCTATATTTAAACGAGAACAAAAAACCCTTGCCCGTAAACTGGAAATGGATTTTAACACGGCCTTTATATCCCATCAAGAAAATCCATCCACATTAACTAAATCCCGATTAGACAAGACCCGTATTGCATACAACTTATTTCTCACAGAAGCTGTAGAAAAATCCTATAAACGCTCAAGATTTAACCGCTTCATGAAAGCTAATAAGCCCGGGACATACCTTGCAAGAACACTCAATTCCCTAAACAAACCCTTTAAACCAATTCGGCTAAAACTAGCAAAGGAAGTATACACATGCAACCCTCACAAAATAGTTAAAAAATTTCATTCCCACCTGTCCTCATTATATAAAATAAACTAGTGAAGTTCCCCTGGCCTTCTTTCACTATCTGTCAGGAAGGACGTTCTCACAATCATCCCAGCAATCTGGGTTTCAGAATACCTGTGCACAGGAGACCTGTTCGGCGCACGCGCATGCACGATAGCGGCGCGCGGGTGCGCGATAGCGGCTCACGGGCGCACGCAGATGCGCAATAGCGGCGCACGAGCGCACGCTGATGCGCGATAGCGGCGCGTGCGTGCACCTATGACGGTACTTGGCGCCAAGACTGCCTATTTAAGGAGAGCTGTCACCTTGCATCCTTGCTGTCTGGTCTACAGCGTTCCCCTGAGACCCTTACTGCCTGAACCTCTGATTGTGTTACTCTGATACCTGATCCGGCTTCCCTTGACTTCTCCTGTTTGCTGCCTGCCTTGACCCCGGTTCGTCCCGACTTCGCTCCTGCCTGCTCCTTTCAACCAGTTTGCTGCCCGCCTGATATACTGACCCGGCCTGGACTTTAACTACTCCTGGATCCTGCTTGCACCTGTCTGCCCGCTTGTGTCTGACCCGGCTTGTCTTCTCCAAGCCTGCCTCTTGGTCCTCAAGTGTCTGCTGCGGACCACCGCACGCCTCCTTCAGCTACCTTCAGTTGCAGACTGCTGCTTCTATCTCCGCCTGCTTCAGTTCCTGCCAGGCACTTGTGTCCCTTTGCCCTCTTGAGCCCCTGTCTGCTCTATCAGGGGTTCTCAAGCCAGAGGTTTACGAGAGGCCACTCCCTGCACATTGGGCTCATCTACCAGGTACGTGACAGTACCGGACAGCCATGTCCGAGCCCACGCAGGGAGCCTCTCCCATGGAGGAACTTTGCAGTCACCTAGATGGACTAACTACGGCAGTCAGGAACTTACAGGAAGGCTATACCCGCCTAGAGGAGCGTGTCCAGACCCTGTCCAGTACAGCACCTGCTGCATCCGGAACGTCACCTGCACCCTCGGTTGTCATGTTGCCGCCTGAACCCCGGGTTCCTCCTCCCGAGAGGTTTTCTGGAGACCGCAGTAAATATAGAGCTTTTCGTAACGCCTGTGAGCTCTTCTTCACTCTACAACCCAGGACTTTTTCCCTTGAAACTACCAAGGTGGGCTTTGTCATCGCCCTACTATCAGGCGAACCTCAGTCATGGGCCCATCGCCTCTTGGAGCATAAAGACAACTGCCTCAACCTCCTGAGCTCCTTCTTTGAAGCCATGGATCTCCTCTACGAGGATCCCCAACAAGCAGCCACTGCGGAAGCAGCATTATGTTCCCTGCAACAGGGTCGTAGGCCCGTGGAGGACTATGTGTCCCGAATTCAGACGTTGGAGTTCGGACACGAATTGGAACGATGCTGCCCTGCGCCACCAGTTCCGTATGGGCCTCTCCGAGCCCCTTAAAGATGAACTGGCTCGGGTCGGCATCCCAGCAACACTGGATGCTCTCATTCTTCAATCTACCTTAATTGACAGACGATTAAGGGAACGAAGAGCTGAACGTACCGCTGGCCCTTCTCGCCCTGTATGGATGCTACCCCGTGTGTTCAACCCTGCTCATTCAGCTCCTATGGCTCCTGTTCACCCCTCTGCCGATGCTCCGGAACCGATGCAACTTGGCCTGCTTCGCCCTTCGCTCACCCCCGAGGAACGCCAACGACGACGACTCCACAACCTCTGCCTCTACTGCGGGGAACCTGGACACTATGTGAGGTCCTGTCCCGCGAAGACCCGTAAGTGTCCTTCTATCTCTTCTACCTACTCGCCTACTCCTTTTGACAACGCAACTCATCTGGCTGTCTCTGTCTCCCTACAGCTTCCAGGAAGGAGTATACAAACTACCGCCATAATTGATTCCGGGGCCTGCAGCGGTTTTATGGATGCTTCCTTTGCCAGCAGATTCCAAGTCCCCCTGCAACCCAGAGCTAAGGGACTTTCTGTGCACCTGGCCGATGGGTCGGCTATTAAATCTGGGCCAGTCACGCAGGAAACCGTCCCTTTATGTGCATCCATCTCCGGTAATCACCGGGAGTTACTTTGCTTGGACATCATTGAGTCCCCCCTATTTCCCATCATACTGGGCATGCCCTGGCTGAGGGCACACAACCCACAAATTGACTTGGCCACGAGCAAGATCAACTTCCTTTCCCCCTACTGTCGTCAGCACTGTATACCAGAAGTTGCTAACGTCCCCTCTCCACTGCTTTGCTTGGACACTGACGCTGAAAACCGCCAGTCCGTTCCCGAAGTATACCACCATTTCCTGGATGTGTTCAGCAAAAAGGGTGCAGAAACACTCCCCCCACACCGATCCTATGATTGTCCGATTGAGCTCCTCCCCGGGGCGGAGGTGCCATTTGGAAGGATCTTCCCTCTGACCGAACTGGAGCTAGCGACCCTCAAGACCTATATCAACGACAACCTGGAGAAGGGGTTCATCCGCCCTTCTACCTCACCAGCAGGGGCAGGAATATTTTTTGTCGAGAAAAAGGACCATTCTCTACGCCCCTGCGTAGACTACCGTGAGCTCAACAAGATTACCATTAAAAACCGGTACCCCCTTCCTTTAGTGCCAGAACTATTCCAGAGACTCGGAGCTGCAGCTATATTCACCAAATTGGATCTTCGTGGAGCCTACAATCTGGTCCGGATTCGTAGTGGGGACGAATGGAAGACTGCTCTCCGTACCCGATTCGGGCATTTTGAATACCTTGTAATGCCCTTCGGTCTGTGCAACGCCCCTGCCACATTCCAACACTTTGTGAATGACATTTTCAGAGATTACCTAGACTTGTTTGTGATAATTTACCTGGATGATATCCTGATTTTCTCCTCTACCTTGTCCATCCATCGAGAGCATGTCAGAAAAGTGTTAACCCGACTGCGTCAGCATGGCCTTTATGCAAAACCCGAGAAATGCGAATTTGAACAACAATGCATTCAGTTTCTGGGACTAATTATTTCCATAGAAGGAGTCAAAATGGACCCACAAAAGGTTTCTGCCATCTCGGATTGGCCAATTCCTACAGACAAAAAGGGAATCCAGCGCTTTGTAGGGTTTGCAAACTTTTATCGCAAGTTTATCCGAGGATTTTCCTCCATCATCTCACCCATCACCAGCTTGACGAAGCAAGGCATTCGATTCCACTGGACCCCAGAAGCCCAGGCTGCCTTCTCCACCTTAAAGGATCAGTTTGTCTCTGCCGCAGTCCTAAAACATCCTGACCCCGCTCTGCCTTGCATTCTGGAGGTAGATGCCTCTGAGATCGCAGTGGGGGCAGTGCTCTCCCAGAGACAGGGTCCCAAGTCTCAGTTGCATCCAGTCGCTTTCTTTTCTCGGAAGTTGTCCGAAGCTGAGAGGAACTATGATGTGGGGGATAGAGAACTACTCGCAATTAAGGCTGCATTGGAATAGTGGCGCTATTTGCTAGAAGGGGCAGCACGTCCTATTCTGATCTATACGGATCACAAGAATCTGGAGTACTTGAAAGTAGCCAAGAAACTAAAACCACGTCAAGCCAGATGGGCACTTTTTTTTACCAGATTTTCATTCCACATAACCTACAGGCCCGGGTCAAAAAACACCAAGCCGGATGCGCTTTCCCGGATGTTTAGCAGGGCCGAAGCTCCCTCACCTCCAGACACCATCCTGACTCCCGGGAATTTCCTCTTGCTACAAGGAGACTTACTTTCTCAGATCAAACAGGCTTCCACCAAGGAATCCTACCCACCGGATGTGACCCTGCAGCTGAAGGACGACCTGCTATGGTTTAAGGACAAGATCTTCGTACCTCAGCAATTACGGATTAACGTTCTCAAATCTTGTCAAGATCACGTGCTGGCTGGCCACTTTGGGGTGCATAAGACATCCGAACTTCTCCAACGCACGTTTTGGTGGCCTCAACTGTCTAAGGACTGCAAAGACTACGTGGAATCATGTACTACGTGCATTCAGAACAAAGGCAGCAAGGCCAAAGCTTGGGGCCTGTTGAGACCTCTACCCATTCCGGACAGACCCTGGAGAATGATTTTGATGGACTATATTGTTGAACTACCACCGTCAGAAAACTGCACTACCATTTTTGTGGTAGTGGACAGACTGTCCAAGATGGCCCACTTTTTGCCCATGAGATGCACGCCTTCTGCCCCCGAGACCGCAAAACTATTCATCAAGGAAATAGTAAGGCTGCACGGCATTCCTAGGAACATTGTATCGGACCGGGGGGTGCAGTTTACATCCAGGTTTTGGAGGGCACTCTGCGAATCTTTAAAAATTGACCTTTCTTTTTCTTGAGCTTATCATCCCCAGACCAATGGTCAGACGGAACGCACAAATCAGACCCTGGAGCAATATTTACACTGTTTCTCTGCCTTCTCCCAAGACGACTGGGTACCATTATTACCCCTCGCCGAGTTCGCATACAACAACTCTGTCCACTCTGCTACCAAGCAATCACCGTTTTTTGCGAACTACGGCTTCCATCCTCTGTTCCTTTCCAACAACATTCCGGAGTGTGCGGTTCCAGCCGCCCAAGAGACCCTGAACTTCCTCAATACCAACAGTAAGTTACTTCAGGAAACAATGGCAAGGACTCAGGAGCGTAATAAGGAGGCGTTCGACAAAAAAAGGAGGGGGGAACTTAACCTAACACCTGGAGATCAAGTCTGGCTGTCAACAGTGAATCTAAAGATGGCATGCCCTTCTAAGAAACTGGGCCCTAAATTTGTGGGTCCCTTCCCTGTGACAAGGAAAATTAATGATGTGGCATATGAGCTGAAACTACCGGAATCTTTTCGGATACACCCGATATTTCATGTGTCTCTACTCAAGCCTGCAGTTCCAGATCCCTTCCCTAACCGAGGTATTGGCCCTCCTGAGCCCGTACTCATTAATGGTGAGGAGGTGTTTGAAATCGAGTCCATCCTGGATTGCAGGAAAAGGCGCAACGAAATCCAATACCTGGTTAAATGGAAGGGTTATGGCCCTGAGGAAAACTCATGGGAACCTGAAACAAACATTCATGCCAAGAGACTGATCATGGCCTTCAAAAGGTCTCACCCAGGTAGGCTGGCCCAGTTGGGCATCCGGAGGCTGCCCGTAGGAGGGGGGCAATGTCAGGAAGGACGTTCTCACAATCATCCCAGCAATCTGGGTTTCAGAATACCTGTGCACAGGAGACCTGTTCGGCGCACGCGCATGCACGATAGCGGTGCGCGGGTGCGCGATAACGGCTAACGGGCGCACGAGCGCACACTGATGCGCGATAGCGGCGCGTGCGCGCACCTATGACGGTACTTGGCGCCAAGACTGCCTATTTAAGTAGAGCTGTCACCTTGCATCCTTGTTGTCCGGTCTACAGCGTTCCCCTGAGACCCTTACTGCCTGAACCTCTGATTGTGTTACTCTGATACCTAATCCGGCTTCCCTTGACTTCTCCTGTTTGCTGCCTGCCTTGACCCCGGCTCGTCCCGACTTCGCTCCTGCCTGCTCCTTTCAACCAGTTTGCTGCCCGCCTGATATACTGACCCGGCCTGGACTTTAACTACTCCTGGATCCTGCTTGCACCTGTCTGCCCGCTTGTGTCTGACCCGGCCTGTCTTCTCCAAGCCTGCCTCCTGGTCCTCAAGTGTCTGCTGCGGACCACCGCACGCCTCCCTCAGCTACCTTCAGTTGCAGACTGCTGCTTCTATCTCCGCCTGCTTCAGTTCCTGCCAGGCACTTGTGTCCCTTTGCCCTCTTGAGCCCCTGTCTGCTCTATCAGGGGTTCTCGAGCCAGAGGTTTATGAGAGGCCACTCCCTGCACGTTGGGCTCATCTACCAGGTACGTGACACTATCCCAGCGCTAAAGATGCTCACAGGTGACTGATAACACACCACAATGAGTATGTTACCATAATCATTAACCCAATGATAATATATAAATTGGCAGCCGCTTAAGAACAAAACAAATATTTTGCAGTACATAAAACAAAAATATATAAAAAAACGATTCAAGTCCCTGGGTTGGGTGATGAAGGTTTTCTACAGCAGCGCTCAAATGGTCAGCACATACCCATGACCACTCTTTCTTATTCTCAGTTCAAATGAGTGCATAAAAAAATGGTCATGAAACTGTTATAAATGACACAGATCTTCCGGTGTCTTCTAGAGTAAATAATAAAATCCACCTCTAATCATTTGTTGTTTCCCCTTTCGGGTGGGTACTCACCACAACAGTGGATTTCAAAGGCACCTCACAGATCCCATCCACTGATCGTCCGATCGTCCAGATCCTGGTCCTACTTTCTCACTCAGATATCTCCGGAGATCATCCGATATCCACCACCAGATAATATGGGTGAAAACAGAAAAGCCACCAATAGTGTAATTCCGTAGAGATTTCACAACAGTGGATTTCAAAGGCACCTCACAGATCCCATCCACTGATCGTCCGATCGTCCAGATCCTGGTCCTACTTTCTCACTCAGATATCTCCGGAGATCATCCGATATCCACCACCAGATAATATGGGTGAAAACAGAAAAGCCACCAATAGTGTAATTCCGTAGAGATTTATTTTAATCAGTCAATCATAAAAAGGTTCCAAAATAAACACACACATTTCTTCCATATTGTAAAAATTAGCGGTGAAGTAGCAGCATATTCATTAAAAAAAAACGCGCTGTTCCACAGGCTCCCACCAAGCGCAGCGTGTCAGCTGGTACAAATCGCACAGACGTCACTTCCTGTTTGGCCGCAGAGTCACGCCCAGAGTATCACCTTCATCTCCCAACCCAGGGACTTGAATCGTTTTTTTATATATTTTTGTTTTAGGTCCTCATTATATGCTTCATCTAATAACTTTGACCCGCTAGCTGCAGATACATTTTTCTCCGACATACATCTGCCAGGACTTTCCCCTGACCAAAATAAAATCCTAGAAGAAATTATTTCACCAGAAGATGTCGCAAATGCTATTAAAGAATTAAAAATAAACAAGAGACCAGGCCCAGATGGCTACTCAGCCTTGTATTACAGAACCTATACAGACATATTATCACCAATCTTAGCAGACGCCTTCAATGTATTATTGAAAGGAGAATCCTTTAGACAGGAAACCTTGACCGCCATTATTTGTATGATCCCAAAACCTCTCACGGATGATACCCTATGTACAAACTTTCGCCCAATTTCCCTTCTGAACCTAGATATCAAACTCTTGGCCAAAATATTGGCCAAAAGACTAAATAGAATAATAGGCAAGCTCATCCATAAGGATCAAGTAGGATTCATGCCAAAGCGGCAGGCGGGAGACAATGTCCGTCAGGCCGTATTGCTAGCCCGCATAGCCAAAAAACGACGTATACCCTCCTGTTTTCTATCCCTAGACATAAAAAAGGCCTTCGACTCCATAGCCTGGCCTTACCTTAATTACACATTACAAAAATGGGGATTTGGCCCTCACTTCCTAACATGGATAGAAGCACTCTATAACAAACCAATTGCATATATAAAATACGCAGGCTATAAATCTAATTCCTTTAATATAGAAAGAGGAACGCGCCAGGGATGTCCACTCTCCCCCCTCCTATTTGCCCTCCTAATAGAACCCCTAGCTCAACGTATCCGCGCAGATCCGACAATCACAGGTATCGAAATAGCTGGATACCATCATAAATTATGCCTATTTGCGGATGACATACTCCTATTTCTATCATCCCTACAAGTCTCTGGACCTAATCTTCTATCCATTTTAGATAAATTTGCAGTGATTTCGGGACTTACAATAAACCCCAAAAAATCCATGGCCCTAGATATATCCCTCACTAAAGTAGAATCAGACTCGGCCAAAACTGCACTTCCTTTCATATGGACTGAGAGGTCAATCCCCTATTTAGGGATTCACCTAACAGCCTCATACTTAGATCTCTTTGCAGCAAATTATCCCCCACTCCTCAAACAAATAACAACTCTTTTACAACAATGGACACATCTCCCAATTTCATGGATAGGTAAAATTAACGCAGTCAAAATGACAATTCTCCCTAAAATACTCTATTTATTCAGAGTCTTACCAATCCCTATCCCATCTTATTATCTTAGAATACTTCAAAGAAAAACATAAAAGGATTTCTTCGCATGCCAGCTTTCGGTGGTGCACTTGATGAAAGTCTAATTTGTAATCCACAACAGGCAGTAACTTGGAACAACTATAATGGGGGGGACACTTCAACTCTGTCCTGCTACTGGTCCCCCCGTGGAACAGCAGATAAACGAACTGTGGGCCTATGCAGTCCTATAGGCCTGAACACGACACAGTCTATTGGTCTGGACAGGTGCCCGCTCACCACTCCGGACGCGATCCCAGTCCGGGACTTCCACCTGCTGTGTATCCGCACACAGCGTCCGCAACGATCGGGTCCCTGATCCAACTGATGTCCTCACTCGACAAAACAGGATCCACCCAGGCTCCGCAGTGGGATGGAAGGCTCTTCGGAAGTCACGCAAGGCCCCAGGCTTCAGGCCTTGCACCGCAGCAGATCTGCACAGGAAGACTGGTTGCTTGCAGCGCGGTGTCCAAAGAGGCCAAGCTCCGCCTCCCCTCTTCCTTAAATAGCCCCCTCCCATGAGTCTCTGCGGTGGAAACTTTCACCCTGAGGCCGGATGGGGTTCTGGGTAACGTAGTTCTGGGGCCTTAAAGGAGACCCCGCTACACCTATATGGGTAATAATAGAAGCAGCAGAATGTGACCCTCTATCTATATCCAATGTACTATGGCTCCTCCCTAAAGAAAGGAAAACCCTAAGTAACCCTATTATAAAACACTTTTTAGCCATATGGGATAACCTTAGATTTAAACATCAGCTACAATCACCTCACAACCCTCTCTTATAATTCTTGAAAAACCCTGCTTTTTACCCAGCATGGGTCTCACCCAAGTCATTTAAGGTATGGAATTCATTGAATATTACTCGGCTTAATAACCTAACCTCTACATCATCCTTTCATACGTTTCCTACCCTTTGCGACACCTATAACTTGCCAAACTCTGAACTTTTCAGATATCTCCAAATTAAAAACTTTTACACACCTTTGTTAATTACTGACACCCCTTTATCCCAACTTACAATATTTGAATCTGCATGCTTAAAAGACCCCCATTCAAGAGGACTAATATCGTCTATATACACCCACATTTCAATTTACCCAGGTTTAGACAAACCACCTTATGCACGTAAATGGGAGGAGGACCTGGAGAGAGAATTCGATGTGGCTGATTGGTCCAAAATATGGTCTATAACAAAGTCTACTTCACCAAATGTTCTGGCGGTAGAAACCAACTAGAAAGTTCTAACCCGTTGGTACCTCGTTCCCTATAGATTGGCGAAATTTACGCCAAACCAAACAGGCCAATGCTTCCGGGGCTGTCCTGACCCGGGCACCCACCTACACATTTGGTGGTCTTGCCCGTTGATACAATTATACTGGGAACAGATATTTGAAACTGCCTCCAAAATATTTGGCCTCACTATGCATCCTGACCCAGCCACGGCCTTGCTAAATCTAAAACCATATTACATCACATATAAGCAATTTAAACTTCTCACTCAATTGTTTACGGCAGCCAAACAAACAATTGCAAAGGCATGAAGGACCCCTAAACTGGAAATAGCCGAGACCATACGTAGAGTAAATGAATTTATGGCTCACGCCAAAATGCTAGCCATAGAAAGAGATCAAATTCCAATCTTTGAAAAGATATGGAACCCTTGGATTAAATATCACCTATCTTCATTCCGCGAAGACTTGATTCTCATGCCATGGTAGCAGGTGGACCTTATCGTGAATACTCAATTATCTTGTTGTAACACATATGTCAAAGACCAATGAAATTGAGCCATTCGAGTGGACTCCTATACCCCCCCTCTATTTTCCTACTATCCTATTCTACCTATTTTTATGTTACCTGCCTATCCATTCCTATTTTTATGTAATTTTTACGCTATTTTTTACATCCATTTAAAGTTCACTTAAATCTTTAATATGTACTTGAAAAGCAATATCTAAGCGGCAATATAATATTGCACTATGTAATTAGATCTCATTTGTACTAAACCAAATAATATTTATTTGTTCGATATTTTACCATCTACAGTAACAAACATCTAGTGCGTAGATGTATCCACCGTTAATTTCAGCTTAGCCCTTAGAAACTATACATCAATATGTACAATGTAGACCATGAATTTACTATTTATTCTTTATAATAGAAATATGTAGTCAATGTTCTACAACCATTATAAACGCATGATCTGTACACATCTTTTACATTTCTTTCAATAAAATACTTTGACAAGAAAAAAAAAAAGACACCAGTCCATCCAGTTCAACCATAAAAAAATAAAATAATAATATCATACAATCCCATATACCTAATTCTATACCCACAGTTGATCCAGAGGAAGGCAAAAAAAAACAGCAGAGCACGATCCAATTTGATACAGCAGGGGAAAAAATTCCTTCCTGAGAGGCTATCGGATATTCCCCGGATCAACTTTACCTATAAATGTTAGTACCCAGTTATATTATGTACATTAAGAAAGAATCCAGGCCCTTCTTAAAGCAATCTACTGAGATGGCCAGAACCACCTCTGCAGGGAGTCTATTCCACATTTTCAAAGCTCTTACTGTGAAGAAACCATTCCGTATTTGGAGGTGAAATATCTTTTCCTCTAGACGTAAAGAGTGCCCCCTTGTCCTTTGTGTTGACCGTAAAGTGAATAACTCAACACCAAGTTCACTATATGGACCCCTTATATATTTGTACATGTTGATCATATCCCCCCTTAATCTCCTCTTCTCAATAGTGAATACATTCAGTTCCTCTAATCTTTCCTCATAGCTGAGCTCCTCCATGCCTCTTATCAGTTTGGTTGCCCTTCTCTGTACTTTCTCCAGTTTCCCAATATCCTTTTTGAGAACTGGGACCCAAAACTGAACTGCATATTCCAGATAAGGTCTTACTAATGATTTGTACAGGGGCAAAATGATATCTCTCTCTCTGGAGTCCATACCTCTCTTAATACAAGAAAGGACTTTGCTCGCTTTGGAAACCGCAGCTTGGCATTGCATGCCATTATTGAGCTTATGATCTACCAAAACCCCCAGATCCTTCTCCACTACGGATCCCCCCAGTTGTACTTCCCCTAGTATGTATGATGCATTCATATTCTTAGCCCCCAAGTGCATAACTTTACATTTATCAACATTAAACCTCATCTGCCACATAGTCGCCCAATTAGACAGAGCATTGAGGTCGGCTTGTAAATTGGCAACATCTTGTAAGGACGTTATTCCACTGCATAGCTTGGTGTCATCTGCAAAGACAGTGAGAGCACAGTGAGAGGTGTTCTGTAGTCTTAATACGCTTCCTAAAATATTGTGACAATGCTCCTCTATTATATACAGTACAGTAAGTAAGATGTCACTCTAGGACAGAAAGTGAGTTATTAGATCACCAGCTGAGAATAAAGGGAAAAAAAGCCTGAAAAAAGAAAACGAATGCAGCTACCACATCTAAAGAACAAACAATCTGTAGAGCACCCCCTAAGGAGCCGCAAGTAGAATGGGATACCCCCACACTCCACAGCCAGGCACACAGAATTTCCACAGCCACTCCAGAGTCAATTTTATTTTTGTTAATTGATGGAATATAACTTGAAGGGACAACTCTTCCTATATACAGTTTCCATATACAACTCCTCTTCTCCCTCCAGCACTCACTTGCTTGCAGAACCCAGTGAGTTGAACCTGCAATGTCTGATAGTCACTCAGTCAGATTGAAGCAATAGCCCATTACAGGCAGGAACCCGAGGTCCCTTGATTGTGTAGGAAAGTTCAGTGTCCAGCTTACATTCCTCCTGTGGCTACAGATCCCAGCACCACCTCTTCAGGCACTGCCAGACTGCCTGGCTGCAGTTGCCCCTTTCACTAGCCCTCCAGGCTAACGTCTCCCCACAGTCCTCCAGACTGACACTCACTAGCCCACCCAGCTGATGCTCAGGTGATCTCCCAGATGTGCTGACCTGCTCCCACTGTCCACTCTCCTTGCTCACGTGCCTCCAGGAAGGGTTTCCTCTGGGTGTTTTAGGGGGAATATTCCAGCACTCGAGCCCCAGGCCTGAGGGCACCCCCCAGACTATGGAGCATCCTCAAGGGCCACTTACAGCCTCCTCAGCACTCCATCTCCATCTTTCACCCAACTCCCTTTGCTGGTATGGCTCATGTCTATTTATGAGGTAAGCAGAGGAGGTCTAGTGCTAAAATTATTGTTCTCGCTCTAACGATCGTGGCGTATGTAACCTCTGTGTATCTGGCTCTGATACTAGCCAGTGCCTACCAAGCCGCTGACTAGTATCTCTCCCTAGCCGGTCCCCACACACCCTCCCACCTGCTGACCTGTGGATGGGGGAATCACTCCTGCAGTGTTATTGTGTTCTGCCAGTGAATACAATGATCAGTGTTGCTAACTATAGCTGGCAGCACTGATTGTTTTGGGAAAAACCTGACAGGCTGGTTGTACTCAAGTCGGTTAATAGGTTGACTTGTGTACCAGCTAGCCCATACATAGATCAACTATGGCTGGTCTCTGCTTAATTGGCGTAATTTCAATCCATGTATGGCCCGCTTAACCACTACGCAGTCCCTAAACATCCTTCCACAAACCTTTACATTTTTCCTTCCCAGATTCCTTCATCCTCCTCGCCTGTACATAGTGCCCACTGTCATACTCTCCACACTTCTCTCCTGTACATACTGCTCACTGTCATACCCTCCACACTTCTCTCCTATACATAGCGCCCGCTGTCATACACTTCTCTCCTGTACATAGTGCCCACTGTCGTACCCTCCACACTCCTCTCCTGTACATACTGCTCACTGTCATACCCTCCACACTCCTCTCCTATACATAGTGCCCACTGTCATACCATCCACACTTCTCTCCTATACATAGTGCCCACCGTCATATCCTCCACACTCCTCTCCTGTACATACTGCTCACTGTCATACCCTCCACAGTCCTCTCATATACATAGTGCCCACTGTCATACCCTCTACACTTCTCTCCTATCCATAGTGCCCACTGTCATACACTCCTCTCCTGTACATACTGCCCACTGTCATATCCTCCCCGGTCTTCTTCTGTACATACTGCTCACTGTCTTACTCTCCACACTCATCTTATGTACATACTGCTCAGTATCATATGGTCTACACTCCTCTCCTGTACATACTGCACACTTTCATAAACTCCTCTATTGTACATAGCGCCGGCTGTCATACCCTCCACACTCCTCTCCTGTACATACTCCCCACTGTCATATCCTCCACACTCTTCTCCTGTACATACTGATTATTGTCTTACCCTCCACACACATCTCATGTACATACTGCTCAGTATTATACCGTCCACACTCCTCTCCTGTACATATTGCCCACTGTCATACCCTCCACGCTCCTCTCCTGTACATACTGCCCCCATTATACCCTCCACACTCCTCTCCTGTGCCTACTGCCCACTATCATACCATCCACACTCCTCTCCTGTACATACTGTCCACTGTCATACCCTCCACACTCCTCTCCTGTACATACTGTAACCCAACCTTACCCTCCAAACTCCTCTCCTGTACATACTGCCAACTATCTTTCTCTCCACATTCCTCTCCTGTAGATACTGCCCCCATCATACCCTCCACAGTCCTCTCCTGTACATACTGCCCACTTTCATACCCTTCACACTCCTCTCCTGTACATATTGCCTTCTGCCATAACCTCCGCACTCCTCTCCTGTACATACTGCCCCCATCATACCCTCCACACTCCTCTCCTGTACATACTGCCCACTTTCATACCCTCCACACTCCTCTCCTGTACATACTGCCCACTGTCATACCCCCCAAACTCCTCTCCTGTACATACTGCCCACTGGCATACCCCTCACACTCCTCTCCTGTACATACTGCCCACTGGCATATCCTCCACACTCCTCTGCTGTGCATACTTCCCACTTTCATACCCTCCACACGCCTCTGCTGTGCATACTGCCCACTGTCATACCCTTCACACTCCTCTCCTGTTCATAATGCCTTCTGCCACAACCTCCGCACTCCTCTCCTGTACATAGTGCCCACTGTTAGACCCTCCACATTCCTCTCCCTCACCTGCACATACTTCCCACTGTTATACCATCCATACTCCTCCCCTATGCCTCTTACCCACAAAAACAGTTCTTTAAAATTATACTGAATATCCTCAATGTTACCAGCTCTAGAATGGGCACACTTTTGTTAGTTCAACTAAAGGAAATCTTCTCAATCCTCATATTTGTTCTGCCCCTTTATTATTACTCATTTCATTTTGTGATTACTACTGTGATGTATAGAGGAACATAGGGGATCTCAGCTACTCTAAATATAGCACTTGTAAAAAAAAGTGTCCCTGAAAATATTTTTGAAATGTTGGCAACTATGCACTGCCCAAGGGCCACCGGGTCAGTAGGGGGCCCCAGGAGAGGCTCCTGGGATCCTGTAATATTAATTAAAGTAGTAAACTTCACTAACATTACTACTTTTTTGAGGCCCTGAGTTAGGTTATACCACAATGTACAAGTATGCACAGCACATTAGCACATTAGGGTACACTTAAATTGGCAGATTGAGCCCTCCAGTGCTGTACTGTGATCAATCAGGTGGGGCCCGGGCGCTTCCATCTTCACTCGGTCTTCCTTTTGGATTCTGTGCCTTCGGTCCCTTGCCTTGGTCGGGCTGCGCTGATGTCATTCCCACGCATGCTCATGCACATCCTCTCTCTCTCATCCCCCCTTTCTCTCTCATCCTCCCTCCCTTACCCCTCACCCCTCTCTCATCCCCTTTCTCTCTCTCTCTCTCTCTCATCCTCCCTCTCTCTCTTTAATTTAATTTGTTATAACAATAAATTGTTTGCATTTTTATTTCTTTATTTATTATTTATATCCTCAGCACCAGGCCCATGATGTTCTTAATCTGGCCCTGCTTCTATGCTTCTCCCAACCATAAATGCTGTGCATGCATCTACTTTATACACCACAGTGCTGCCCTTCACCAGATGTATTCTCACCTGACAGCTTTGACCCCCAACTGTAAGGTCAAAAAAGCACATGTGTACCCTTTATAAGGGTCCTCAAATATTCCTCAGCTACTATTGGAATCCTTAAGCTGGCTGATTAGAGGTTTTAAAATACGAATACATCAGCATAGCAGCTCACAAGACTCACATTTTCAGACAACTTAAAGTATAACTAAAGGCAAAACTATTTTTTAAATTTTGGATAGAGAAGAGATAGATTAGAAGCCCTGTCAGTTTGCATTACTGTCTGTGCCTCTGTTAAGGAGATTCACCCTCCCTATTTGTCCTGTTTACCATTATTACTAAAAGCGAAAGTAAAAGAAAATACCAAATTTTGGGTTGTCCCCAGAAAAGTAAT
Source organism: Rana muscosa (assembly GCA_029206835.1). Taxonomy (NCBI): domain Eukaryota; kingdom Metazoa; phylum Chordata; class Amphibia; order Anura; family Ranidae; genus Rana; species Rana muscosa. Next base: position 1,061,676,013 of record CM055116.1, read on the forward strand.
AGAGGAGAAATCTGCCAATGGGGACACTAGTTCTGGTGACCTGGAAGTCCCCAAGGAATTCCCTTAATTTGCAGGGATTTTCTCTCAAATCCTGTTTTGGTTATGGGAAAGGAAATGAAGGGAAGTCTCCACATTGGGACACAGATGCAAACAAATTGACAGGGGTTTCAACCCTCACTTGGTCTATTCAAAATGAAAAAAAAAGAAAAGAGTTTTGCCTATAGTTCTACTTTAAAAATGATGCTTCTCCTTAAAAAAAAAAATAGTTAACTCCTTATAGTCCATGGCACGTTTATTCCCTGTGACATTGATTTGTATATTATATTTGAATACTAGGAAGCTGATCTCTTGTATGTATCCAATGCTTATTCTTCTTTCAAGGCCCCACTCCATTTTCCATGACCTTTAGGCTGGGATCTTAGGCCAGAACCACTATTGGGGGTTATGATGATCACTAATGAATAAGCCTAAATATACAAGCTCCTTCACTACCAGGACCTCCATCACCTTTGCCAAGTCACAACGCTTCCCAACCAGCTGGCAACTTATGCACCCAACACTAGAACTGTAGTTATTAGCAACAGCAACATAGCCTCCTCCGAATTTCTTCACTGCACGTTAGACAATTGTACTGCATCTTCTCTATCCTGTCTCATCCCCTGATGTGAACCCTGTTCTATAATATAGACGTGTGGTTCGTTTCGAATAAATATTCGGACAATTTTATTTTTATTCGGATATATCCAAATACCCGAATTACAGTATTAACAAACTTTACTGAATGCTCCAAATAACAAAACGAAATTCATCCAAAATGAAATTCAAATCAAATTTTACATTAAATACCAGTCGAATTTGAACTGTAAACATACTTCTGAAATCAAAGACTGTGTGTGTTGTTAGAGTACCGTTTCAATATAATGCTGTTTTTGCTAAACCAAAGGTGATTTAACCACTTAAGCCCCGGACCAATATGGGCCATTATGACCAGGCCCCTTTTTGCGATTCGGCACTGCGTTGCTTTATTTTATTTTTTATTTTTATTTTTTCTTATTCTTTTTTTATTGAAGAGACTATTAAAATTATACAGCACACACCCACATTGGTGTGATACAGCTTCATCATACAAAAAATACAAATGTATACATTTTTTCTAATCCTCCCTTTTTACCTTATTTCCCCTCCCCCCCCTCCCCTCTCTATTCTACTATGCCCCCCCCCCCGGATCTGCTCTTTCCTTCCTCTATCCTCTGCTTTTTCTCCTCACTCTTTCCTTTCCCTTTTTTTTTTTCCCCTACACCGACTCCTTCTTCTTTCCTTTCTCCTTCCTCTCTTTTCCCGTCTTACTCTGTTTTATTATTTATCTTTTTCTGTCATTCCCTTTGCATATTTATCTGACAGTTTGACATTTCTCAATTTTTCCCATTTTACTCTATTACTTTCCCCCCTTCCCTGCTCTCCCCGGCTCAGGTATTCCATCTTGGCGATATAGTCCACTTGCTGTATCCATTCTTTTATGGTTGGCTTTCTTATTGATAACCAATTTCTTGGAATTAACCCCTTTGCCGCGTTTGGCAGGGATGGGACTAACGTTTATCTGTATTGTTTCTTTGTTTTATTTGTGCCATGGAATAGGCATGTCCAGGCATTTTGTAAAATTTGTTCTCCGGTTACTATTTCTATATAATTGAGGATTTCAGTCCAATACTCCTCTATTTTTGGGCATTCCCACCACATATGAATTGTCGTTCCTAAGTGCCCACACCCCCTCCTACACAATGGGGAGTTATTAGGATGTATTTTGTTCATTCTCTCTGGGGTCAAATGCCAGCGTACCAAGTTTTTATAGTTTGTTTCTATTGTCGCTATGTCAGATGCAAAACTATAGACTGATTCTATTATTTGTTTTTCCTCTATTTCTTTACCTAGATCTTGACTCCATTTTTCTACGAAGGGTAATGATCCTTCCGTTTCTAAGTCTGTTAATATTTTATATACCTGTGATATACCGTGCCTCAGAGGCTTCTCTATACTACATATCTTTTCTATGGGGGTTAGCGCTTTTTCGTTTCTAATTGGTTGTGGAATAGTGCTTACTAAGTGTTTTATTTGGAGATATTCCCAGTCACCAAGTTGATTCCACCCGTGCTTCTTGTTTAGTTCTTGCTTTGTCATTATTTTTCCTAGTGAAATAATGTCCTTTAATTGTGCAGTTCCCATTTGTTTTCCCAATCGTGTACCATTTCCTGGTTTAAAAAACTCTGTGTCTGCTAATGAGATTAATGGAGAATTATATTTCCATTTTTCGTGTCTATACAGTGTGTCCCATGTTTTAAATACCTTTCTAGTTATATTATGTGTTTCTTTACCTAGTGCTCTAAATTTCGGTAGTATCCATAATTTTTTTTTTAGATGCGTCTTACTTAAAGTGTCTTCCATTTGTGCCTACTTCTTTTTTGTGTGTGGAGTTGCCCATTCCACTAATCTGGCTAGTATAATCGCCTTGTGGTATCTTTTTATATCTGGTAGGGCCATCCCCCCCTTTTTTTCCCCCGGATTAACAGTGTATATTTAATTCTGGTCTTTTTACCTTGCCATATGTAATTCAGGATAATCGTTCTAATCCGTTTAAAGAAAAATTGGGGAATTTCTATTGGAAGCATCTGAAGCTTATATATCACTTTTGGTAGGGTCATCAATTTTAATATGTTGATCCTTCCTATCCATGTAATGGGTCTCCTAGAGGTATTTTTTAATTCTGTTTTAATTTTATTTAATAAGGGAATAAAGTTGGCTGGGTACAGTCCTTCTTGCGTTGGTGTTATTTTAATTCCTAGGTATGTTAAGGATTTTTTCTCCCAGGTAAATGGGAATTCTCTCTGTAATAACCTTTCTTCCTCTTTGTCTATACCTAAGTTCAAGATTACTGTCTTAATTGGATTAATCTTAAAATTTGAGAGCTCCCCATATTTTTTTATTTCTTTGATCACATTGGGCAATAACAACCTTGGCCTTGTTAGGTATAGGAGTACGTCGTCCGCATACGCTGCCACTTTATGTTCCTTCTCTCCGATTCTCACTCCCCCTATATCTCGGCTATTACGTATATTTGACAATAATGGTTCTAGTGCCAACACATACAGGAGGGGTGAGAGCGGGCACCCTTGTCTCGTTCCATTATACATCTCAAATGCAGACGACACACTCCCGTTTACCTTTACCCTAGCCGTTGGGTGGGTATATAAGTTTTTAATTCATTTCATATATTTTGGTCCCAGACCTACATACCTGAGTGTATCCATCATAAACCCCCAGTCGACTCGGTCAAATGCTTTTTCCGCATCTATTGACATGAGTACGACTGGGGGTTAGTAGGGTTCTTATACTATTATCTCTCCCTTCCCTCCCTGTCACAAAGCCCACTTGATCTGCGTTAATTAGTTCCGGCATTAAGATTTTCAATCTCGTTGCTAGTACTTTTGCGTATAAACTTAATGTCTGTATTCAATAACGCTATAGGTTGATAATTGGAGCATATCATTCTATCTTTTCCTATTTTTGGTATAATAGAAATATTGGCTAGAAGAGATTATTTTCTTATTTCTACATCTTCCCCTATTCTATTAAAATAGTTACATAGCTCTGGGACCAACTGTTTTTTACATTTTTTATAGTACTTAATCTGAAATCCATCGGGTCCTGGACTTTTCCTCCCTGCTGTTTCTTGGAGGGCTTTATTTATTTCTTCTTGCGTAATTGGGTCTTCTAAACTCCCGGCACCTTCAGTTGTTATCTTTGGTAAATTAGTTTGCTCTAGGTATTCCTGTATTCTAAGTTACCTATTTTCCTCTTCCTGTTGTGTCTCTCTTACTCTAATGTACTATATTATGTCTTAAATATTTCTGCTATTTCAGATGTTTTAAATTTCATCTCTCCTTTCTGTTTTTTTATTTTATCAATGTAGTTTGAAGTTTTTTTCCCCTTTGCTATTCTTGCTAGGTATTTCCCAGGCTTATTCCCCAACTCGTATCTTTCCTTTGCTACATTTTTAAATATTTTTCTGGTTTTCTGCTCCATTAAGTCTCTAAGTTGGCCTCTCTTGATTATTATCTGTTTATGTATTTCCCTGTCTACCTGTTTTTTATCTTTTTATTCCAGGTCGTTCAGTTCCTTTATTAGATTTTTCCTATTCCGATCCCTTTCTTTTTTTCCCCCTGCTCCTATGGCTATCAATTTTCCTCTTATGTAAGCCTTATGTGCTTCCCATATTGTTGCTACACTTACTTCTGGAGTATTGTTTATTTTGAAATATTCTTCTATTTCCTTTGATATTATCTCACCTACTTCCTTGTTATCTAAGAGGTCCTCATTTAGGCTCCATGTACCCTTTCTTTGTTCTATATTGTTAAATCTTATTTTTACCACTACGGGGGCATGGTCTGAAATTGATATAACTCCTATAGAAGCATCAACGACCTGTTCCAAGAGCTCTTGGTCAATTAATATATGATCCAATCTCTCATACGTGTCGTGCACCATTGAATAGTACGTATAATCTTTTTTACTAGGGTGTGCTACCCTCCATGGATCTACTAGTTGATGATTATGTATTTTTTTTTTAACCAAATTTAGTTGTTTACTATCTCTTATCTGTGCACCAGACGTATTATCGAGTCTATGTTCCATTGAAGAATTGAAATCCCCTGCGAGAATTACATGGCCTTGTTTAAAGTCCATTAGAGCATTTAGGATCCTATTCAAGTATTTTTTGGGTTGGTTATTTGGACAATATACATTTGCTAATGTATATTTTTTTCCCTGTAAATTCCCTTTTAGGAACAGATAACGGCCCTCAGGGTCGGTACTTCTATCTTCTACTATAAAACGTATGTTCTTCCCCATACCTATGGCTACTCCCTTTGATCTTTTGTTTGGGGAGTCTCCATAGTACCAGGTTGGGATCGCACGTGAGTATAGTTTTGTATTAGACTCTAGAGCTAGATGTGTCTCCTGGAGGAAAACAATTTCTGCGGCGTATCTTTCCAACTCCCTTAATATCATGTGCCTTTTTTCTGGAGAGTTAAGACCTCTTACGTTATATGTAATACAGTTTACGTCAGTCATTTAAGTCCCTCTTTTTTCTTTTTTTTTCCTCCCTCTTTCCCCCTTTTTCCTCTCTCTCTCTTCCTCGAAGGTACAGATGCAGATCCCTTTTCCCTTCCTCCCTGCTTCCCCCCTCCCCTCCCACCCCATCTCCCTCCCTCTCCCTCCTTCCCCCCTCCTTCCTCCCAAAATCTACATAACCCCTTTCCTCCCACCCCACCCCCTCCCCCCCTCCTCCTCCCTCTCTCTCTCCCTCCTTCCCCCTCCCTTGTTGGGGCCTTGACCTCATGGTCTTTGGTGCAGGCTTTCCTCCTCAGTACCACTTAGGGTACTCTGCCCCCTAAGCCCGAGGTGGAGTTCTGCTCGGCACCTTTGATCCCCACCCCCTTTACTACTAAGGGGATGATGTCAGTGCAGTAGACGAATCCAGGTCTCCAAACCCCTCTCTATATCTTTTTATTTCTGTTTCATTCCTCTTCCCTTCCTCCGCCCCCTCCACCCCTCACCCTCCCTATTGCAAAAGAAAGGAAGAAGACAACGCTCCACTCTCTCTCTATTTGTTCTGTTTAGTTATCTGGCGTGGGAATTTCTAGCTTTCTACAAAACTCGGGTATCTCTTCGATAAATCTTAGTCTTGCCAGGATACCATTCTTCCTCCCAATCAGACATGCTGGGAAACCCCAATTATACTGGATCCTGTGTTCCATGAGAACCTTCAGTAAAGGTTTTAAGTTCCTTCTTCTTTTCAACGTTTCTTGGGATAGATCCTGAAAAATTTGAATGTAGTTTTCTTCTAATTTTATTGGTGACTTTCCCCTAAGATTTCTCCACAGTTGATTTTTTTCCTCCCAACTTTCAAATCGCAAAATAATGTCTCTCGGGTTTTCCTGCGATATTTCCTTTGGTCTTCTTATTCTATGTGCTCTCTCAATCTTCATTGGGAACGTAATTTCTCTATCAAGCAATAGGTTACAAATTTTCATTATTATTTCTGTTAAATTCTCTGACTGGGATATCTCAGGAACCCCTCGAATTCTTATATTTTTCCTTCTGTCTCTGTTCTCTTGATCTTCCAGTTTATATGCTTGTTCTTGTTGTTCTCTTTTGATAGATTTTATTTCTCCTTCCAGCTTTTTTATGGTGGTTTCATTACCGTCTGCTTTTTTTTCCACTTCCTCTACTCTTTCCCGCATGTACCCCATATTTTCCTGTATTACTTCCATTTGTACTTTTAACACTTTTTCTAGGGCTGCAAACATACCCTCTATTTCCTTTTTAGTTGGAAACTGTCCCTTGTTTTGTTGTTCCTCGTCTGTTCTCTGCTCAAACTCTGCTTCGGCTTCTTGTTTTATTCTAGACTCTGACAGTGTATCTGTTTCTGCAGCATTTTTATTCTGGGCCTTTTTCTTCTCCTTTTTCTTCGCCTTGCTGTCTGTCTGATTACTTTTAGCTCCTTGCTGCTTTTCTGCCGCCTGTTTATCTCCATTTCCACTGTGGGTTACATATTTGTTCATTGGACCCGGGCTGGGGATCAAGCTTAGCCGTGGAGATTTTGGGGTTACCCCCTCTCTTGCTCCCTTTCCCCTTTCCTCTCGAACTCATATTACTTAAGTTCCTTGATCTACCTTCCCGGTATTTAATAGTGGGTGGGGGAGAGATGGGGGAGAGATGGATAGTGTACTATCGCAGACAGTTCACAGTTCACAGTACTTCTCTAGAGGACAAACAATTAGCTGTGGGTTCTCTTTTACTTTTGCGTTGCTTTAACTGACAGTTGCGCAGTCCTGCAACGTGGCTCCCAAACAAAATTGGTGTCCTTTTTTTCCCACAAATAGAGCTTTCTTTTGGTGGTATTTGATCACCTCTGCGGTTTGAATTTTTTGCACTATACACAAAAATAGAGCGAAAATTTGGAAAAAAATGACATATTTTTTACTTTTTGCTATAATAAATATCCCCAAAAAATATATAAAAAAACATATTTTTTCCTCAGTTTAGGCCGATACGCATTCTTCTACATATTTTTGGTAAAAAAAAATCGCAATCGGCGTTTATTGATTGGTTTGCGCAAAAATTATAGTGTTTACCAAATAGGGTATAGTTTAAAGGCATTTTTAATAATTATTTTTTTTTTACTAGTAATGGCGGCGATCAGCGATTTTTTTCGCGACTGCGACATTATGGCGGGCACATCGGACACTTTTGACACATTTTTGGGACCATTGTCATTTTCACAGCGAACAGTGCAATAAAAATGCACTGGTTACTGTGAAAATGACACTGGCAGTGAAGGGGTTAACTACTAGGGGCGCTGGAGGGGTTAAGTGTGCCTAGGGGCGTGTTATTAACTGAGGGGGGGCGTGGCTACGACTGACAGGTCACCGATCTCCGCTCTGATTAAACAGAGCGGAGATCGCTGACATTGTCAGTAGAGGAGCGGGGAGATGTTGTGTTTACACACATATCTCCCCGCTCCGAGCCTCCGTGAGACGATCGTGGGGATCCCCGAGGCGATCGAGTCCGCAGGACCCGCGGTCCCACTCACGGGGAAGACAGGGGGTCGCGAGTTAAAGGGCCACGTACAGGTACGTGATTGTGCCTGTACGAGCCATTCTGCCGACGTATATCGGCGTGAAGGGGTCGGTAACTGGTTAAAGAGTCATTGTAATCATTTGATGAAGATTTTTCTTTTGTTTGTTCACTTTACCACATTCGAATCGAGGGAAAAAAATCTAAAGTTTTTGATTCGACCGATTCAAAATTTATCGATTTGAATGATTCAAATCGAAAAAATGTGTATATTAGAAGAAAAGTAGAAAAAGTAGAAAAAGACATAAAACGAATTCCGAATACGAATCCCAAATACGAATTGAACTAATCAACTGAATTTAACGAAAAAAAATAATTATATTAACAAATCTTAACTAAACGAAACAAACTCTTTCATTATTATTACATTATTATTATATTATACAGGATTTATATAGCGCCAACAGTTTACGCAGCGCTTTACAATATAAAAGGGAGACAATACAGTTACAATACAATCAAATACAAAAGGATTAAGAGGGCCCTGCTCAGAAGAGCTTACAATCTAATAGGGTGGGGCAGGTGGTACAAAAGGTTGTAACTGTGGGGAATGAGCTGATGGAAGTGGTAAAAGATTAGTTGGAGACGTGAAGAGGTGAGTTTTCAGGGATTGCCTGAAGGTGGCAAGAGTAGGGGATAGCCGGACAGGTTGAGGTAGTGAGTTCCAGAGAATGGGAGAGGCTCTGGAGAAATCCTGGAGACGAGCATGGGAGGAGGAAACGAGAGAGCTTGACAGTAGGAGGTCTTGAGAAGAGCGGAGAGGATGGTTTGGGATATGTTTGGAGACAAGATTGGTGATGTAGCTCGGGGCAGAATTGTGGATGGCTTTGTAGGTTGTGGTTAGTATTTTGAATTTAATTCGCTGGGTGATCAGGAGCCAGTGTAGGGATTGGAGGAGAGGTTTAGCAGACACTGAGCGGTTGGTAAGGTGGATAAGTCTGGCAGCAGCATTCATGATAGAATGAAGAGGGGATAGCCTATAGAGAGGCAAGCCAATAAGAAGGGTGTTGCAATAGTCAAGGCGAGAGATAACAAGAGAGTGAATGAGGAGTTTGGTGGTTTCATTTGTTAAAAAGAGGCAAATTTTAGAGATGTTACGGAGGTGAATTCTACAAACTTTTGACAACGATTGGACTTGAGGCTGAAATGACAAGTCAGAGTCTAGAATTACACCCAGTACCCTGGCGTGAGGGGAGGGACTGATGATTGCATTGTTGATTTTGATGGAAAAGTCATGGAGGGGGCACGGGCAGGGGGGAATATTAGTAACTCAGTTTTAGAGAAATTTAGTTTAAGGAAGTGGTGCGACATCCATGCTGAGATGTTAGTTAGTAAGTTAGTAATGCGAGAGGAGACTGAAGGAGTGAGGTGAGGAGTAGACAGATGGATTTGGGTGTCATCGGCGTATAGGTGGTATTGAAAGCCGTAGGCGGTTATCAATTGACCAAGGGAGGAGTTGTAGATAGAGAAGAGAAGTGGTCCAAGAACAGAGCTTTGGGGGACCCCCACAGAAAGGGGCAATGGAGAGGAGGAGACAGAGTTGTAGGTAACACTGAAGGAGCACTGTGATAGATAGGCAGAGAACCAGGATTCATCATGCACACGTCTACTATAATACACCATACATGCATGCACCCATTTAAAGTGGTTGTAAACCCAACCAGACAACTTGCACCTACAGGTCAGCCTAGATTAAGGCTTACCTGTAGGTGCAAGAAATATCTCCTTAACCTACACGGTTAAGGAGATATTTGCAGAAAACACTGCACTGATGTCTACGGCGCATGCGCGCCTTAGACAACGGCACAGGCGCACTGAGCGTGCCGGTTTTATCAATGGATAATGCCGGAACCGCACGACATCATCGTCGCTCCGGCCAGTCACAGCGCCGAAGCGGCGATACAAGAAAAACGTTCCGAAGGGACATGGCGGCAGCGGCGGAAGGGGAACGAGTTTACTTCCTCTTTAAGATTCTCTTTATACCAGGCAAAGACAAAGTTCTTTACTGAAGTTATTTAGGTATAACCAGTAAACAGATCAACATAGATATTTTCAAAACATTTTTTTGTACACTTTCTTCTAAGTAACCCTTAGTGCCCGTTAGGTATTTTTCTTGTGTCCCTTTGTTTTTTGGTGCCCTTGGTCTATGAGGTAGTCATACCTTGAATAGGTGTGAAAAGTCCATTAGAGTCCATTAGTCGTACCATCGCTTCTATTAATGAAACACAGTCTCTGAAAGTAGGAGGTGGATCTTTTATTCATCCCCCATCCTCCATTTGCAGATCCTTTTTCATTCCTAGAAGCAATAATACAGCAGAAGGGTGGGCATAGTTGAATACTCTTGATCAATGCTTGTCACAAGTCTCTCTGCTCTCTTAACCCTTACTGCACCAGAAGATTACAATGGTGGAGGTGGGGGAAAGGAGGGGTAAAAAGGGACACGACAGGTTGACACTCAAGAACTGTCCCTTGTGTTGATTTTTTTGGGGCTAAAGTTAGGCATTACCTGTTACATAAAATCATTCATCTAGACTGGGGCAAATAATTTTTAGACCCTTTACCGTATCCTGTTTACCTACTCTACTTATTGATTCCCTATCTCACTTAGTACTCTTCACTTCTGTTTTCTTCTATTTTTCTTCTGACTCCCACACATCCTCACAGAAGCAGAGTTCTATATCTAAACCAAGAACAAAATTTGAATATATTACAGCCTACTGGTCCTTAGATGGGACTTTTAGCATTAGTATTATTATTTTTTTACACTAAGTACACTTTCTGCAAGTAAAGCAAATAAGCCTGCTGATCCCACTAGAAATCCCGTATTTTAGTAACTTCCTGTGTACTCAGGGCCGCCATCAGGGGGGTACAGGCAGTACACCTGTAAGGGGCCAAATTTTTTTTTTGTAAGGGGCCCAGAGGTCTCCAGAGGCCAGAAGGTCCCCAGGGCCCCGGATGGTAACCCCCTTTTTTATGTATTTTTTATTTTAAAAAAAAAATATTTTATTTTATTTTTATTTTTTATTTTTTTGTAAGGGGCCCAGAGGCCCGGAGGTTCCCAGGGCCCCGGATGGCAACCCCCTTTTTTATAATTTTTTTTTATAATTTTTTTTTGGCGGCAGCACCCCCCGCTTCTCAATTCATGGCACCCCCGCTTCTCAATTCGCGGCTGCCCCCCCGGCTTCTCAATTCAATTTGTGGTGGCTGCTCCCCCCCCTGGTTCTCCTCTGCTCCAGGGGGCCCATGCCTGAAGCTGTGTAAGGGGCCCCAAAATTCCTGATGGCGGCCCTGTGTGTACTACAAATGAAATCTCAAACAATGGTATTAGCTGACCCAGCTATCTCATGTGAATTACAAAACCCCTCTTTCCCATGTAATGAAAATGAGTATAGGGGTGATGTTTGTAGTCTAAATTAGGAGAGTAGCCTAGGATGACAATGTTGCCCTATAGATACAGTACAGTAAATGAGCGTTTTTGAACCGGACAGAAAGTGTGTTAGTGGCAGATTTACTTAATGAAAATAATAAAAAATGTCTTAACCAGTTCAATACAGGGCATTTTCACCCCCTTCCCCTTCCTGCCCATACTAATTTTCAGCTTTCAGCGCTGTTACATTTTGAATGACAATTGCGCGGTCATGCAACACTGTACCCATTTTGTTCCCCACAAATAGAGCTTTCTTTTGGTGGTATTTGATCACCTCTGTGGTTTTTAATTTTTGCTCTATAAACAAAAAAAGAGCGACAATTTTAAAAAAAAACATAATATTTTTTACTTTTTGCTATAATAAATATCCCATTAAAAAAAATTCGAACACTTTCTTGACACTATTTTGGGACAATTCACATTTATACAGCGATCAGTACTATAAAAATGCACTGATTACTGTGTAAATGTGACTGGCAGGGAAAGGGTCAAGACTAGGGGGCGATCACGGGATTAAATGTGTATTGTAGGGAGTGATTCTAACTTTAGGGGGAGGGGACTCACAAGAGGAGGAGACTGATCGGTGTTCCCCTGTACTGGGAACACACCATCGGTCTCCTCTCCTCTGAAAGGATGTGGATGGGAACACACCATCGGTCTCCTCTCCTCTGAAAGGATGTGGATCTGTGTGTTTACACACACAGATCCACGGCCCTGCTGTGTTCACGGGCAATCGCGGGTGCCCGGCGTACATCGCGCGCGCGCGACCCCGACGTCAGCAGTTAAAGGGCCACGTACAGGTACGTGATTGTGCCTCCAGGTGCACTTCTGCTGACGTATATACACAGTGGCTGGTCCTTAAGCGGTTAAAGACATTGAATTTAGAAGTGATGTACTCATCTGCATAATCTCTCTCAGCCATGGTTATATACCTTTGATATAGAGTATATCATTGGTCACTGAAATACAAAGCTAACTTACAGGTTAAGTTCATTTTTTAAAAATAAAAATAAAATAAATGCACATATTTTTGCAGGATCAGCTCGTGGTCGATTGAGAACTACAAGTCTCCTGTCATGGTGGCAGACAGGACTTGTAGTTTTCTCATTCACAATGAATGACGCAGTTGTACTGGTGAAACTTGGCACAGCCGTGTTTTTTTCAAATGTGACAGCAGGTGCAGGGGAGGATCCCCAGCCCACTGCCACAGGGAAGGAGGGGCTATCGGGGGTGTGAGGGGCAGGTCTGGAGCACAGTACACGTTACACCCTAAATATGGGTGTCATTTGTAACATGCTCCAAAAGGTGAAATTATTCTTAAAGATCTGTAGTTTTCAACCTCTTTTGGCTGAAATGCTAAAAGAGGTTGCAAACTACTGATTTTTAATTTAGTTTAGGATGTCAGTGACCAGTGATGGCTATATAAAATTTATAACCATGGGTGCTCAAATATCTCCTATGTATATACTGTATGTATATCATAGTACAGTTGTTGTTGTTCAGTTGTTTAGTCATGTCCGACTCTTCAAGACCTTATGGACCATAGTGTGCCAGGCTTTTCTGTCCTCCACTGCCTCCGGAGCTTACTTAACTTCAGGTTCATTGTTTCGATGATCCATCCATCTATCCATCTTGTTTTCTGTCATCCTCTTCTCCTTTTTCCTTCCATGTTTCCCAGCATCATGGTCTTTTCCAATGAGTCCTCTCTTCACATTAGGTGGCCAAAGTATTCAAATTTCAGCTTCAGGATCTGTCCTTCTAGTGAATATTCAGGGTTTATTTTCTTCAACTGGTTTGATCTTCTTGCCATCCAAGGGACTTTTAAGAGTCTTCTCCAACACCAAAGTTCAAAAGCATCAATTCTTCAGCATTCAGCCTTCCTTATGGTCCAACTTTCACAGCCATAGGTTACTACTGGGAATACCATAGCTTTGACTATACGGCACTTTGTCGGTAGGGTGATGTCTCAGTTTTTTATAATGTTTTCTAGTTTTACCATTGCTTTCCTCCCAAGAAGCAAGCGTCTCTTACTTTCATGGCTACAGTCACCATCTGCCGTGATCTTGGAGACTAGGAAGATAAAATCTGTCACTGCTTCCATTTCTTCTCCTTCTATTTGCCCATAATAATACAGCACAGTCATCTTAAACCTTAAAAAAGAAAGCATTTTCAAGACTCAATTCCAACATAAATACTAAAATAATGTTTTAATTTCCCTCAGATTTAGGCTCCATGTACACAGAAGCTGATAAACTGCAGTTAATGGGCGTTTTGGCGTTTTTTTTAAAAGCCCATTAACTGCACTCTATGTTAGCCTATGTGTTCATGTACACATAACGTTGTTTAGCTTTAATGAGCAGTGGAGTTAATGGGCTTTTTTCTGAACGCAGGAAATTTGCGTTCAAAGTGCCGTTTTTCGGCAGAAAAAAACGCAAAACGCCGAAAAACACTCATAAACGCTCATAAACGCTCAAAACCGCTCAAAAACGCTTTTTTTTTTTTTTTAAAAAGCTAAAAAAAGCTACACTGAAAAACGCTAATAAAAGCTAGTAAAAAAACGCTGATAAAAGCTAGCTTTTTCTGCTGCTTTAAAAACGGCCGTTTTTGAGCTTCTGTGTACATGGAGCCTAAGATAGTGGACAGAACATGCCCATACTTTTCCTCTGACCAGCTGTGCTTTCAGAACTGCTGTTGTATAGCACATATACAGTGTATTCTTAGGAGGCATGTATTCCCACCTGCAAACAACTAGTTCTGGTTTGTTTGGCCATCATCATTGCAGTCTATTAAAACTATGGCATCTATTGAGTAAGGCATGGGGAGAATGAAAGTGATTGTAAAGCTTAATTCTTTTTTTTTTTTTTAAATAACAAACATGTTATACTTACTTTTATTATATTTTATTTAAAAAATGTTGTTATTGTTATTTTCATTCATGTTTACTTTTATTTTTATTTTATTTTATTCATTTATTTTCACATTTATTTTTATTTTCATTTATTTTCTCTTTTATAAAAAAAATTCTCATTGATTGGTCCTGCCATTGGCATTTTTATCAATCATCATTTTTATAAATTCCTATCATGTTTAGTTATGTTTTGTAATGTTTTTGATTTTAAATATCTTTGCTATTAAGTCAAATTGGCGTGTGCTGTTTTGTCTTTGTCCTTTTTAATAAAGTTATGCTTGGCAGACAGGAATGATGTACTACCAGGAAGTAGTTGTGCACTCAGATTGACCTTGAATGGTCCCCTTGTCTTCCCTCGGGGAGATCCCTCCCCTTGGACTATAAATTTGAGTTTGAGTGAGCTGGAAGTGATGTCCATTGATGATGCCCTGGAGGAGGGGCGAAACACGTTGACAAAACTTCCGGTTTATGGCAACCAGTGACGCGATTTCCTGCCTCCGTGGAGCGCACGCCATTCTAGCGGCGCTCACGGTAGTTTCTGATAGCCTGCTTCTGCCTGCATCTTGTAAGTAGCGCTTTCAGCGCTGATCTCCACTCGTCCAGCAGTACTTCACTATATGCATCTTTTTGTTTTATTTATCGGTGACAACGTCATCCTACCTCTATCAAGCACCTACCAAGATTTCATCCCAGTTTTTGAACCCTGAGAGATTCTACAATGCCTGTATGATCCCAGACTGAAAAGCTGTGGATCCCATCTATCTGGTGAGTGGGGTCTCTGAAGGGGGATCATCTTGACTTTCTGGGGGAACCTTGGGACTGTTGAAGATTCTTCATTCTTCCATGCTGAGTAATGCCATCTGAAGAGTTGGATTAAAGGAGGCCTGTGGAGGAGAAAACAAATGTTGCTGTTTCCAACCCGAATCCCCCCTCCCCCCCGGGCAACTCCACCAAATGTGAAATAGGGAGCCGTATTGACCATATTGTCTCCAGCAGGTGGATGGAGTTACCGGGTACATGTGGCCTGGCTGGAGTTAAATACCAATTATGGAAAATGTTATGCGCAGTTTCCCAATGGGAGATACAGCGCATGGTTTTACAAGTGGAGTTTAGGGTTGAATGCCATTGTTCTGTGGTATAAGTTTGGTTTGTCCATTGTTCCTAACGGGAATAGAGGATTTGCTGTGGAGAAGGGGGCATAGAAGGAGTTTGTAAATGCACGATATTCCTTTGGAAGATGGTTGTGCAGTGGTGTAGAAGTGTATTAAATTCAGGGTAACAGTGTTACATGGGAAATGTAGCTGGTGTAGGGCTGATCAAAGTTGGGAGGTACATGTAGAATTGCTTGGGGTTGAGTGGGTAAGTCCGACATGTCTGTTGAAACGATCTGAGCACAGAGTTTATAGAAAGAGCCCCTAGGTTGTCAAGGCCGACTTTTGTCCAGGAGTTGAGGGAGGTGCTTGGGATAAGAAGCTCCAATGCGGTGAAAGGGAGATAGAAGAGGATGCCATTAGAAATTTGGTGTATTGCTTTCCAAACTCTAATGGTAGCTGTGACAGTGTCCAGAAAAGATCTAGGTGGTTGTATGCGTAGGAGGATGGCGCTGAGTAGAGTCTTTGGCCGTACGTTCGAATTGGAGCAAAGTTGGTTGTTGGAAAGGTTCCAATATTGGGGAAGCCCAGGCTGGAAAATTTAGTAGGCGTGCATAGTAGCTTGTGATGATGTTTGGTATGACATCTTATTGATGTCAAACTAAGCCAATACATAGTACATGATAAGTGTGAATGAGTCTGAAACTACTAGTCCTATGGTAGTGCTGTTTTATTACTCTTCTAGGAGAATCATTCCTGCTTTTGTGATGCTGGGACTGCTATTGAAAAGAAAGCGCACATGGACCACTCCTAGTTGGTCACATGTATTCTGGTAAGCATAGCATGTGAGTGGATGGTGTCAACTTGGCTATCTAGAAGACACTGCTTGTGGGACTAGAAATCCTCATTAACTTTTCTTCTTATACATGGACGTTAGGCTATTTTTGGTCACACATTTAATAATTTTATATACACTATATTTATTTGATGTTTTATTTTAATCACAATTTACACATTGGAGTGCTGCACTTTTGGATTTTACATGGGTATCAGGACACGGTGTACAGCTGCTGTTTATATTTTATTTCATCTATAGGGCAGGTTTAGCACATTTTTTATTCTTTCTTAATATAATTCATAACTATCTCATAATTTTATTTGGAAGATAACATAAAATCCCAATAAAATACATTTATGTTTTTGGTTGTAACATGACAAAATGTGAAAAGTTTCAAGGGGTATGAATACTTTTTCAAGGCACTGTAGGCCATTGAACATTACATTTCAACCACACTGTAATACTTCAGAATACAGTATGAACAATTCAACTTTCACTTTTGAGTCACGTTGCATACTTTTTCCTCTTTCTAGGGGTGCAGATCAGCTTCCCTTCCATCTATCTATTGAATGACCTTCAACAATTGAGAATAGGCAACCTTTCATCTAATTGGGACAGAACCACCACCAATGAGGGCACAAGACCTCTGCTAACCAACTTAAATCAGAGGTCCACCTAAATTTTTTTTATTAAAAGCAAGCATCTACAAATACTGCAGCTGCTGACTTTTAATAAATGGACACTTACCTGTCCATGGTGCCCGCGATGTCGGCAGCCAAAGCCGAGAAATCGCTCGTCTCTCGGCTGCCCCAGCCGCCATCCTCGGTGAGGAAATCAGGAAGTGAAGCGATGCGGCTTCACTACCCGGTTCCCTATTGCGCATGCACGAGTAGCGTGGCGCGTCCTCAATGGTCCCTGCTCTGTTCTGGGACCTGTGTGTTCCCAGAACACAGCGGGGGGGGGGGGTGGGGGGCGTGACTCCCGTGGCACCGGAGGGGGGGAGGGTTCCAAAAAGCGGAGGTTCACTTTTTGTGTGGACCTCCACTTCAAGGTTCCCCTACATACTACACAACAAACCCAGGTAACACCAGTTCTATGCTAAAAGTGAACTTTTTTATATTATATACCTCACATTGGCACAACTTTCCTCTTGTGTTATTATTTTTAAAACTAGCAAAAAAATCAACATGGAAAAATGTAAAGATGAAAAGTTATACTAATACATACCGATGTTGAATACAGTATGTTGTCTATGATGAAGCAGCTTCTGTGCATATAGAATACCTCATTAAAGGGTCTGAATCTATAAGGAATCATGGAACTGAGCATTAAAATTCATATAACAAACTTAACCAGAGATAGCTAGAACCACTAAGTTACTGAAATGGACCACTATGAATATGCAATGTATCAGAATTATTAAAATGTCATATGCAAAATTTAATGCAGGTAATGTATGCAAACAAAGTACACAAATTTTAAGGATAATTTAAAAGCCAATTAGCTTCATTTGAAGCTAATACTTTTTATACTGTTCCTGAAAAACAATATTCTAATTTTTTATACTATACTATGCCACGGCAATGAAGAGTCCTAAAGAACAGCTTTTTTATGTATTAAACCTATACAGATTAACTTAATTTTACTTGAAATGTTTTCAGTATAAAAACATTTGACAAAACTGATGGGAGGTTTGAAAGTACCAAACATAGACACCAAACCCCACTGATGTCTATGGGAGCCAAATATATATATTTTTTTTATTGTAAGCTTTTCTTAAAGAGATAAAAAAGTTTTTTAATTTTTTTGTTAAAATAAAAAACATGTTATACTTACCATCTCTTTGCAAAAAAATTGCTCAGAGCAGTACCTTGCCTCTGTTTTGGTAATTCCCTGCCAGTCCTCAAAACTCCTCCATTCCAGCGGGTGCCCCCTTAGAAAGCCGTGTACTGAGGGGACACCCATGCGGGTGTGCTCCCAAGCCAGGCTGTGTCTGTCCATAGACACAGCCTATGACACCCACTGCTTACGGTGTCCTGTAAGACCAAGAAGAGGGAGCATCAGTGCGGCAGCCAGGATAGTTCTGCATCGATGGAGGAGTCAGGTAAGTGTTTGGGGGGGGGGAGGCACAACAAGTAGAGGGATGTGTTTTACCTTAACACAGGAAGAAAAAGGGCATGATCATACACCAATATATATACAAGGTGTGTCTATTAAATAACGAGACTGATTAAATAACTCATCTTTATTTATATGTATTACAAATTGAATGCTTGTCCCCTTCAATATATTCCACATTTGTACTAATACATTGCTGCAGTCTTGTTTTCCACTGGTCGAAGGCATGGAGAAAATCAATTTCTGTCAGCTGTTTCGACACATCCGCCATTTTCTTCTTTACAGCATCAACTGACTCAAAACGTGTCCCTTTAAGCACTGATTTAACTTTTGGGAATTCATTCTCACGTCCCTCGCTGAATCTTTTGTGCCACTCAAACACACGCGTACGAGACAGGCCGTCATTCCCATAAGCTGTAGTAAGCATTTGAAAACATTATGTTGGTGTTTTGTTCAATTTTACAAAAAAATTAATATTGGCACGTTGTTCAACTTTTAAACTTAGCATTTTTTCGGCACACTACAGAAAACACAACCAATCTAAATGGCGACTAGCGGTTTAGACTTTAATGACTGTGTGGTGAGTTATTTTGAGGGGACAGCAAATTTACACTTTTATACAAGCTGGGTAAAATAAGTATAGAACACGTCACCATTTTTCTAGGTATATATATTTTTAAAGGTGTTATTAACATGAAATGTTCACCACATGTCTGTAACAACCCATGCAATCTGTACATACAAAGAAACCAAAACAAATACGTACGTTCAGAAATTAAGTTATGTGTAATAAAATTTAATGACAGGGAAAAAGTATTGAACACGCTAACTGAAATGTATTTTACTTTGTTGGTAATGACAACTTCAAGATGCAGGCTCCTGTGTGGAGAAACTAGTCACATTTATTGCTCAGATGTGATTTTGGCCCATTCTTCCACACAAAAAGTCTTCAAATGTTGAAGGTGCCGTGGGCCTCTTCTATGAACTTGGATCCTTAGTTCTTTCCATAGATTTTCTATTGGATTCAAGTCAGGTGATTGTCTGGGCCATTCTAGCAGCTCTATTTTCTTTCTTTGAAACCAATTGAGAGTTTCCTTTATGTTTGGGACCATTGTTTTGCTGAAATGTCCAACCTCGTTTCATCTTCATCATCCTGGTAGATGGCAGCAGATTTTTATCAACAATGACTTGGTACATTTTTCCATCCATCCTTCCTTCAAGGATATGAAGTTTGCCAGTACAGTATGCTGAAAAACAGCCCCACACCATAATGTTCCCACCTCCAAACTTCACTGTTGGTATGGTGTTTTTGGGGTCATGTGCAGTGCCATTTGACCCATTTGACCCCCAATTTTGGTCTCATCTGACCAGACTATATTTTCCAGTATTTCACAGGATTGTCTAAATGTTGAGCAGCAAACTATAAATAAGCTTCAACATGCTTTTTCTTCAGCAATGGAGTCTTGCGTGGTGAGCGTGCATACAGGCGCTGGCGGTTGAGTACATTACTTATTGTTTTTTTTTAAACAATTGTACCTGCTAATTCCAGGTCTTTCTGAAGCTCTCCGCAAGCGGTTCTTGATAATTCTTTTCACTCAGAAATCTTGCAAGGAGCACCTGGTTGTGGCCGGTTTATTGTGAAATGATGTTCTTTGCACTTGCGGATTATGGCCCCAACAGTGCTCACTGGAACAATCAGTAGTTTAGAAATCCTTCTTTAACCAAGGCCATTAGTATGTTGTACAACAATAAGGTTGCGAAGGTCTTGAGAGATGGGGGCTTTTACCCATCATGAGATGTTTCTTGTGTGACACATTGGTAACGAGACACCTTTTTTAAGCCATCAGGTGAGACTGAACCAGCTGATATTAATTTGCACTGACAAGGGGCAGGATTGCTTTCTAATTACTGATAGATTTCAGCTGGTGTCTTGACTTTCCATGCCTTTTTTCACCTCACTTTCTTTACGTGTCCAGTACTCTTTCCCTGTGCCATTACATTTTATTACACATAACTCAATTTCTATACTTATTTGTTTTGGTTTCTTTGTAGGTATGGATTGCATGGGTTGTTACCGACATGTGGTGAAAATTTAATGTCAATAGCACTTGTAGAAATATACAGTATTTACCCAAAAATATGGTGACGTGTTCAATACTTATTTTACCCGCTGTATATATATTTAATTTATCTATATATATATATATAGATAGATATAGATGTCTATATATATAGATATCTAGATATCTATATATAGATATAGAAATATATATATTTCTATATCTATATATAGATATAGATATAGAAATATATATATATATATATATATATATATATATACACCAATATAAATAAAAAAATAAGAAAAATGAACGATACAGTTCATGAAAAAAAATGAGCTTTTAGTGTACTTACATAGTTACATAGTTACATAGTAGGTGAGGTTGAAAAAAGACACAAGTCCATCAAGTTCAACCTATGTGTGTGCTTATATGTCAGTATTACATTGTATATCCCTGTATGTTGCGGTCGTTCAGGTGCTTATCTAATAGTTTTTTGAAACTATCGATGCCCCCCGCTAAAACCACCATCCTTGCCGCTCTTACAGTAAAGAACCCTCTACACAGTTTAAGGTTAAACCTCTTTTCTTCTAATTTTAGTGAGTGGCTACGTGTCTTATTAAACTCCCTTCCGCAAAAAGGTTTTATCCCTATTGTGGGGTCACCAGTATGGTATTTGTAAATTTTAATTATATACCCTCTCAAGCGTCTCTTCTCCAGAATAAGTTCAGTGCTCGCAACCTTTCTTCATAACTAATATCCTCCATAACTTTTATTAGCTTTGTTGACCTTCTTTCTACTTGCTCCATTTCCAGTACATCCTTCCTGAGGACTGGTGCCCAGAACTGGGCAGCATACTCCAGGTGCGGCCGGACCAAAGTCTTGTAGAGTGGGAGAATTATCGCTTTATCCCTGGAGTTAATCCCCTTTTTAATGTATGCCAATATTCTGTTTGCTTTGTTAGCAGCAGCTTGGCATTGCATGCTATTGCTGAGCCTATCATCTAATAGGCCCCCAGGTCCTTTTCCATCCTAGATTCCCCCAGAGGTTCACCCCCTAGTGAGAAGATTACATTCATATTTTTGCCACCCAAATGCATTATTTTAAATTTTTCTACATTAAACCTCATTTGCCATGTAGTTGCCCACCCCATTAATTTGTTCAGATCTTCTTGCAAGGTTTCCACATCCTGCAGGGAAGTTATTGCCCTGCTTAGCTTAGTGTCGTCTGCAAATACAGAGATTGAGCTGTTTACCCCATCCACCAGTTTACCCCATGCTCTACTTAAAGAGCAATATTAACAATACACAAATTCTTTAAATAGCATGCTTTGGGAAATGCCTATGCCGGCCATACGTGGTTCGAAACATTAATGGGCAGGCTGAATGTACCAAGTTGATTGATCTATCAACTTGGGTACAACCAGCCTGCAGAATTCTCTTACGATTATCGCTAGCAGCTGCTATAGCCACTAAAAATAATCACTGTCTTCTCCTGGCAGAAAAAAAGCTTGGCAGAAAGAATTCCTGTGTCAGCACTGTCTGTGTTGATGGGGGCCTTAAACCTGCATGTGAAGTTGTGGAGCAGTATGATGGTCTTCTTTAAGGTAGATCCCCGTAAGCATCATGCCAAGCATTTGATTGATCCATGATATTTTAAAAATCACCAGTCTACACTGTGGTTGCTTGTTGTGTCATTTATTAGCTTGTGGGTGAAGCTCTGTTTGCTGTTCTTAAACTGACCTTGTTGCTGACCTTGCTCATCTGGCCTTATCTGAAGTCTACTTGTCCTAAAACCTGCTTTGGCCCTCAGACTCTCCTCTATTTGTTTGACTGTTTTGTTAAACCCTCTGCTTACTCTGGTTTGACTTTGGCCTGTTTGAACATCTGCTAGTCCTTGCCTGACCCCTTTTGTGGTAAAGCCACTCTGTCCTAGATCTACAACCCATTGTTCAATGTTCTGGGGACAATGTAGTGCTGGATCATCTTACAAAGCATACCAGGGGGATTAATGCTTGTTCTAATCCAGTTGTGGATACAGATCCTGTGCTAGCATCTATACCTTACAGTTTTCAAGTCCTTCCAATACCATTACAAAGGCATCCTATTCTGCTTGTTTTTCTTCTTATTTATTTATCTATAACAAAAGAAGTAAGATCATATGAGGCTGGACAGGGATGGATACTTGTACAAGCTGACATAATTAATGGTGTCACACGGAAAAGCAAGTGGGTGAATCAACCCTCCATAACCAAAATAGCAGTTTTTGGTTAACATGAATTTTTTAGTAAATGTAATATAACTATTCATAGTTTTATAAAACAGTTAGTACACAAAACCCAGTAATACAAATACTATAAAACACTCAGAAATTCATTAAGGATCCCATAACCAATCCAAGAGCTGATATTGGAAAGGAAATCCCCATTTCAATTATATGTCTGATAGTGTATACGTTTGCCAGTATATTTTTACCCTGTGTGACAGCAGGAAGGTAAAGTCACCTGGTTGCATCCAGGGGGGTAGATATATTTCTCCCAGATTCAGGCTTTATGCCGACTTATACAACTAGGGAGGGAGTTGATGAAGCCCAGCTGAGGCTAGTGGGCTCATGGATGACTCATACCTCTAGGGAGAGGGCTGGGCGTCGTGCAGGCAGGGAGTTGATGAGACCAGCTGAAGCCTGTCAGTTCGTTTAAGGCCTCTATAAAAACTCCCAGATTCATTAGGTGTTTGCTCATGCCTGGAACCAGACCTGTGTGGACTGTCTAGGGAGAGTAAACCCCTGTGCGGTGAGAAAAAGCCTGTGTGGCTATTTGTTTGGACATTGACTAAACCAGGGACTTAGGGACTAGGACAGCACCAGGCTGATCCCAGTTGTTAGTTAGGAAACCTGCATGTTTAGTCAGAGGTCAAGCTGACCAGGATTTATTTTGTTTATGTTTCTTTTTGGCTTTGCTGTGTTTTTGTCACTGTACATAGAGAAATAAACCGCACCTTTTGATTTTGAAAACCACAACCTCCGTCTGCTGGCCCTGTTTTTGTGTGGGGAGCCCAGCCAGGGGGTCGCACACACCCGCTGCCGAGTTAACCCCCTCACACCTGATTTGATTTTACCTTAAAAATATTTGTGCACTGCTAACATCTCTTACTGTTGGATACATATTTTATTTGGACAACTCTGACTGTTGCCATTAAATAGAACACATGGCATATACAAGTATGATATGTATCTGTAAATCAATCCTGCACCTTGGATTTTATTACAATCCTAAAAAAAAAAAAAAAAAAAGAAATCCCCATGTTGAAATTGCATTTCAATGAAATACCATTACTTAGAAAGCCATCTTCTAATAATTCCTATAATTAGGTTCTACTTAAAGTGGTTGTAAACCATCCCCCACAACTTTATAACATTTCAATCTGCTTAAAAAACCCTAATGGTTGCGGCTTGCAGATGTCTCCTTACTTTTCTTGTAATCCGTCCCGTTCTGTGTAGTAATGTCACCGGCACATGCGCATCTCTCCCGTTTTTCACGGCACGCTCTGAGTGCCGTTACACAGTCTCTCCATTGACAGGATGCCGTAGAAGTGATTTCCTCTCTTAGCGGCACTGCGATCAAAACCCGCGAGACTTCAGATTCTTGCTGAACTTTCTGCTACACCCCATGTGACCGCGTGACATCACAAGGGGTGTGTACCTTGCCATCGGCTTACACACCATAGCAGTGTTCAGCCGCAGCATACAGCAGCCTGACAGGCACACAATATGAAAATGGCAAAACTACTGTATAATTCTGCAATGTCAGGTCGGCTATGAGCGGCGGAGCACTGTCGCCATAGCAACGTCGGATCCAAACGGAGGATTGGTTAAGACGCAATCATGCATGTGCGAGAATACAGCAAGACATACATGGAAGGGCGGAAGTAATTTGCAGTGCAGACTCGGGAAACAATACTTAAAATGGCGCAGCCTAATCCCTGGAGAAATCATTTACAAAAGTTTCTATAAAATGTAAGTAAAATGCGATTAAGGCTTATTTTGGGTAATGTTTGCTTATAACTTCATATAATGGTCTAGATGAAAAGTGGCAACAGAGTGGGAGAGTTTACTTCCTCTTTAATTTTGCAGTTCTATACTGCCCATTCTTGTGAACTATTTATTCAAAAAAATCTAAGGAGAAAGCTAATGAACCAATGCGTGGAAAATAAAATAGTCTGCGTGGATAAATCTGCTGCCTTCCGTTGCCAGCCAAATCTCTTGAATATGTACATGCATAATTGTCCTGTCCAAAGAGAATCATGCAGTTTATAATTGCAGGCAGTCAGGATCCACAAAATACATGATTCCAAGTGCATAGTGTGAATCAGCATGCACCCATTAAGAATTAGGCACATAGAAGAAACAAAGAAATGTAAAAAAGGACCAGGTACTTTCTTGGGGCTGAAATGTATTTATTTATTTTTTTCATTAACATTTCTGTTTGAGGATAGACCTTAGACAAAATATCTCCCAAGGAAGCTGAATTGGCAAAAAACAGTTCAAGATTGTTCTTTGTGATGTTGGTGGCAGTTACCCTCATTTGAATAAATATAGTTACATAGTTGGTAAGGTTGAATAAAGACAACAGTCCATTCAGTTCAACTTGTGTAGGTGTGTGTGTGTGTGTGTATATAAAAAAATAATTTCCCATATCCCCGTATATTGTTTTCGCTAAGATGCTCTTCCAAGAGTCTTTTAAAACTATCCATACTTCCTGCCGACACCACGGATTTTGGAAGGGAGTTCCACATCCTTACTGCCCTGACAGTGAAACCACCCCCCCCCCTATGCAGATTAAAGCGGTTGTATACCTATAAAGACTATTTTTCAGTATGTGAACAATTGCAGGCTGTGACATGTATTGCGCTATATTAATATCTCCTTACCTGCTTTCCTTGCGTGTAATACATTTTTTCCTTTCTTATGACGTCACTCACGCATGCGCTGTGTGTCCCAAATTTTCCGGCAGGGCTTAGACCCTGCCAGAAAAATGCAGGGTCTATGCCAGGGCTGCATCATTTTCTATTGACGACGTCAGCCCTGAAATCCCGCGATACAGCCTTATACTAGCTCCGCAACGAGAAGGGGATTGTGGACACCTTGCTATTACTGCACATGTGTGGGATTATGGACAAGAAAAGCTACTACGGGCGGAACTAGCTTACTGGACAGATGCGAAAGACCATAGTTGGGATGGCGCCGGCGAGCAGCAAGCAGGAGCTTTTCAAATAGAAGGATTTATCACAGTAAGAAATATTTTTGGGCATACTCTTATTACCATTTTCATTGTAAATAATAAGTTATATTAGAATATTGTTTAAATCCAGTATCATTAGGAGAGTTTACAACCACTTTAAGGTGAAACTGCTTTTCTTCCAGTCTCATCATGTGGCTCTGTGTCCTCTTATGCCGTGTACACACGATCGATTTTGCCGATGAAAACAGTCCGATGGACTTATCTCATCGGACAAACCGATCGTGTATGGGCCCCATCGGTCTTTTTTCCATCAGTGAGAAAAAATAGAACATGTTTTAAATTTATCCGATGGGAAAAAAAACGATAGCAAATTCCGATCGTCTGTGTGGAACTCCATCGGAGAAAAAACCCATGCATGCTCAGAATCAAGTCGACGCATGCTCAGAAGCATTGAACTTAATTTTTCTCGGCTCGTCGGAGTGTTTTACGTCACAGCGTTTGGGACGGTCGGATTTTTGACTGATGGTGTGTAGGCAAGACTGATGGAAGTCAGCTTCATCGGATTTCCGATGGAAAAATCCATCGGATTAGAATCCATAGGAAATCCGATCATGTGTACAGGGCTTGACACTCCCTGGGAATAAAAAGTTTCATACTTACTCTGGGATCACTGGTGAGATATTTGTATAACGCTATCATATCTTCTCTGAAGCGTCTCTTTTCCAGGGAGAATAAATTTAGCGATTGTAGTCGTTCTTCATAATTAAGGTCCTCCAGTCCCCATATTAATTTAGTTGCCCTTCTCTGGACTCTCTCCAGCTCCAGCACATCCCTTCTGAGGATTGGTGCCCAGAACTGGACGGAATACTCCAGATGTGGCCGAACCAGAGTTTTATAAAGTGGCAGAATAATCATTTTATCTCTGGAGTAAATTCCCTTTTTAATGCATGCTAATATTCTGCCGGATTTGGTAGCCGCAGCTTGACACTGCATGCTATTGCTCAGTCTGTCTTCTACTAGGACCCCTAGATCCTTCTCCAACCTAGAATCCCCTAGGGGTTCTCCCCCTAATGAGTAAATTGTGTTTATATGTTTACCCCTCAAGTGCATTACCATACATTTTTCAATGTTAAACTTAATTTGCCATTTAGTAGCCCACTCCATTAATTTATTCAGGTCCTCTTGTAAGGTTTCTATATCCTAATGTGTTGTTATTGCCTTGCATATTTTTGTGTCATCAGCAAACACTGAGATCAAGCTATTTTTCCCACCCTCTATATCATTTATAAATAAATTAAATAGAATTGGTCTTAGGCCTTGGGGTACCCCACTAACCACTCTAGACCATTCTGAGTATACGCTATTTACCCAAACCCTTTGGAATTGACCCCATAGATAGTTTTCAACCCAAGAACAAACCTTATAAATTAATTTTGATTATACATTCAGGTTTTAAACTAGTGGGCTCTTTTCATGCATCTCCAGAGTTGCCAACGGATGACTTTCTAAGTGCACCATATGAGGAGTCAGCAGACAGGGAGATCAAGCGACTGAAGCGGTCAAAGAACCACCGGGCAATGCTGCATGTAGACTCAGCATGTTCCAATAATTTCTCAACCAGACTAATTACTAATCTTGCGTCATTGGGTAACAACCACCTATCTTTTCTGAATGGATAATACTCTCTAGAGGGTAAAAATGTATAAGCCAATAAAAAAATGTTGCTATACAGTGGAGAATCACAGTCTTTACTGACACTGACTTTCGTATTGTATCTAGTGATCAAATTGCCTGTTGGGTCAGTATATAACATTGTCAGTTTCCTAATATACTGAAATGTATGTTGAATAAAAGTAAAAGTGCAGCACAAACAATAAAATTACAGTCCAGAAAGTTGATGAACAACAAGTCCCAGAGTATAACAACGGTATATTATAAATAGATTGACAGGTGAAGCCGTGGCCCCGTCCTGCTGAGGAAGTTCACACGAATGTAACGCGCACAGGGGAAGAGCCACGTATGGATGACGTCACCCGCTGCTATCCTTCGTAACCAGATAGACACACGTTTGTGTTTTAATGCTGATTTTATCGAGACTAAATGTGAGTAGTCCATACACTGGACACAAATAAATGTTTATATGTTTATACAGTGAGCACTTAGATGTCCTTCTCTTTTATTATACATGGTTTGGTGCCCCTACTGAAATATAAGCGGTTTGGAAAGGAACTTTGACTGATCTGTTTTACTACCCATTATTATTGTGGGACCTGCTTGGTCCCGTGACTTATTAATGTCAAGTTTTCAAGTCTATTTCGAATTCTGTCCTCTGTTAGCCATGAGGGTGCTTCCTGTGACATGCCATGAGGATAAACATTGCAGTTTTGGTTACTGAAGCCCCTCCGATTCTCTCGTGAAGACTGAGGAGAAGAATAAATTCAATACCTTTGCCATCTCTCCATCCTTAGTAACCAGATTCCCTTCATCATTCTTTGTGGGACCAATATGATCTGACCTCCCTTTCTTACTATTTATGTACTAAAATAATTTATTTTTTTACTCTCCTCCGCTATGTGACTTTCTAGTTCTATCTTAGCCACCCTGATTGCACCCTTACATTTTTTGTTGCATTCTTTGAATAGTTGGAATGCTGATGATGATCCCTCAGGCTTGTGTTTTTTGAAGGCCTTCTCCTTTGCTTTTATATGCATTTTTACGTTGGAGTTAAGCCACCCAGGACTTTTATTAGCTCTTTTAAATTTATTTCCCATTGGGATGCACTGGCTAATGCCCTTATTTAATTTGCTCTTAAAGCATACCCATTTTTCTGAAGTGTTCTTCGTTCCTAAGATTTTATCCCAATTATCATCTTCTAGCAAGGATTGTAGTTTAGGGAAGTTCTTTTGAAATTTAGTGTCTTTGTATTCCCCTTATGTTTCCTATTTGTGTGATTTATACTAAAACAAATTGACCTGTGATCGCTGTTTCTTAAATTGCCCCCGTATTTCCACATATGTGATCAGTTCTGTATTGTTGGTAATCAGTAGGTCTAGTAACGCTTTGTTTCGAGTTGGTGTATTTACCATCTGACGCATTAAATAGTTCTGCAAGACATTTAGGAACTGGCGAGCCTTAGATGAATGCGCGGTTCCTTCCACCCAGTCTATGTCTGGATAATTAAAATCCCCCATTATAATGACACTTCACATTCTTGCCGATAATCCAAATTGTAATAGAAGGTCCGCCTCCCCCTCCTCCCTCTGGTTAGGGGCCTATAGCATTCTCCCAGTATTACTTTCCCCTTAGTTTCCTCCCTTTGTAGCTCTACCCATAACTAGGGATGAGCTTCGTATTCGAGTCAAACCCATGTTCGACTCGAACATCGTCTGTTCGGCTGTTTGCCGAATTGCAAACATTATGGGCCGTTCGCGCCAAATTCGAGTGGCGCGTCACGGCCCATAATTCACTGCGGCATCGCAGTGCATTGCTGGCTGATGATTGGCCAAGCATGCACTATGACCCGCATGCTTGGCCAATCACAGCGCCGTCTGAACAGAGAGCCGTAATTGGCCAAAGCCAGGGTGGCTTTGGCCAATTATGGCTCAGGGAGTTTAGTACACGCCCCACACTATATAAGGCCGCCGGCTTGGCGGCCTTGTGTAGTGTGTTGGAGTTGTTTAAAGAGAGAGATTACAGAAAGAGACAGTGTCATTTATATTGAGTTAGATAGAGCAGGCAGGCGAGTCAGTTAGCTGCAGTTACTGTAAGGTACCTGTGATAGGTAGTGTCCGAAGTGGCACTTGTGTGCTGAGGATTCAGGCGAAAACGCAGTCAGGCAGATTAGGTTGGCAACAGATCAGGCAAAATGGTACACGATCGAAATCCAGAGAGTGGTCAGGCAGGCAAAGGTCATACACGAGCTGGCAGTGAAGTACAAAATCAGCAGGCTGGAGGGTAGTTAGGAATTCAGGCAGAAGTTCAACACGAAAATCAGGATCAAAAAGCAGTCACAACACCCAGGGAGCTATTCCACACAAACGGGCGCTGAGAGATAGCATCACTTCCTTTTTAAGGGCTGCTTTGATTGAAAATTGTCCACAGCTGGCAGCAGGTGGGGCTAGTGAGTCCAAGGTAATGTTTAACACTGAGAGGACATTTCCAAAAGTCCAGATCTGCTCAGTAGCGCAACAGGTAAGGCTGCAGCTTTGGGACCAGGAAGATCCCGGTTCAAATACACCCAGGTACATGACAGGGCCCCCTCCCCAGTGGACCCCTCCGGGGGCCTAGCGGGGCTTAGTGGGAAAGGAGGCATGGAAGTCTCGAATAAGAGAAGGGGCATGCAGATCTTTGGCTGGAACCCAGGAACGGTCTGTGACAGGATATCCCTTCCAATGAACCAGATACCGAAGGCCACGACCCTGTCTTCTAGAATCAAGAATCTTGGAGACTTCAAACTCATTTTGTCCATCAACAAGAACAGGAGGAGGTAGCTGTTGCGTTCTGGAGTAGCGATTGAAAATTGCTTTTTTGAGGAGGGAAACGTGGAACACAGGATGAATTCGG
This sequence comes from Rana muscosa, assembly GCA_029206835.1. Lineage (NCBI taxonomy): Eukaryota > Metazoa > Chordata > Amphibia > Anura > Ranidae > Rana > Rana muscosa. The sequence continues at coordinate 1,061,705,949 of CM055116.1, forward strand.
AGAGAGGAGGGTAATTTCAACCGATAGGAGACTGGCCCGACTCGAGCAATAATTCTGTAAGGACCAATGAATCGAGGGCCCAATTTGGTAGAAGGTTGTTTCAGTCTCACATATTTGGTTGATAGCCAAACTCTGTCCCCCACCACATATGGAGGTATATGGCGTCTTCGTTTGTTGGAAAAAAGTGCATACTTGCCTGCTGACTTCCGTAGTAATAAGCGAATCTTTTTCCAATGTAGAAGAATATTTTTAAGCCGCTGATCTGCTGCTGGTACACCAGAAGAAGGCTGAAGTAGGGGAAAAGTCTGAGGGTGATAGCCAAGGGCTGCGTAGAATGGTGTGGTATGAAGAGCACTGTGCCAACGGGAATTAATGGCGAACTCAGCTAAAGGCAAATACTCAGACCAGTTGGAGTGTAAGGCATTGACATAATGTCGAAGATAGGTTTCTAGGGTCTGGTTCATGCGTTCGGTTTGACCATCTGTTTGAGGGTGATGTGAGGTAGAGAGTGAAAGCGTTACTCCCAGTTTCTTGCAGAACGCTCTCCAGAATCGGGAAACAAACTGGGATCCGCGGTCTGAGACGACATTGGTAGGTATGCCATGATATCTCAGAATATGGGAAAGGAAGAGAGTAGACAGTGCTTCCGCTGTAGGTAATCCCGGGAGCGGCACAAAATGAGACATTTTTGAAAAGCGATCCACTATGACCCATATAGCAGTCATGCCCTCGGACTGGGGTAAGTCTGTAATGAAGTCCATAGTCAAATGGGTCCAAGGCTGACGAGGTGCTGAAAGTGGTTGTAACAGTCCAGTAGGCAATGTACGGGGTACTTTATTAGCAGCACAAGTTGGGCAGGCAGCCACATAGTCAGTAACATCCCTTTTCATATGAGGCCACCAGACATGACGCTGCAAGGTCTTAAGAGTGATGGTGACACCAGGATGACCATATAAAACACCATCATGTGCCCAGAGGAGTACAGGTTTTCTGAGGCTAGGGGCTACGAACAGGCGACCTGATGGTATCTTCAAGCCTTGGGGAACACAATTCTGGGTTTCTTGTAACTGTTGGGAAAGAGCCGTAGAGATCTGTGCGACAATTTTGTGAGGTGGGATTATATACTGCTCGGTAGGTTGGTCTTCTTCAGAGGTAGCAAACTGTCTGGAAAGAGCATCGGCTTTCTTGTTTTCTTTCTCGTACATCACGGGACACAGAGCGACATAGTCATTACTAATGGGTTATATAGATACCGTCAGGTGCTGGCACTGGCAACTTCCAAAACCGGAAGTACCCTCCCCTATATAAGCCCCTCCCATCCGGGAGCACCTCAGTTTTTTGCCAGTGTCTAAGGTGTTGGCCAAGAAGAAACATGTGTTTTTCACTGAGCTTGCGTACAGGTTCTTTTGGGCCTCAGTAAGCTATTCCGGATCCGACCAAAAAAGCTTCATAGCTAAACGGTCGGTACCCGGGCCTTGCAGAGAAGAGCAAGGTTTTGCCTGTAATGCTTCTCTTAGGAGAGCTGGACCCTGGGATCCAGAGCTCTGGTCATACCCACGACCAAGATGTTTTCTGTGCAGGGTGCTATACAGGTCCAGGGGAGTGGAATCCTTGGGAACCCGGTCCCTGAAGGTTTGATTACAATGCCTGCCGTGATAGGTGAAGTTTGGGCTTTTGTGGACCAAACAAAGTCCTGCGGCGGGGAACAGGTAAGTGGGGGCCCCCAGGAACTTGGTTCTATTGGGGGACCCCCAAGCCTAATTTGTCTTTCTGTCTGTTACCTAATGGTATTCCCGCAAAATTCTGTGCATGCCTGTAACTACTAAAAAAATGTAATAATTTTTAATGGTGGTCAAGAAAAAAAAAAAAAAAAAAAAATTTTTTTTATATATATTTAAGATATTAGACTGCGGTACCTGTGTTTGTCCACTAGAGGCCGCTGTGGAATGTTTTCTTGTCATGTGGACTAGTTTCTTCTCAGCAGAGCAAGTCCAGGCAGATGGTGAGTTCTCTTATGGGAAACTGCTTCCTCTGCCATGTTGCAATGCTCGTCCATCCCCCGACCTGCGGCAAAGAGGGGCCCTGGCTCTTGTCCCTAGTCTCCATTTTTCAAAATTAGCGCCGAAGGCGCACGTGGCCGCGCGCGTGCGTGTGCACGCAACTCTATATATAGAGGTGAGCCAGGAAAGGGGGCGGAGCCTGGGGGATGACGCTCTGTGTGCGCCGCAGCGCTTCTGCGCATGTGCGGGCGTCCCAGCATGTAAAAAACACAGTTTTGTGTGGTGAGCTGGCTATGAAGTACAGAGACAGAGCTGGCAACATTTAAAAAAGGGCATACAGCAAGCGGTTGATACAGGCATCCCCTAGAAAGGCACATTAGTAGACACCAACTGTGATATAGCAGCAATTGTGCTAGACTATTCTCAGTAAAAGTGGTGTATTACGGCTGGAATACCTCAGCTTTAGGCTTAGGAATATGCCGTCCAGAAGCTCCGGAACTGAATCTTCCAGGAAGCGAAGGGGGTCTCATCGGGCTCGGAGGATCTTGGGCATACTTCTGCTGCACCAGTCTCCCCTGAAGTTCAGAGGTAAGTGACCGTAGAGACCCCGCAGGGGTACTTGGTACTGTGGCTGTCCTCAGTTCACCTGCTCCTGTGTATGTAACAGAGGAGGTTTTTTCCTCAGCTCTGGGAGGATTGGAGAGAGATTGTCAACATTTATCGCTGCCTCCCTGTCAGGGAAAGCACGCCCGATCTCCGTCTCCTCCTTCAGAGTGCCTGTTAGCAGAGCAACAGTCCCATACAGGGATCGACCTGCCTGAAGGGGATCAGGATGAGGTTGATTCTGTTATAGAGGAATCAACAGTGGGGGAACCTTTTCTCAGCATCTCAAGCTGAAAGATTATGGGTTCAGTCTCTGACTAACATGGTCCGATCAGCATTTAAAAATGCACCTTGCGGAACCATCAACCACTACTGTATCCTCGTTGGGGTCGCTAGAAGCCCCCAGACTGTCTGTTCTTTTCCACTTCACCCTTTACTGAAAGGGCTCATTTACCAGGATTGGGAACGTCCTGAGAAAATATTTATTTCCCCAAGAGATTTCCGGTGGTCTATCCCATGGAGGATAAGTTCATCAAAAAAAAAAAAAAAAAAATGGAAGGTCCCTACAGTGGACGCAGCCATCTCTTGTATGTATAAATCACTGACATGTCCAGTGGATAATGTCCAAATGTTCAAGAACCCAATAGATAAAAGATTGGAGTCCTTATGAAAATCTGCTTCTTTCTACAGCAAGCTTGGTGACACAACCAGCAGTAGCAGCTATTGGGGTCTGCTAAGCAGTGAAGGATCAGTTGAAACAGGTCTTGAGGGACTTGAGAGATCAGCAGGCTTTGCCCTAGCTGATCTACCTAGAGCCTTAGGCTTTGCGGTTGACGCCATAAAGGATTCAGTCCATCAGGCCTCCCGCCTTACACTGTCTATAGTACATATGCGTAGGCTCCTATGGCTCAAAAACTGGTCTGCTGAAGCTCCCTGTAAAGAATGGCTGGTTAGCGTCCCATTTCATGGTGAACGCTTATTCAGGGAAAACCTGGACAAATATATCCAGAAAATTTCCAGCGGTAAAAATACGCTCTTGCCGGTTAAAAACAGAGTTAGAGGTCCCTCTTTAAGAGGCCTGCTTCTCCAGTCCCTGGGGCATCGGCTGTGTAACAGTTCCGATGGCCTCCTCGGTCAAATCCCGGGGGTAAAAAACAGGGACAGTAGCAGGGTAATGAGAAACCCTGGGTCAGGGGAGGTACAAAACCTCCCCCAAAGTTAAATTCATTGAAGCCCCCACTCAGTCGGGTGGGGGGAGGACTCCAGTTGTTCGCAAGAGACCTGGCGGGACACGATCAAGACAGATAGGTGCTCTCTGCAGTAGGTTTGGGATACAGTTTGGAGTTAAAAGACTCTCCTCCTTCCCATTTTTGAGGTCAAACGTGCCAAGGGATCCCCGGAAGAGAGAGTCCCTCCTGTTGGCACTAGAACAACTATTGCTCCAAGGAGTAATTATGGAGGTTCCCCTGGAAGAATGAGGGTTCGGGTTTTACTCAAACCTCTTTACAGTCCCGAAGCAAACGCGGACGGGAGGCCCATATTAATTCTAAAAGGGCTATACAAATTCCTGTATATCAGGACTTTCCGATGGAGTCGATCCGATCGGTGGCCACTGCCCTACAAGGGGAGGATTGGTTAGCCGCGATCGACATCAAAGATGCTTATTTGCACATTCCCATCTTTCCAGTCCACCAAAAATTTCTACGCTTTGCAGTAGAAGGGCGCCATTTTCAGTTCAGAGCCTTACCCTTCGGTTTGGCCACAGCACCACGAGTGTTTACAAAAATTCTGGCCCTTTATTGGCCAATCTAAGAACACAGGGTGTAATGATAATGGCATATCTGGATGACTTGTTGCTGATAGACCACTCAGTGAAAAAACTAGACGTGGTCGTTCACAAGACAATCAAGTATCTGGAATCTCACGGTTGGATTATCAACCGAGACAAGTCAGCCCTAAAAACCAGTCAAAAGTCTGGAATACTTGGGGCTAAGGTTGGATTCAGGCCAGAGAAAAATATTCTTGCCTCGAGGAAAGGTGTTGTCTTTGAAAGATTTGATCCACTTAGTGGGTACAAAAAAGACAGCCGTCCATACGCCTGTATATGAGGCTGCTGGGAAAAATGGTGGCATCATTCGAAGCAGTACCCTACGGTCAATTCCATTCAAGGAATTTGCAGGGGGCCATACTGTCAGCCTGGAACAAAAAAGTTCAGGCCCTAGACTTACAATGTCCTTGTCCCCTTCCGTTCGCAAGAGCCTCCGTTAGTGGTTGGTTCCCCAGAATCTGGAAAAAGGGAAATCCTTCAGTCCGATTTCTTGGAAGGTGGTCACTACAGATGCCAGCCTTATAGGCTGGGGAGCAGTACTGGAGCAATAGTCTCTCCAGGGCAGATGGTCGGATGCAGAAAAGGCCCTGCCCATCAATCTCTTAGAGATACGAGCAGCCCGGTATGCCCTAGTAGCATGGACATCCAAACTCCAAGGGTCCCCTGTCAGAAATCAATCATCAGGGGGGCACCAGGAGTCGTGCAGCCCAGAGGGAAGTAAATTACATCCTGAAATGGGCAGAAAAATATGTCCCAGCCATATCTGCGGTATTCATTCCAGGAGTGGAGAATTGGAAGGCGGACTTTCTAAGTCGCCAGCAATTAGGCCCAGAGGAAGGGTCCCTTCACCCCGAGGTTTTCTGGACAATATGTCAGCGGTGGGGAACATCGGATGTAGATCTTCTAGCATCCAGATTCAACGCAAAGGGGGACAGGTTTGTCTCTCGGACAAGGGATCCCCTAGCTTGCGGCTCGGATGCCCTAGTGTTCCCTTGGGATCAGTTCAAGCTGATATATGCATTCACACCGCCACAATGGTTACCTCGATTACTCCGCAGAATCAGGGTAGAAAAGAAACCAGTGATTCCGGTGGCTCCAGCGTGGCCCCGAAGAGCGTGGTACGCGGAGATTGTAAAATTTCAGTGGGGAGTCCTTGGACTCTCCCACGTCGTCCGGACCTGCTTTCGCAAGGACCGATATACCACCCTTCCTTACCAGCCCTAGGTTTGACGGCCTGGCTATGGAAGCCCACATTCTAAAAAAGAGAGGGCTCTCTAATCCTGTGGTATCTACCATGATCAATGCCAGGAAGCCGGTATCCAGGCAGATCTAATATAGAATCTGGAAGGCGTACATCGCGTGGTGTGAGGCCAAGAAATGGCATCCACATAAGTACGTAATAGGTAGGATTCTGGACTTCCTACAATGGGCTGTAGATAGGAAGCTTGCCTTGAGTACTATCAAGGGTCAGATTTCGGCCTTGTCAATATTTTTTCAAAGGCCCTTGGCTTCGCATTCACTAGTCAAAGCCTTTATACAAGGAGTGATGCGTATTAGTCCTCCGGTTAATATTCCCATATGTCCATGGGATCTAAACTTGGTTCTGTCGGTTCTACAGAAACAACCATTTGAACCATTACAGCATATTTCCTTGGTGCTTCTCACCAGGAAATTGATTTTTCTAGTAGCCATTTGTTCGGCTAAAAGAGTATCGGAATTAGCAGCTATGTCCTGTAAGGAGCCATATCTGGTTATCCATAAGGATAGAGTAGTATTACGTCCTCATCCAGCCTTTCTTCCTAAGGTGGTATCGAGTTTTCATTTGAACCAAGATGTGGTTCTTCCTTCTTTTTTCCCCAAACCTACTTCGGTAGAGGAAAAGTTATTGCATTCTTTGGATGTAGTAAGAGCAGTTAAAGCTTATCTAAAAGCCACTGCTCAGATTCGCAGAACGGATACTTTGTTTATTCTGCCGGAAGGCCCCAGAAAGGGTCAGGCAGCGTCAAAATCTACTTTAGACAAGTGGATTCGACAGGTCATAATACAAGCCTATGGCTTGAGAAGGAGACCGCCTCCGTTCAAAGTTAGAGCGCACTCCACGAGAGCAGTTGGAACTTCATGGGCAGTGCATCACCAGGCCTCCCTGGCTCAAATCTGTAAGGCCGCAACATGGTCTTCAGTTCACACGTTTACTAGGTTCTACCAGGTGGACGTTAGAAGTCAGGAGGATGTCGCCTTTGGGCGCAGTGTGTTGCAGGCCGCAAAAGATCCTCATGTCTGATAGCGCTCAGCTTATATATGGTGTATCCCCCCCCTCATTGGGCATTGCTTTAGGACATCCCATTAGTAATGACTATGTCGCTCTGTGTCCCGTGATGTACGAGAAAGAAAATAGGATTTTTATAACAGCTTACCTGTAAAATCCTTTTCTTGGAGTACATCACGGGACACAGAGCTCCCGCCCCTCTTTGGGGACACTTATTGCTTTGCTACAAAACTGAGGTGCTCCCGGATGGGAGGGGCTTATATAGGGGAGGGTACTTCCGGTTTTGGAAGTTGCCAGTGCCAGCACCTGACGGTATCTATATAACCCATTAGTAATGACTATGTCGCTCTGTGTCCCGTGATGTACTCCAAGAAAAGGATTTTACAGGTAAGCTGTTATAAAAATCCTATTTTTATGCCCAGGAACATAAGAAAGAACAAAATTAAAATGGGAGAAAAACAGAGCCCATCGAGCCTGACGTGAGTTCAAACGTCTTGCAGTCTGAAGGTACAGTAGGTTTTTATGGTCAGTGAGGATAGAAAAAGGTTTGGGAGCCCCTTCCAGAAGATGTCGCCATTCAGACAATGCCAATTTGATGGCCAGTAGTTCTCGATTCCCAACATCGTAATTCATCTCCGCTGGAGAAAACTTTCTAGAAAAAAAATGCTACTGGATGGATTCTACCAGACTTAGGCTGTCTCTGGGAGAGCACGGCACCTGCTCCTACCTCAGAGGCATCAACCTCAACTATGTACTGGAGATCAGGATTTGGATGCTGAAGAATTGGAGCTTTGCTGAACATGTCTTTTAATTGCTGGAAAGCCAATTCTGCTTCTGAGGACCATACCTTGCAATTTGTACCTTTCTTAGTCATAGCAGTAAGGGGGGCCGCAATGGAGGCAAAACCTTTGATGAAGCGTCTGTAGTAATTTGCGAACCCTAGAAAGCTTTGGAGCCCTCTTAAAGTGGTCGGTTGGGGCCATTGCAAGACAGCGGAAAGTTTTTGAGGGTCCATTTGGAAACCGGCAGCACTTATAATGTATCCAAGGAAAGGAATACGGCTTTGATGGAAACTGCATTTCTCAATCTTCGCATAAAGATGGTTTTCTCTCAGTCGTTGCAATACCTGCTTTACATGCGAGATGTGCTCTAGATGAGTCTTGGAAAAGATTAAAATGTCATCCAAGTAGATGATCACAAAACTGTTGCTGAAATCATGAAAAATTTCATTCATGAAACGTTGGAAGACAGCAGGGGCGTTACACAACCCAAATGGCATAACCAGATATTCAAAATGTCCATTACGAGTGTTGAATGCTGTCTTCCACTCGTCCCTGTCTTTAATTCGAATTAGATTATAAGCCCCTCGTAGGTCTAGCTTGGAGAAGATAACAGCCCCCTTAAGTACATCAAACAGTTCAAGAATGAGAGGCAAAGGGTAGGAGTCTTTTACAGTGATTTGATTTAACCCTCGATAGTCTATGCATGGTCGAAGACCCCCATCTTTTTTTTCAACAAAGAAAAAACCTGCCCCTACTGGAGAAGAAGAGGGTCGGATAAAACCTCTTTCCAAGTTGTCTTTTACGTATTCCTCCATGGATTTTTGTTCAGGCAAAGACAGGGGATAGGTCCTTCCTTTGGGAAGAGGTGCTCCAGGAATCAATTTAATTGCACAGTCAAAAGAACGATGTGGAGGTAAAACCTCTGCCTTTTGCTTGCAAAATACGTCTGCAAACGCATGGTATTCATGAGGCAAGGTAGGTGGGACGGCCACGGAAGCCAACATACAAGCAGGAAGTCTTTTGGGTTGAGACAAACAGTTTGAATGACAGAGCGACCCCCAAGAGGTTAGTTCTCCATTTTCCCAATCAAAAGAAGGGTTATGTTGTTGTAACCATGGGTAACCAAGGATAACAGGCAGAAGTGGAGAATCAATAAGAGACAAGACAACTTCCTCTTTGTGGAGTACGCCTACCTGAAGGGTGATTGTTATAGTCTCAAATTTTACAATGCCATCTCCCAAGGGTTGTCCATTCACGGTGGTAATGTTCAGGGGTCTAGATTTTGGAACAAATGGGATATTATTTTTTTTAGCAAAAGTGTAGTTCAAGAATATGCCAGCAGCTCCAGAATCCACAAAAGCCTCACAGGAGACAAGTTTAGAGGGTAAATGGATAATTGCAGGAATGGTAATCTTGGTCTTGGAGGATATACCTGTAAGGTCTAAGCCAGCTCCTCCAACACTGGTTAGACCCTGCCTTTTACTGGACGGGAAGGGCAGACAGATAATAAATGTCCTTTAAGTCCACAGTATAGGCATAGGCCCAATGCACGCCTCCTTTGTTTCTCAGACTCAGTTAGGTGGAGACGGCTTACATCCATGGGTTCCACAGGTGTCTGGGGTTCAACTGAGATTTCAGGTTCTGGCTGAGGTGGTGCTTGGAAGTTAGGGGCCAAACGGTAGACTGGCCGAGGAAACTTGCGAGTTCTAAGTCTCTCTTGGCACCTTTCATGATACCGGACATCCAGACGAACACAGAGCTCTATGAATTTCTCTAGGTCTTCTGGGGAATCCTTATAGACTAATTCGTCTTTGATGCGATCTGCAAGACCTTTTCGGAAGGCTGCACGTAATGCCCTTGAGTCCCAAGTAGTCTCAGCAGCAAGGGTACGAAACTCAATAGCATATTGTGCCACAGACCTGGTGCCTTGTTGCATGTCCAAGAGTGAGTACTCAGCTGCAGAAGCTCTATCTGGCTTGTCAAATACAGTCTGGAGAGAAGCCAGAAATTTGTCAGCGTCTTGCAGCACAGGATCATTGCGTTCCAGATAAGGAGAGACCCAGGCCAGGGCCTTCCCCTTTAACAAGGAAATTACAAAAGTCACTTTGGCAGAAGAAGTGCTAAAGGTCCCAGGGTTGTTGCGGAAATGCAAACGGCAAACATTTAAAAAGCCTCTGCAGTCCTCAGTATCACCACCAAATTTGTCAGGCATAGGAAGTTTGGGTGGTACAGAAGAGGTGGGTTGGATCGTAGCAGGAGTAGGATCCAGAGTCTGGACCGTTGCAGAGGAAGCAGACAAACAAGATTTAAGCATAGTACAAAGTTCATCTAACTTGGCGTCCAGGGAAGAAAGATGCTGTTCATGAGCTCCAATCAATTGTCCCTGACGTGAAATCGCCTTAACAATCTCAGCAGGGTCCACTGTCATTGTGGCCCGTTTGTAATGTAAGGTACCTGTGATAGGTAGTGTCCGAAGTGGAACTTGTGTGCTGAGGATTCAGGCGAAAACGCAGTCAGGCAGATTAGGTTGGCAACAGATCAGGCAAAATGGTACACGATCGAAATCCAGAGAGTGGTCAGGCAGGCAAAGGTCATACATGAGCTGGCAGTGAAGTACAAAATCAGCAGGCTGGAGAGTAGTCAGGAATTCAGGCAGAAGTTCAACACGAAAATCAGGATCAAAAAGCAGTCACAACACCCAGGGAGCTATTCCACACAAACGGGCGCTGAGAGATAGCATCACTTCCTTTTTAAGGGCTGCTTTGATTGAAAATTGTCCACAGCTGGCAGCAGGTGGGGCTAGTGAGTCCAAGGTAATGTTTAACACTGAGAGGACATTTCCAAAAGTCCAGATCTGCTCAGTAGCGCAACAGGTAAGGCTGCAGCTTTGGGACCAGGAAGATCCCGGTTCAAATACACCCAGGTACATGACAGTTACAGTGTGTAGAGGACATATATGCATCCTAGGTGTTGTATAGATATTTATACACTGTATTCAGTTTAGCTAGATCTATTCCTGTTATTCTCTATACTGTGAAAGGGAGGCAGGTGATTGTGCTAGCTGCAGTCAGTGTTTCACTTCGTGTACTGTGTGCTTTGCATAGCGTTCACCTAAAGCTTTCCTGGATACAGTTAGTGACTAATAGTGGTGTTCTCATAATAAAACCACAGGCAGAGAGCTGCAAGTATTTTCAGTTAGTATACTGTGTCCTCTGCACAGTTTTGACCTAAAACTAACTGAAGACAATTGCTGCTTTTCCCATACTAATACCACAGCAGGCAGTTGATTCTGATAGCTGCATTATAATCAGTACAGATATATATATATATATATATATATATATATATATATATATTGTAACGGGAAGGCCCGGGGAACTCAGAATCGCTTAGAAAGTATGAGATACCCTTGCTTCAGCTCCCCCAATGCCTCTTATGTGTCAACCACCCTGTGTCTCTATTAGAGGCACAGGGTGAATGAAAACCCCAATATGGTTTATGATAGCCATATTCAATGCTGCACATACATTGTATCTAGATTGGATGTGTACTGTGAGGGGGGGGGTGTAATCATTGCTGTGAGGAGTTAAGGTGATTTGCATTCTATTGTCTATTGTGGCTTGTGGGAATTAAGCCTATAATTATAGGTTGTGGAACTAGCAGCAGACAGGTTAATCACCTGCCTGCTTGTTTTGTAAATGAGTCTAGGAGGGCCTGGAGATCTTTTTGGTGTGAATAGGGAGTTAAATCTATGCCTGTTTGCATTGTACTCGGCAGTTGGACCGTCTACCAACACTTTCATTATAAGATGTGTATTGGAGATCGTTATGTTCTATTGTGTAAAGTCTTTTGAAGCCTAACAGACGTCAAAATAATGTGTTGAGTCTTGTGATGTGTGGGTGGAGCTGGGCCATTGTTCATGTTAAACTAAGGTGTATTGGATGTATATAAAAGTTACAATGTTTTTCTCAATAAAGTCATTCTACCCTAGAAAGATACAGAGCGTGTTGTCTCGTTCTTTCAGAAGGATTAATTCCTAGGGGAGGGTCGCCTGGCTGTGGAGGATCGACAGCGAATGTGTGTCCAGGAGAGGGAAGATATTTAAACGGCGTTAACCCCCTTTTCATATTTGGGGTGCCGTTACATTGGTTGGCAGCAGTGGGATCTTCCCTCCAGTTACTGGGACACCCCAAACCACCGCAGTGAATGACCAGCTATGCAGCCTGCAGGAGAGCCACGCTGAAAGACTTACTTGAGAGCCGTGGAGGCACCGGTGGGACAAAGAACAAGGCCACCTTGATCAGGGAACTAGCGGAGATGGATCAGAGGGATGGTGATGCAGGACCCCGGTCAGTTGAAGACTTGTTTCAACAACGAGCGCGACAGCGGTTGGCATTATATGGTGCTAGCCCATCAGAGACCACCATACGGGAAGCCATTAGAGACATCCAGCGGCAGGATAAAGCGGCAACATGAGCAGAGAATGGCGGAAATACGGCAATCGGAGACAAAACCTAAAGAAGCAGCACCAACTGAAAGGAGAGGAGAGATACAGATACCAGCCGACATGGAAAAGGAATTCAGAAGGAGGTTGCGAGAGATGCAGATACAGCATAGAGGACCAGTATCAGAGGAGGTCCTGCTGGGATGGTCTGATTCGATCCGCTGCGAACTCTGGAAGAAAGCGCTAGCTCTTGAGCAGCAACACCAGGGAAAGGTTCTCCCCTCCATCCATGTAAGGTACTGGTCGCAGTATGAAGTACGAATGCTGTTATTGGGAGAACAACCGAAGCAGGAGTGGACAGCTGAGTTAAACAGGCTGATCCAGGCAGAGATGCGGTTGGACGAGAGCTACAGAGCCCTCCGGTGGTATGTAGCCCAAGAGTGCCCATGGTCAGCGGATGACAGCCCCACGGAAGGCTTTAACTATGATGGCCTGGGATTGTTGTATTGGAGGCTGTCCAGTGACCCTGACTTTGGGAGTGATCAGGAGTGGCGTTTGGAGGAAATAATGGAGCACAGAGAGCGAAAACTGAATGTCTCGGAAGGGCACTGGGCAGAGGAAGATTTGCAGTTTCTGGCCGTTCAGAAATGGGAGCTGGAGATCACCTACAGACAGCTGCTAGAATCTGCTCAGCAGCAGGGTGGTGCTACCTTTGCCTGGGACTATCAGGAAATACCAGTTGGCAACTATGAAATCCTGGCTGAAGAATCGGCAGTGAAAAATCTGAAGATTGCCATCCCTAAAGCTGAAGTGGATGATATGGAGTTCCAGGGAGCTAGGGCAGTTGGCTCATCTTCCCAGCTACAGATTACAGAAGGTATGGACTTAAGGGACTGTTCAGAGGATGTTATGGATTATGCATCACCTGCCCAAGTACTGGCAGCAGGACAGAGTACTGCAGACCCCTGCTCTACACCCGTGACAGTTTTGGAGGCCCGAGGTGAGAAGGTGATGGTTCCTCTTTCCCAGTGGATTTCAGAGATGCAGGGAGGAGAAGCAGCCATTTTCCCTCCCCAACAGTTAGCCAGAGCAGATGATGTGGAGTCCCCAGCAGAAGTGCTGGCAACAGAGCAGAGTGCTAGCAACCTCTGCCCAGCACCGGAAACAACTGTGGAGTTTCAGGGAGCCGGGGCAGTTGGCCCCTCTCTCCACCAACAAGCTGAGGTGGTAAAGCTTTTACCCCCAGCTGGATCACTGGCAGCAGGGCAGAATGCTACTGGCCTCTGCACACAATGGCAACTTGAGCTGATATCGGTGGATGGGCCTGCGGTCTCCACTCACAGCCACCCAGCAGAAGAGCTGGCAACAGAGCAGAGTGCAACTGGCCTCTGCTCTCAACTAACAGAAGAGGGAGTTCCTGTGGTATTGGATGGGACTTCAGACCTCACTGACACAACCCCAGAAAATGGTGTGACACTGAGACAGGAGGATGTCAGCCTTGCTTTGCAAGCACTGGGGGATTTTCACCTACCACAAGTGGATGGGACTTCAGTCTCCACTTGTATACCCCAGGGATGCTGGGCGGTCGGCCCAGATCCCCAACAGCATGACGGACTGAGCCCAGTCACCCTGTCCTCTCTCCAGCGGCTGAAAGGACTCCAGGGAGAAGGGCCAGTCCAGGCCTCTCCCCAGCGGCGGGTATGTTCTCTAAGAGAGGCAGAGGTTGGCTGGGTAAGTAATACTCTGTTTGGAGCAATTTATTTGGGGTACTGTGTGGATACCGGCATTAGAAGAAGGGACCTATGGACTAACTTCGGAGTCAACCCGTCTGGGGTCCCCTCCTCTGTTAGTCTCCTGCCGAAAGGGGAGAGATGTAACGGGAAGGCCCGGGGAACACAGAATCGCTTAGAAAGTATGAGATACCCTTGCTTCAGCTCCCCCAATGCCTCTTATGTGTCAACCACCCTGTGTCTCTATTAGGGGCACAGGGTGAATGAAAACCCCAATATGGTCTATGATAGCCATATTCAATGCTGCACATACATTGTATCTAGATTGGATGTGTACTGTGAGGGGGGGGGTGTGTAATCATTGCTGTGAGGAGTTAGGGTGATTTGCATTCTATTGTCTATTGTGGCTTGTGGGAATTAAGCCTATAATTATAGGTTGTGGAACTAGCAGAAGACAGGTTAATCACCTGCCTGCTTGTGTTGTAAATGAGTCTAGGAGGGCCTGGAGATCTTTTTGGTGTGAATAGGGAGTTAACTCTATGCCTGTGTGCATTGTACTCGGCAGACGGACCGTCTACCAACCCTTTCATTATAAGATGTGTATTGGAGATCGTTATGTTCTATTGTGTAAAGTCTTTTGAAGCCTAACAGACGTCAAAATAATGTGTTGAGTCTTGTAATGTGTGGGTGGAGCTGGGCCATTGTTCATGTTAAACTAAGGTGTATTGGATGTATATAAAAGTTACAATGTTTTTCTCAATAAAGTCATTCTACCCTAGAAAGATACAGAGCGTGTTGTCTCGTTCTTTCAGAAGGATTAATTCCTAGGGGAGGGTCGCCTGGCTGTGGAGGATCGACAGCGAATGTGTGTCCAGGAGAGGGAAGATATTTAAACGGCGTTAACCCCTTTTCATATTTGGGGTGCCGTTACATATATACATCCCACCTTTGTGCAACTACATCTCACTGCAAGCCATTAGTATGTCTGGAAGGCAAACAAGGAGAGGCAGACAGTCACGAGGCAATAAAAGAGGGAAAGCAGGGTCTGTGTCTAGAGGCAACAGTGCTGCTGGTCGTGGACACGGTGCATCCTCATCAGCACGTGGCCGTGGGACATGCTTGTCCTTCTTTTCATCAGCTGGCCATGTTGAGCCGCAACACGCCCAAGACTCGGTAGAGTGGATGACCAAGCCGTCCTCATCCTCCTCATCCTCTCTCACCCAGGCTCAGGGTACTTTGTCTGGCAAAGCAGCTGCCAAAGCGGCCTCTTCCCTCGGCTCAATGGCATCAGTCACTCCTTCCCTAGCCCCACCATGTCCTCCTGAGGAGACTCCCGAACTGTTTGACCACAGTGTTGGGTACATGCTCCAGGAGGATGCCCAGCATTTTGAAGGCTCCGATGATGGAACCCAGCTGGAGGAAGGCAGTAACGTGAGCCCAGAGAGAGGGGGTAGAAACGTGAGTCCAGATAGAGGGGGTGCCAAATAAGGATAGCTATCTGGCAGTCATGTTCCCCCAGCTGCAGCATACTGCCAGATTTGCTCCAGTGATGAGGAGGGAGGGGATGATGAGGTCACTGACTCCACCTGGGTGCCTGAAAGGAGATAGGAGGAGGAGGAAGAGGAGGCACATCTCCAACGAGGCAGGATACCCTCCAGGGGCCAGCTTAAGGGCAGCACACCGACTGCATCACACTGCAGAGCTCCGCATGTAAAGGGCGCTGCTGTCTCTGCGCGTTATTCCAAAAGTTCTTTGGTGTGGGCCTTTTTTCAGACGTGTGCAGCAGATCGCACCATTGCCATTTGCAACATATGTCTAAAGCGTATCTCGCGTGGCCAAAACATCAGCCGCTTGGGCACCATGTGCTTGACCAGACATATGTCGACCTGCCATGCAGTTCGTTGGCAAGCATACCTAAAAGACCCACACCAAAGAACAAAGCGGACCTCTCCTTGCTCCTCATCAGCTGGGATCTCCAACCCCACTATACCTTCAGTCCTCTCTGAAACCTGCACTGAGAGGAATGAAGGTGTAGAATTAGGTGTATCACAGCCAAGTACTTGCGGGCAATCTGCTATCGGTACACCGACGTCCGATTGTACCAGGCAAATTTCCCTGCCCCAGCTGCTGCACCGCTGAAATTAGTTCGCTCCCAGCCATCCACATGCCCAGCGGTTGAATGCTAGCTTGGCTAAATTGCTAGCACTTCAACTGCTGCTGCCTTTTCAGTTGGTAGATTCTTTCCCCTTCCGCGAGTTTGTGGAATGTGTGGTTCTTCAGTGGCAGGCTCCCAAACGCCACTTTTTCTCACGGAAGGCGATTCCGGCTTTCTACCGGCATGTGGAATGCAATGTCTTGGCTTCGCTGGACAGGGCGGTCAGCGGTAAGGTGCATATTACCACTGACTCATGGTCCAGCAGGCATGGACAGGGACATTACCTATCTTTCACGGCGCATTGGGTGACTCTGCTGGCAGCTGGGAAGGATGCAGGACAAGGTGCAGTAGTGTTTGAAGTTGCTCCGCCACCACGCCTCCAAAATGTTACTACTGGTGATTCTGACACATCTCTCTCCTCCACCCCCTCCTCTTCTTCCTCCATGGCCTCTACCTGTGCTTTTTCCTCTGAACCAGCGGTGCTCCGTAGGGTCCAAGGGGCTACGCAAGTACGCAGGCAAAAAGATGCCATGCGGTGCTTGAGCTGGTGTGCTTGGGGGACAGGAGCCACACTGGGGCAGAGATTCTGTCAGCTCTGCAAGGGCAGGCTCAGAGGTGGTTGACGCCATGCCAGCTTAAGCCAGGAAAGGTGGTTTGCGACAATGGCACCAACCTCGTCTCCGCCCTCCGACAGGGACAACTGACCCATGTGCCCTGTTTGGCTCACGTCCTTAACTTGGTGGTGCAGCGGTTCTTGGGCAGGTACCCGGGCTTACAGGAGGTCCTGAAGCAGGCCAGGCATCTCTGTGAGCATTTCCGCCGGTCATATAATGCCAGTGCTCAGCTGGCTGACCTGCAAAAGGAATCCAACCTGCCCAAGAACCGCCTAATCTGTGACATGCCCACCAGGTGGAACTCTATGTTGGCCATGCTGCAGCGGCTGCACACGCAGCAGAGGGCCATCAATGAGTACCTGTTGCAATATGGCACCAGGACAGGGTCAGGGGAGCTTGGATTTTTTTCCCCATGCCAGTGGACCATGATCAGGGATGCATGCACTGTCCTGGCACCATTTGAGGAGGCCACGAGGATGGTGAGCAGTGACAGTGCATGCATCAGTGACACTGTCCCTCTTGTCCACCCTTTGGAGCACACGCTGCGTGGAATAATGGACAGGGCACTTGAGGCAGAACAGAGGCAGGAAGAGGAGGACTTCCTTACCTCTCAAGGCCCCCTTTATCCAGACAGTGTTCCTGCTGGCCCGACTATCACACAGGAAGAGAAGGAGGAGGAGGAGGAGGATTATTGTGTCAGCATGGAGGTGGAGCCTAGCACTCAGCATCAGCAGCAGTCTTCAAGGGATAAATTACAGTCCCAAGACACCCATGGACTTGTACGTGGCTGGGAGGAGGTGGCCTCCCTGATCCTACAAAGCCTGCGAAAGGATCCTCGTATTCGTGCGATCAAGGAGAGAAATCATTACTGGCTGGCAACCCTCCTTGATCCAGGTTACAAGGGTAAGGTTGCGGACCTTATCTTGCCGTCGCAGAGGGAGCAGAGGAGGAAGCATCTTCGGTAGGCCTTGCAGAAAGGTCTGTGCAATGCGTTCCCAGAGACTGGGAGATTACAAATTCCTGGTCCTGGACAACGTGTTGCTGAGGCTTCGGTCAGTCAAAGAAGTAGCGTGGAGAAGGTGGCCGTCTGACCGATGCGTTCAGACAAATTTTTAGTACGCAGCCCCAAGGTATGATCGGTTCCAGCAACCATCGCCAGCGTCTGGTTTACATGGTGCAGGAATACCTAGGGGCAAGATCAGACTTGGACATCTTTACCACTGAAAATCTTCTGGGTTACTGGGTCTTGAGGATGGATCACTTGCCAGAGCTTGCACAGTATGCAATTGAGGTACTGGCCTGTCCTGCATCCAGCGTTCTTTCGGAACGCACATTCAGTGCTGCTGGAGGCTTTATAACCGATCACAGGGTGCGCCTGTCCACCGACTCGGTTGATCGACTGACCTTCATAAAAATGAATCAGTCTTTGATCACCACCAGCTACCAAGCACCTGATGCTGATGTAACCAAATATTTTTTTTTAAATGTCAGATCCCTTCAAGACTGCCTATGCTGATGCTGAGTGACTATCCTGTTATGCTGAGTGACTATCCTCTTCCTCCTCAATGATCATGCTGATAGCTTGTAAGAACATTTTTGGTTCTGGGCATCGCCACCAGTGGCTAAGGCCCAATTTTTCAACCCCTGTTTAACAGGGGCGTGTAAATAAAATGTTTGATGTAATACTTTGCAGCAGGGCTCATTGCTGCGCTCCTAATAGAGTATCTGTGAGGGGTTGCAGTGTTGTGGCACCAGCACCAGTGCCTAAGGCCCAATTTTTCTGCCCCTGTTTAACAGGGGATTGTAATTACAATTTTTGATGCAATACTTTGCAGCAGGGCTCATTGCTGCACTCCAAGTACAGTATCTGTGAGGGGTTTCAGTGTTGTGGCACCAGTGCCTAAGGCCCAATTTTTCTGCCCCTGTTTAACAGGGGCATGTAATTAAAATTTTTGATGCAATGCTTTGCAGCAGAGCTCATTGCTGCGCTCCAAGTACAGTATCTGTGAGGGGTTGCAGTGTTGTGGCACCAGTGCCTAAGGCCCAATTTGTATGCCCCTATTCAACAGGGGCATGTAATTACAATTTTTGATCTAATAATTCACAGCAGGGCCCATTCCTGCGCACACCAAGAGTAACTGTGAGGGCTTACAGTGTTGTGGCAACATTACCACCACCACCAAAGGCCCAATTTTTATGCCCCTGTTCAACAGGGGCATGTAATTACAATTCTTGATCGAATAATTCACAGCAGGGCCCATTCCTACGCCCACCAAGAGTAACTGTGAGGACTTATAGTGTTGTGGCACCAGCACCACCACCAAAGGCCCAATTTTCCCTAACACTGTACAACAATGGCATGTAATTATAATTCTTGATATAATAGTTCACAGCAGGGCGTTCCATCGCCCACCAAGAGTAACTGTGAGGGCTTACAGTGTTGTGGCAACAACAACACCTAAGGGCCAAATTTCTGCAGAGTATATACGGCAGGCCCCTACTTTCAAACATCCAACTTACAAATGACTCCTACTTGCAAACGGAAGGAGACAACAGGAAGTGAGATGAAATCTACCTCTAGGAAGGGAAATTCTCTCCTGTAAGAGTTAATATGGGAAAAAGGTGTCTCCTCTCCACTGATGCTTTATCACCAATCCTCGTTTCAATAAAAACCCCAAATTTGCAAAAAACATTTGTCATTAGGACGGAAAGTGAGGTGAAATGTTCTAAACAGGTGCACAGACAGTAAAACAAATGTTACAGGTTTTCCAAAAAGCTTAAAAATAGATTTTTGGGCTGGAGCTACACTTAAACAATGTACCTGTTCCAAATTACAAACAGATTCTACTTAAGAATAAACTTACAGTCCCTGTCTTGTTTGCACTGCCTGTATTCTGCTGTTCAGAGTATATAGGGCCTTTTTTAATTTGGGTGCGGGGTTCCCTTTAATATCCATACAAGACCCAAAGGGGCTGGTAGTGGGCTGGGGGGGGGTACCCATACCATCTTTCTCAATGATTTTCATCCATATTGCCGGGACCAAACATTACATTAAAGCTGCAAGCAGTTTTAAATGACTTTTTTTCCTTTAGAAATGTCATTTTGTGCAGGGACAGTTCTAAACACGGGAAACACATGCCACTTCACAGGCATACTTTAGACACCCCCCAGGTACGATATTTAAAGGAATATTTCACTTTTTTTTTCACTTTAAGCATCATTAAAATCACTGCTCCCGAAAAAATGGCTGCTTTTTAAAACTTATTTTTGCATTGATACATGTCACCCGGGTCCCCAAACCCTTTTTAGGACAATAACTTGCATATTAGACTTTATAATTAGCACTTTTGATTTCGAACGTTCGAGTCCATTGTATTTAATAGGGTTCTAAAGTTCGCGCAAACTTTCATGCCGTTTGCAGGTTCTGGTGCAAACTGAACCGGGGGGATGTTCGGCTCATCCCTACCCATAACGATACCACCTTCTCCTTTGCTCCCTTAGTGATGTCATCTCTCACATTCACTTGTACATCATTTTTGATATGCAGGCGTACTCCTCCCCCTTTTTTACCCTCTCTCTCCCTGTGATATAGGGAATTCCCTTGCATGGTTGCCAGCCAATCATGAGAGCTGTCGAACCAAGTCTCTGTAATTCCTACAAAATCAAAATCCTCCTCGTACAACAGTAGCTCTAGTTCTCCTATCTTGTCCGCCAGACTCCTGGCATTAGTGAACATGCCACATAGTTTAGACCGGTCGCACACTATCTCCTTATTGGGTGCTCTGGGGTTGCAAATAGGACTTGTTACTCTACTTACCTTGGGCTTAGGTGCTTTAGTCAACCTACCACTAATGCCCTCAATACTACCCTCTGTAATATGTTCCGCACTAACTATCTCTACCTCTGGACCCTCCCCCCGTCACCTAGTTTATAAGCCCCTCTATTTTTTCGGCCACCTTCACTCCCAGCAGATCTGCACCTTCCCTGTTTAGGTGCAGTCCGTCCCTTCTATAGAGCTGGTAACCGACTGAGAAGTCGCCCCAGTTCTCCAGGAACCCGAACTCCTCCTTTCTACACCAGCTCCTCAGCCACTTGTTTACTTCTCTAATCTCCCTCTGCCTTTCTGGTGTGGCTCGAGGTACAGGTAGTATTTCTGAGAATACTACCTTGGAGGTCCTTTTCCTCAATTTAGCTCCTAAGTCCCTAAAATCGTTTTTTAGGACACTCCATCATTCTCTGACTTTGTCATTGGTGCCAACGTGCACCATAACAGCCGGGTCTTCCCCAGCCCCTCCCAGTAATCTGTCCACCAGATCCGTAATGTGCCTAACCCGAGCGCCCGGTAGACAACATACAGTTCGGCACTTCAGGTCTTTGTGACAGATTGCTCTTTCTGTCCTAAGAATTGGGTCCCCTACCATCAGAATATGTCTTTCCTTTCCCTTGGCTTTACTCCTACCCTCACTAGAGTAGTCATTCCCCTGGCAGCTAGAGGAGTCACTCAGCTCCAGCGATGCCGGTCCCTGACTGGTTTCACCAATTTCACGGAATAGGGTGTAGTTATTGGGATGTTTAAGCCCAGGACTGGCCTCCCTGACTCTTTCCCATCTATCCTTCCTGACTGTCACCTATCTACTTTGCTTTGGTGCCTGCCCTTCTCTATCTCCATCCGCCTCTGTGCTGGCCCCTGCCAGCACCTGCCTGGTACGATCCTAGCTCTCCTTTAGTATGGAGGGACTTCTCAGTGTTGACAATTGCTTCCCTAGATTCAGAACCTGGGCTTCCAGGGAAACAATGTGCTTACATTTTGCACAGCGGTATTCGCCCTCGATTGGATGATCAAGGAACGCATACATGCCGCAAGATGTACACCGAGTCGCATCTCCACACCCGCCGGGCATCGCACCTACTAATTTAATGGGGATTGGGGGTTATACCCTGTCCAAATTAACTAACAACTAGCTTCCTGACACTAATACTCAACAATACACAGGTTTTCAACAAGACAATACACAGGTACTCGCAACACACGTGCACTCACAGCACTCGTGGACTCGCAGTCCATGTGCATTCACAGCACATGTGGACTCACAGTTCACGTGCACTCACAGTCCACGTGCACTCACAGCACTCGTACACTCATTCCACGTGTACTCACAGCGCTCGTACACTCACAGTCCACATGCACTCACAGCCCCAGTGCACTCACAGCCCACGTGCATAGGTACTCACAATACATAGGTACTCACAATACATAGGTACTCAAAATGTTCAGGTACTCACAATACACACACAATACTCAGGTAATCACAATACACACACAATAATCAGATACTCACAATACAGAAATACTCAGTTAATTACAATACACAGGTACTCACTGAAAGGAGCTATTACTGGACAGCCGACCACCCTTTGTTCCTTGGTAGCCCACCAGACCCTTCAGAATTTTGGAGACTCAAAATGACACACAACAAGCAGCTTCAGTGTTCATAACAGCTCTGAAGTCTTTATACAGAATTAATAGTTTATATGAACAACACAAGAGGGGAGGGGTAAACTTGCTCTTAATATTTCTAATGGTTAAACAAACTTCTACCTAGAGATTTTTTCATCATGAGTTTAGGCAGCTGAAAGGAATTTACAAAGATAGCTTATCTCGCAAGGACATAGGATGCCGTCCGAGAATCAGCCACAATGACTCATGAAGTGGGATTTTTTAATTAAACCTCAACTCAAGCATAACTTTTAATAAACTTTAACTCAATCAAGAAGTGTAAGATAAGGCACGTACATTCCTTAAAAACAAGAACTTTAAAATGGAGGCGAAATTACAAAATGGAGTTGCAGTTGATCATATGCTCTATAACACCACAATGATCAGGTACTCCCAATACACAGGTACTCCCAATACACAGGTACTCCCAATACTCAGGTACACACACTACACAGGTACTCACACTACACAGGTACTCCAAATACTCAGGTACTCACACTACACAGGTAATCACAGTACTCAGGTACTCACAATGCTCAGGTACTCACACTACACAGGTACTCCCAATACTCGGGTACTCACACTACTTAGGTACTCACACTACACAGGTAATCACAGTACTCAGTTACTCAAAATACTCAGGTACTCACACTACACAGGTACTCCCAATACTCGGATACTCACACTACACAGGTACTCACACTACACAGGTACTCCCAATACTCAGGTGCTCACACTACACAGGTACTCACACTACACAGGTACTCCCAATACTCGGGTACCCACAATACTCAGGTACTCACAATACTCAGGTACTCACAATACACTGTCAGTCAGCTTTTGTAGTTTGTGTCTCTTTGTCACTCTGCACAGCCTCCCCTTGTAATCTGACACTAGCAGTCAGTTACCTTCAGTCCTGCTTCTCCAATAAGTCTCTCACACACTCTCCTGTGGTCTAAAATTAATTTACCTGCCGCCTCTCCCTGTCAGCCTTCCACCCTCCGGTCCCACTGGATGTCCTCCCACGCCTCTGTCCGCGTCTGTGGGGTGATCCTGTCCCTAGTACTCCCGCTCTACCACCATGATGTTCGCTCTGCTGCTGCTGTAGGTCCCCGGGTCACCCGCTGCCACTCACGATCGTGGGGAGGTCCAGTTGGGTGGTCCTGTTTAGTCGGGCTGCTGCTCTTGGGGTGGGGTGGTCAGGTCTGGTCTTCTGCTCTCTGCTCTCACCCACCCTCTTGCACCACAATGTCACCAGCACTGACTTCCACGCCAAAAAGCTCTGCAAAAGCTTCACCTAGCTGCCACCTAGGTGATTTTGTTTTCATTGATTTTCTGTTGCACAAATTATGAAGAAATAAAAGCATTTTCATATTACACTTGGATTGTGTTAGGCAAATTAAACTTTGAACAGTTTAGTTTTAATCAGGGGGATTTATGAATTCCTACAAATATGGTCAAATAGGGTCATTGTAGGTAGATCTTCAGACTATCTGCCCAATAACCCAGAGAAAGTGAGCTAATTGGGTGTATTAAGATAAGTCTGTCTGGAACACTACTGAACTTCAATACAATAAAGGAGTATTGTAAACAATTCCACATGTCCGGAGACCAGGAAAAGTAGTCTACGGGGTATACCCCTTTAACACAGAGAGACTACATTTCCCAGTACATCCTGCAGCACCCAGGGTGCATTGCCACGGAGCAGGGGCTGCTGGGGCAGACTTTATAAAGGGGAGGCGGAGTTGATTCTCTCTCTTTGGACACTCCCTCTCCTAGCAAGAGGATCTCTGTGCTGAACTGCTGTGTGCACAAGGCCTGAAGCCTGGGCCTTGTGCTCTGTTCCAAAGAGCCCTCCGCCAGCCTAGTTGAACCTGAGAGACATCTTCTCCTCCTTGCTGCAGTACACCAGAAGGACTGAAGGCCTGGATGTCGGTGGATTCCTGTTCCTAGACGAATCGGCGGAGGAAACAGACTTGGACTGTCGGGGTGGTGAGAGAGCACTTGCTCATAGACAGATACTTTATCTTCACTATTCATTTGGATTATAAGTTTGTTCATTAAGTGCACCACCGAAAGATTGCATGCAAAGATTTGTGTTCCCTGAGCTTCCTTTTAGATCAGTCAGGCCTGACTGTTATGCCCCGTACACACGATCGTTTTTAATGTCATTTTTTAAACCGACGTTTTTCTCCTCGTTTTTTTTCATGTTTCCTCTCAAGCCTGCCTTGCGTACACACCATCATTTAAAAAAACGATCAAGCAAAGCGCAGTGACGTTCAACACGTACGACGGCACTATAAAGGGGAAGTTCAGTTCGAATGGCGCCACCCTTCATGTTAGTAAAGTTTTTTGGGCGACGATTCGCGCTTTTCAGTCCGTTACTGTGTAATGAATGTGCTATCTCCATTACGAACGCTAGTTTTACCAGAACGAGCGTTCCCGTCTCATACTTGATTCTGAGCATGCGCGTTTTTTTTCACGTCGTTAAAGCATACACACTATCGTTTTTCACGTCGTTAAAAAAAACGACATGAAAAACGACGTGAAAAAAGAGAGCATGTCCGGAATTTTTAATGGCCGTTTTTCACGTCGTTAAAAATGCTCTGGAGCATACACACGATCATTTTTCAGGGCCATTTTTTAAAATGGCAGTTTTAACGGCATGAAAAACGATCGTGTGTACGGGGCATTAGGTAGATACTATTGAGAGTTAGTCTGCCCATGAGGGGAAGTGATTGAAAAGAGGCAGCGCTAGAGCCGCATCGCATTACTTGAGCTATCTGATTGTTTGTTCATTTAAATACTGTTTATTTCTAAGATCTATACTTTGTTATACTGTTATTTTATTACTTGCCCATTAGCCTTAGTAAAACATCTGGGTCAAGTACATTTGGTGTCAGCTTCAGTTACTTTAATAGTAGTTTTAAAAGTATATTGCTGTGCATGCTTGCTATAAGACTGTGTCACCAAGAGTTGCGGTCACGCGGTCTTATCCCACTACTACTATCTGTGCCCCGGGAGGTTAGAGCCGATTGCCAGGGGTTGACAGTGGTGCACTACAGGGCCCAAATCAATACCAGCAGCAACTGAGGGTATCGCTATACGTGGGGGCTCTGTCCAGGATTCCTGTATGTTGCACGCTGCAATCAAGCCGGTCAGAAGCACCAGCATGGACCCTGCTGCCGTAGCCCGGTGGTGCAGGTAGGAAGGCATCCTACCCGGAAATGGACTGGTGGTTGAAATCCAGAGAGAGGCCTGGGTAGAGGAGCAGCTAACTCCAGTCTTGAGGGCATTGTCCACGGACAGAAAGCCATGGGTAATTGACATGAAGACAGATACTGTAAATCCCCACACCTATGCATTGTGTGAGTGGAGGAACGAAATTTCTGACTACTTCAAAGGGGCCAGCATAAAAACTACAAACCAGGTAGAACTCCTCCTGATACACCCAGAAGAGAATAAAGATGGCCCTACATCCACATCTACAGAAGGCCCCAGCAAAAGGAAGCGCCCAACCACAGGGTCCCAGTTCACCACCACTGACCACCCTTAGCTCAGAATTATGCGCTGTCCTGGGGGAGATTGTGGCAAAGTGTAAAAAGGACCCTCCAGACCACTCGATGTCAGGATACAGGAAACTCAGGACTTTTTCTGGAAAGATACCTGTACCTTCAGTGGAAGAGGGATTTGAAGAGTGGCTAGATGGCGCCACTCAGGCCCTAGAAGAATGGGAGGTCCCAGAACAACAAAAAAAACAAAGAATTGCGGAAAGCTTAAAGGGGCCTGCTCTGGAGGCCATACGTAACCTCAAGCTGAGCAAGAAAGACTGCAATGCACAGGTTATCTGGATATTCTGCAGAATGTGTTCGGCGGGACGGAAAAAGTCACTGAACTCACTTATCAGCTGGAGCACTGCTACCAAAAGGAGGGAGAGAAGCTGTCAGAATTCATAAGACGTCTGGATAAGATCCTGCATCAGATCCTATTGAAGAAAGGGATCGATCCAAGAAAAGTGGATGAGGCCCATGCCCAGCAGGTGTTGAGGGGAGCTCAACCCTTAGACCCCATCGCATTAATGCTACGCACCCAGCAGGACAGGAGCAGCCTGGAATACCCCGACTTGATCCGGATAGTCAGGGAGGAGGAGGCTATGTTGGAAGACAAAAAGAGGAGTCAACATACCGGACCAACTGCCCGAGTCAGAATGTTAAGTGCAGAAGGAGGTGATTCAGAAGTTGAACTCCTAAAGACCCAGGTGTCAAAACTAGTAGAAATGGTGTCCATGCTGACCAGCCAGGCCTCCGCGCTACACAATAAGAACATGCCAGAGGTACCAAAAAAACCTCCTAGCTCCAATACGGAACTAATACAGAAGCCTAAGAGGTTGATAACATGCTTCAATTGTGGGGGAATCGGGCATGTCAGAGCAGAATGCCCCAGCCCAAATTAAGTTGCATCCAGATACCGCAAGCCGGCGGAAAACTTCAGAGGGCCCCGGTGAAGGAGTCATCCGGGCGCCCGCTATTCACAGAAAGCTCCACTATGGTTCAGAAAGAGAAAAGAATACAGAGAAAGGGGAACAGAGCCCCCAAAAACCACTCAATACCCCCTGTCAGGAGTTAAAGTCTAACAACCTGCAGGGAATCAATGCATACCAGGCCTGAAAGGGGTTACAATCCAGAGACAAGTGGAAGAAGAAGAAGAATCCTAAGGTAAAACTCCAGAGTCCAAAGAAGAAGCCGCCTCGGGAGAGTTTTCCGGACAGGCTGGTGGGACCCTCTCCACTAGTCCCTGTCCAAGTGGAAGGAGTTTACACCAGAGCCCTCCTGGACACGGGAGCCCAAGTGACACTCGTGTACGGAGACTTTTATAAAAAAACACCTGAGCCACATGCCTCTACAGAAGCTCGACGACCTTGAGATATGGGGAATTGGCACACAGAGTTTCCCTTATGACGGCTACGTTTCAATCAGACTGGCATTCGATTCCTCTGTAACAGGAAAAGTGGAAGTTTTCAACACTCTTGCAGTGGTCTGTCCTTGCCCACAAGGAGCCAGTAGAAGTTCACTAATCATAGGAACCAACCCTGACCTGGTCAGGAGACTATTGGACCCCATAGTGCAAGAACAAGGGGCTTCAGTCGCCAGGATCCACCCCATGTTGCAACAGGTCTACCGGAATTTGGTTCTGGAGAAAAATGCCCCAGAAGAAGGGGTAGGAAAAGTCTGGAGACTGTCAAGAGAAGAGAGAACATTACAGCCTGGTGAGATAACCTGCCTTCGGGCTGTTGTAAAACTCTCATGGAAGCAACCTGGCCCCTTCGTTGTCCTGGAACCAGACCCCCTGGATACTCAACCAGGGTTGGAAGTGATTCCCGAAGTGGTCCCTTTGAGAGCGTTGAAGAAGTCCAAGGGCCAGATTCCAGTGAACATCAGGAATACCTCCAGTTCTCCTATGAAGATTCCAGCCCGAGTATTGATGGGCAGAGTAAACCCAGCTACTCCAGTGGCTATGTCGGAATTGAAGCAAGCTGAGGGAGAGACCCTGGAGGGGTTGTGCCTGGAAGACATCACCTTACCACCGAAGTGGAAGGAGAGAACCAAGGCCCAACTGACCAGATGGAGAAACATCTTCTCAAAAGACGAGTTTGATGTAGGGGGTGCAAGGAGTGCTACCCATAGGATCCGTCTACAGGAAGACAAACCCTTTCGGGAAAGGGTCCGGCGGGTTCCTCTCGCTGATCTGGAAGACCTGCGTGAGCAGTTGGCCGAACTGAAGAGAACTGGAGTGATTAGAGAATCCAGGAGCCCGTTGCCTCCCCTATTGTGGTAGTCCGGAAAAAAAATGGCTCATTGAGACTGTGCATAGACTACAGGACTCTCAATAGGAGGACCATACCCGATCAGTACACCACTCCCAGGATTGAGGATGCTCTGCAGAGCCTGTCAGGAGCCAAGTGGTTCAGCGTTATGGACTTGAAGAGTGGGTACTACCAAATCCCCATGCATCCTGAAGACAGAGAGAAAACGGCTTTCATCACCCCAATGGGTTCTATGAGTTCAACAGAATGCCTCAAGGCCTGTCGGGCGGCCCTGCCACTTTCCAGAGGCTGATGGAGAAGACGGTGGGGGACATGCACCTTATTGAAGTCCTGGTGTACTTAGATGACATCATTGTCTTTGGAAGGACTCTTGAGGAACATGAAGAAAGGCTGGAGAAAGTCCTGAAGAGACTCAGTGACGAGGGGCTCAAGCTTTCACCAGAAAAGTGTCAGTTCTACCAGTCCTCAGTACACTATCTAGGACACATAGTGTCTTGAAGAGGGAGTGTCTACCGACCCTGACAAGCTTGAAGCAGTTACCTCCTGGCCTCGCCCAACTACTGTGACTGAGTTTAGATCCTTCCTCGGATTTTGCTCCTATTACCGTCGATTCGTGGAAAGGTTCGCAAAAATAGCAAAACCCCTAACTGAGTTGTTGAAGACAGACGGAGAAGAAGATGAGACTGGCCCCCAGGAAGCCGGGAGAGTCTGTGGAAGGACAGTGGACAGAAAGATGTGAAGACGCCTTCCAAATGTTGAAGAAGAGTCTGACCACTGCCCCGGTATTGGCCTATGCTGATCCTAAGAAACCGTATGAACTTCATGTGGATGCCAGCCATGATGGCCTGGGAGGTGTGCTGTACCAGGAGTATGAAGGACAGCTAGGGCCAGTCGTCTATGTTAGTAGAAGTCTAACACCAGCGGAGAAGAATTACCCCACCTACAAGTTGGAGTTCCTGGCCCTAAAGTGGGCAGTTGTGGATAAGCTCAGAGACTACCTGTATGGGGCTGAATTCACTGTAAAGACTGACAATAATCCGCTTGTCAAGTCTCTGGTGTGAGGCCGGATTGCTGAGAGGGCGCCCCTTGCGGCTAAGTGCACCGCACCCCTGGAAATGAGACAGGGAGTGCGGGGCCCAAAGGTGCACAGATTGCCGGTACTGCTGCTGACTGGGCCGATGCAGGCAGAAGGTAGCTGGGGTGTGCTGGGAGAGCGGATTTAGTAGCCGTGCAAGGAAGGATTCTGGTGTGGAGCAGTAGGTAAACCACGAACAGAGTCTGGAGCCAGGCCGGGGGTCAAACACAGGAATCAGTCCGAGAGTATTTACAGGAACAAGCCGGTTCATACACGGGAGCAGAAGATAATGGAATAGTCAGCCAAGCCGGGGTCAGATACGAGGAGACAGGCAGGGTCACAGGTCCAGACACAAGCCAAGGGTCAAGCCGGGGATTCAGGATAAACAGGATACAGGAGACACAGGAGATACAGGAAGCTGATGATAATCCAGCAACCTGTGTGCGCCAGTGACAGGTTTAAATAGGCCGGGGAGCGCGCCCACACCGTCTGCGTGCGCCTGTGCGCGCCGCGGCGCATCTGTGTGCACCTGTATGCGGCGCATCTGCGTGCGCGCATGTGCATAGGAGTTAGTCTGGCGCGGCCATGATGAACACTGGCAGGAATGCCAATAACTCGGCCATTTCCCTGACAGTGCCCCAAGGGGCAGCCTCCGAATGCCCAACCGAGCCCATCTTTCAGGGTAACGGGCTTGAAACCTCTGCAAAAGTCTAGGGGCGTGTATATTGCCTTCAGGTTCCCAGGAATTCTCTTCTACTGGATAACCTTTCCATTTTATGAGAAATTGAATAGTCCTACCTCTCCTACGATAGTCCAGGATGGCTTCTACCTCAAACTCAGTTTAATCTCCCACAGTGACTGGAGGCGGAGGAACTTCTCTTCTTCCTGGAAATGGACTAGAGATAACAGGTTTAAGTAGAGAGACATGGAAAACCGGGTGGATTTTATAGGAGTTTGGTAGCGCCAGTTCAAAAGCTACTGGATTAATTTCTTGTCTGATCTTAAATGGACTGATAAATCTGGGTCCCAACTTCCGGGAGGGACAAGGAAGCTTGAGATTCGCTGAAGAAAGCATACTTCGTCACCAACTTTAAAGGCAGGGTTCTCTCTCCTTCTCTTGTCATACTATTCTTTATAGTTTTCCTGGGCTCTTTGCATAGTTAGCTGGAGGGTTTGGTAGTTAGTCTGGATAGAATTTATCCTGTCTTGGACCGCTGGGACTGAGGCCTCCGGAATGACATTAGGCAAAAATGAGGGGTGGAACCCATAATTAGCCCAAAAGGGTGATTGATTGGTGGAAGTATGTACAGAATTATTGTATGCGAACTCTGCGCACGGGAGTAACGAAATCCAATCATCCTGGGAAAACGAGCAAAAACAGCGTAAGTATTGTTCTACAGTCTGATTCGTTCTTTCGGTTTGACGGTTGCTCGGGGGATGATAGGCACAGCTCAATTGACAGCATCTTACAGAGTTCTCTCCAGAATCGGGAGGTGAATTGTGCCCCTCTATCGGACACAATATTATCGGGAAGGCCATGGAGTCTGACTATTGCTTTTATAAAAAATTTTGCTGTGTCTACAGCAGATGGTGTGCCCATCATGGGCAAAAAGTGGGCCATTTTGGACAAACGGTCCACTACTACTAAGATAGTTGTGAACTCATCAGAAGGAGGCAACTCTACAATAAAGTCCATTGATATTTTCTTCCATGGTTGTTCTGGTACCGGCAGTGGTCGTAACAGACCCCAGGATCTAACGTTGGACCCCTTGTTTCGTTGGCAGGTGGTGCAGGAGCTAACATATTCCCGGCAGTCTGATTTCAGAGTAGGCCACCAAAAAGAATGTTGGATGAGATTCATTGTTTTCCACACCCCGAAGTGGCCAGCAAGTTGGTGGTCATGAAATGTCTTTAGGACCTGGATTCTGTCTGGTTGTGGAACAAAGACTTTATCCTGATACCAAAGGTACCCCCCTGACTTCTTAAAGAGGATGCCTCTGGTTCCGGGCATTGGATGGATGCCTGTTCAAGTGAGGCCCTTAGATCAGGTTGGATCATGAGGAAGTTCTGTGGTGATAGGATTGTGCTGGGAGCTGTTTCCTCAGAGGTATCGGGAAACATCCGGGACAAGGCGTCAGCTTTTCCGTTCTTGGAACCAGGGCGGTATGTGATGTGAAAATTGAATCTTGAGAAAAACAAGGCCCAGCGAGCTTGTCGGGGTCTCAGGCGTTTGGCAGTGCAAAGGTACTCCAAGTTCCTGTGATCTGTGAATATCATAACAGGGTGAGAGGCCCCTTCGAGAAGATATCTCCACTCCTCTAAGGCTGTTTTAATGGCCAACAGTTCACGGTCACCTTCCCTCTTAGTTCCTCTCTGGCTGGCTCATTTTCCGAGAGGAGAAAGCCACGGGGTGAAGCAATGACTTAGGTCCCTGGCGTTGCGAAAGTACTGCCCCTGTGGCTACTTCTGAGGCATCGACCTCCAAGATGTAGGGCAGGGCAGGATCAGGATGTTTTAGGATGGAAGCTGAGATGAACAGAGACTTTAGTTCTTCAAAAGCGGATTGCGCTTCTGGGGACCACTGGAACCGGGTGTGTAGGCGGGTGACTTGGGTGATAGGTGAAATGATGGAAGAAAAGTTCCTTATGAACCTTCTATAGAAATTTGTGAAGCCTACAAATCTCTTCACCTCCTTTTTGTCTGACGGAGTTGGCCAATCCAGGACTGCTTGTACCTTTTGTGGATCCATAGCTACCCCGTCGGTGGATATGATCAGTCCAAGAAACTGGATTGAGTCCTTTTCAAACTCACACTTTTCCGCTTTTGTGTAAAGTCCGTGTTTCCTTAGTGTGAGTAATACTGTCTTCACATGTGTCCGATGGAGTTCCAGAGTAGCTGAGAATATGAGGATGTCATCCATGTAGATGATGACGAAGTATCTAGATATTCCCAGAAAATATCATTAACGAAGTGCTGGAACGTTGCTGGGGCGTTACAGAGACCGAAAGGCATTACAAGATATTCAAAATGTCCGAACCGCGTTCTGAAGGCCGTCTTCCATTCATCACCCTCACGGATGCGAACAAGGTTGTAAGCCCCCCGTAGATCCAGTTTGGTAAATATCTGGGCGGTGCGGAATCTCTGAAAGAGTTCAGGGACAAGTGGAAGTGGGTAGAGTTTTTTTATGGTAATCCTATTAAGTTCCCTATAATCAACACATGGTCTCAAAGTCTTATCTTTTTTTTCTACAAAGAAAATGCCGGCACCGGCTGGAGAGGAGGAAGGGCGGATGAAACCCTTTGCCAAGTTTTCATCTATGTATTGCTGTAGAGTTCCTAACTCCGTCTCAGAGAGTGGGAAGATACGCCCAAACGGGATTTCAGCCCCAGGGAGTAATTCGATAGGACAGTCGTATGACCGATGTGGGGGTAGTGGCAAAGGAAATGTCCGTTCCCTCCGCAATAGAGGCAAAGATTGGCTTGGCGACGACGACTTCTCTCATCAGGGGTCAGTGCCGATTATACCAGTCCTACTTGCGGAGGTGCAGATGGAATGGGATCTTCAGGTGGCAACCAGGTGGGTCCGGAGGTCTGAGACTGCTCTGACTGTCCCTCCCGCAGGCGTCTGTCAAGCTGAATGACCAATTTAATGAGGCCCTCAAGAGTAGTGGGGATACCCACTCTGGCTAACTCATCCTTGAGGGACTCGGAAAGACCCAGGCGGAACTGGTGTTTTAGGGCCGCTTGATTCCAGTCTGTGTCTGCAGACCATCAACGGAAGTCCACGGTGCAGTCCTCCACTGGCCGCTTCCCCTGCCGCAGGGAGTGCAGGTTGGCCTCTGCGGTGGCCGTCCGCTGGGGGTCTTCGTAGAGCTGTGCCATGGTGGAGAAGAAGGAGTCCACCGTGCTGATAACCAGGCTCTTCTGTTCCCATAGGTGGTGGGCCCAGGTCTGGGGTTCATTAGACAAGAGAGAAATGAGAAACCCAACCTTAACAGTCTCTAGAGCAAAAGTCCGGGGTTGCAAGGCCAGATGTAATAAACAGGCATTTTTGAAGGACCTAAACTTTTTCCGATCTCCAGAAAATCGTTCAGGGATTGGAACGCGGGGTTCAGGAGGAGGAGCCAACATCGTCAGGGCTGCTAGAGTTTGTCCTTGGACGTATGCTGAGGAGCAGGTAGCGGATGGTCCTGGTTCCACAGGAGCAAGTGACACTGTCATGTGTTGTAAACGTCCTTCAAGCTGAAGATGTGCTTCCTGCAGTTTCTGGACTTCATGGGCCAAAGTTGCAGTTTGTTGGCACAGAGCCTCTAACGGGGACACACCTCTGCCGACCTCAGACATGGCTGGATTATACTGTCAGGTCTCTGGTGTGAGGCCGGATTGCTGAGAGGGCGCCCCTTGCGGCTAAGTGCACCGTACCCCTGGAAATGAGACAGGGAGCGCGGGGCCCAAAGGTGCACAGATTGCCGGTACTGCTGCTGACTGGGCTGATGCAGGCAGAAGGTAGCTGGGGTGTGCTGGGAGAGCGGATTTAGTAGCCGTGCAAGGAAGGATTCTGGTGTGGAGCAGTAGGTAAACCACGAACAGAGTCTGGAGCCAGGCCGGGGGTCAAACACAGGAATCAGTCCGAGAGTATTTACAGGAACAAGCCGGTTCATACACGGGAGCAGAAGATAATGAAATAGTCAGCCAAGCCGGGGTCAGATACGAGGAGACAGGCAGGGTCACAGGTCCAGATACAAGCCAAGGATTCAGGATAAACAGGATACAGGAGACACAGGAGATACAGGAAGCTGATGATAATCCAGCAACCTGTGTGCGCCAGTGACAGGTATAAATAGGCCGGGGAGCGCGCCCACACCGTCTGCATGCGCATCTGCGTGCGCCTGTACGCACCGCGGCGCATCTGCATGCGCGCATGCGCATAGGAGTTAGTCTGGCGCGGCCATGATGAACACTGGCAGGAATGCCAATAACTCGCCCATTTCCCTGACACCGCTTACCTATCTCTTCACTACAGCCAAGTTGGATGCCACTGGCCACCGTTGGTTGGCAACCCTTTCCAGTTTCAACTTCAGCCTGAAGTATAGGCCTGGAGCGGGGAACCGAGACGCTGACTCTTTATCTGGAAGGTCACATGCCCCCACTTGCCACATTGAAGATTGGACCCAAGTGACCCCGGATGGAGTGGGGGCCTTATGTCAAGGGGCTCAGCTTCAAGCCAGTGGAGGATCCAGGGCCAAAGAAGTCTGAGTTTCTGTGGTGGGAGTACCCAAGTACTATTGTGATGTGACCCAGATTGGTGAAGACGACTTGCCGAAGCTATCCAAGAAGGACCTCAGAAGGGATCAGTTGGAAGAGCCCTGGGGAAGATTAGCTTTGGAAGTTCTGGAGGATCAGGATCCGGGCAGGCTCCTACACGACCCCTCAAAGGAGGCCCGATCCATCCACAAAGATTGGGACAAGTTACAGGTACATCAAGGGGTGGTCTACCGAAGGGGCCCCTCTGATGACCTGGAAGAGAAGTGGCAGCTGTTCTTGCCAGAAAATCACAGGAAAACCGTCCTAGCTGCTCTGCATGATAATCATGGCCACTTAGGGGCTGAAAGAACCTTTCAACTAGTGAGAAGTAGGTTCTACTGGCCCTGTATGCGGGTTGAAGTGGAGGAGTACTGTCACTCGTGTGCCCGCTGCATACAAAGGAAGACACTGCCACGTCAAGCTGCCCCAGTGGGCCATCTAGAAAGTCAAGGGCCCCTGGACTTGGTATGCATTGACTTCCTTTGTCTTGAACCTGACTTGAGTGGTCATGGAAATGTTCTGGTGGTAACCGACCATTTCACTTGCTATGCCCAGGCATTTCCCACCAAAGACCAGAAGGCCTCCACCGTTGCAAAAATCTTAGTGGAAAAGAACTTTGTCCATTATGGATTGCCTCAATGCCTTCACTCGGACCAAGGGAGGGATTTTGAGAGTCGGCTAATCAAGAAGTTGCTGGATTCTTTAGGGATAAAGAAGACTCGCACTACTCCCTACCACCCTCAAGGGGATGCCCAACCAGAGAGGTTCAATAGAACATTGCTAAACATGTTGGGAACCCTGTCTAGTGAGGAGAAGCAACACTGGGGCAAGCACATAGCAGCAATAGTGCATGCCTACAACAGCACTGTCAGTGATGTCAAAGGGTTTTCCCCATATAGACTCATGTTTGGGAGAGAGGCGGGACTGCCCGTGGATTTGGCCTTCGGCACTTTCGTGGACCATGCATCTGCTGCCTCACACAAGGGATATGTGGACAGGCTGAGGAAAAGCTTGAAGTTGGCCTATGAGAAGGCTCAGTTAACATCTGATCAAAGAGGAGCCCGAAACAAGCGGAATTTCGACTTGAAAGTTTGGATTCAAGATCTACAGCCTGGAGACCGCGTCTTGTTGAGAAATTTAGGTGTTCCTGGAAAACATAAGCTGGCAGACAGGTGGAGATCAGAGCCTTATGTGATCTGCAAGAAGTTACTGGATCTACCTGTTTACCAAGTGAAGCCAGAAGGGAAAATAGGGCCACTGAAGACCTGGCACCAGAACCATCTGTTACCTCTGTCTGAGGCTGTCAGGATGCCACCCACTCTGGATTCTCCTGAGTTACCTTCTACCACTCATACCCCTCGACCTCACACTAGGTCACAAGCAACTTTAGCTAGGGAGGAAGAAGACTCAGACCAAAGTGAGGAGGAAGCAGAACTCAGTTGGCTGTGGCCGTCTCAGGCCCCGGCACCATTATCCATTGACTTTCCACCTTCTGAAGATCCTGTGGATAGTACTTTAAACGTAGAAGCCACTGAATTCGTTCCGACCAGCCTTCAGTTCCAAGAATGGGAAGATATTGAAGACAATCCGCCTGCTGAAGATCAAGGGGATTCCATGGATTCCATATATCCCTCTGCATCTGAGTTGGATGTCCAGGAAGCAGAGGAAATTTCCACCTCAGTGCCAGAAGAAGAACCTGGAGTGGCTGAGACTGTGACTCCCGGGGAGCAAAGAATGAAGAGAGCCATTCGCCCTCCCCGGAAATTAACCTACCCCCAGATGAGAGAAAGTTCCGAAGACACAGTCCTAACCGCAAGAAGGACCATACCCACATCTGGTCCCTCCACTGTACATTTGGTGGAGGGCAACCCCAGCTCATTCCCTGGCACAGTTAGGCAGGCCACCCTTGCAGAAGTGACCTGTGGGCAGGGTAATTCCCTTCCTCGTTTTTGGTGGGAACTTCCCCTGCCAACATCTCTAACAGCCTTGAGTAATGTAGTGGGTACTCTTTGTTGATGCTGTCTTTGGGGACCAAAGATTCAAAGTGGGGGGAGTGTGTAGCGGGGTATACTCCTTTAATACAGAGAGACTACATTTCCCAGTACATCCTGCAGCACCCAGGGTGCATTGCCACGGAGCAGGGGCTGCTGGGGCAGACTTTATAAAGGGGAGGCGGAGTTGATTCTCTCTCTTTGGACACCCCCTCTCCTAGCAAGAGGATCTCTGTGCTGAACTGCTGTGTGCACAAGGCCTGAAGCCTGGGCATTGTGCTCTGTTCCAAAGAGTCCTCCACCAGCCTAGCTGAACCTGAGAGACATCTTCTCCTCCTTGCTGCAGTACACCAGAAGGACTGAAGGCCTGGATGTCGGTGGATTCCTGTTCCTAGACAAATCGGAAGAGGAAACAGACTTGGATTGTCGGGGTGGTGAGAGAGCACTTGCTCATAGACAGATACTTTATCTTCACTATTCATTTGGATTATAAGTTTGTTCATCAAGTGCACCACCGAAAGATTGCATGCGAAGATTTGTGTTCCCTGAACTTCCTTTTAGATCAGTCAGGCCTGACTGTTAGGTAGATACTATTGAGAGTTAGTCTGCCCATGAGGGGAAGTGATTGAAAAGAGGCAGCGCTAGAGCCGCATCGCATTACTTGAGCTATCTGATTGTTTGTTCATTTAAATACTGTTTATTTCTAAGATCTATACTTTGTTATACTGTTATTTTTTTACTTGCCTATTAGCCTTAGTAAAACATCTGGGTCAAGTACATGTGGTGTCAGCTTCAGTTACTTTAATAGTAGTTTTAAAAATATATTGCTGTGCATGCTTGCTATAAGACTGCATCACCAAGAGTTGTGGTCACGCGGTCTTATCCCACTACTACTATCGGTGCCACGGGAGGTTAGAGCCGATTGCCAGGGGTTGACAGCGGTGCACTACAGGGTCCAAATCAATACCAGCAGCCCTCTTAACTGAGGGTATCGCTATAGTAGGAAATAGTATTGATGGTCTTTCCTGGTTGGAAATTGACAGCATGAGGTGTATTGGTTCCTGTAAACATGACCTTGATTGTTTGCAACCTTATTCGGAGAACCCCAGAAAAAAAACACATCTTTTCATTTTTAACATTTATAAATTAGCAGAAAAAAAAGTGCAGTGAAATGAAAATATTTTTTTTTTTTTTCATTTTGTATAAATTCTTGTTTATGCAATGTAATTATTTTTATACAAGACATAGAGACAGAGTTATCTTGTTTTCTTAAAGAATAATCACAGTATGTGTTGATTGTAAGTTGCTGCTGGTGTCTGCCAAACAATTAACAATTATTTAGTTTACTAAACCTGAATAAAAATACCTTAATGATTTTTATGCTTCTCAGAATAACGTCTTGTGAATTCATGCATAAATCTAATGACTTCCTAATAATAGAGCAATTTTCACATGTAATGCTAAAAATACAAACCCTCTTTTGCCATCTAATGATCTTTAAATGTGAAGGGAGACCCAAGGTGAAATGTTATTACAAAAATTATTTATGCAAAAATATTCATAATATAAGCATTATAAATGCAAACATGTGCATTGATTATGACAGATTGAAGTCAGTGAGCAAACTAATTTCCACATGTGGTCTTTTTTTTCATTTGTCTTTGAAACTCTTTGTGGACATCCAAAATAACTACTTTGGATAGAAAGACTAACTACAAGTTTGACTACATGGATGAAATTTTTTTTATCAGGCAATGATTGCCTAGACCAGGGATCTCTGAACTACGGCCCTCCAGCGGAACTACATGTCCCATGAGGCATTGTAAAACTCTGACAATCACAGACATGACCAGGCATGATGGCAATTGTAGTTCTTGAACAACTGGAGGGCCAAAATTTGGAGACCCCTGGCCTAGACAATTGAATGTACACAAAAGACACAAAAATGTACATATGGTGGTTGATTTACTAAAACTGGAGAGCGCTAAATCAGGGGCAACTCTGCAGATAAGCTCACTGAAATGGAGGACCATTTACGGAGGAGTAATTTACGTTTCCTGGGGTTCCCAGAGGGGGCTGAGGGTAGAACCCCTGAGGTCTTTATGGAAAGATGGCTAGTCACCACATTCGGCGCCTCCACCTTTTCACCATTATTCGCCATTGAACGGGCACACAGGGCCCCCCTGCACCCCCTACCACCTGGGGCCCGGCCACGTGCCATGATTATCAAACTGCTTCACTTCAGGGACAGGGAGGCAATTCTTGGTGCTGCCAGAGAAAAGGGAAGGGTGTCCTTTAATGGGAGTGGAATTACTATTTTCCCTGACTTCTCTGTAGCTACACAAAAGCAGAGGGCCACTTTCCTGGCTATTAAACGCAGGCTCTGTGAACTTCATCTCCCCTATGGCATGCTATATCCTGCTCGATTGAGGATTGTTTACCAGGGCAAGGCCTAATTCTTCACGGATCCTAAGGAGACATCTCACTGGGTGGATACCCTGGGACATCCTGAATGCCGGAATCAGAATCAAAGATCCCCTCGGCGCTGACATCGCACCTAACCTGCGCTTTTTGATAACTACACCTTGTGCCTTATGTGGTCTATGTTACCCCTTTCCAGCAAAGGACAGCTGAGGGGGGGTAGGAGTGGGCCAGAATATCCTTACGCCTGTGATCATCTCACTCCCCTCTTTACAGTTATATGAAAGTGGCGAACTACATTCTACTAACTCTGTTTGTTTCCTACTTGTTTGATCTGGATGACTGCTGCATTTTTTAGGGTTAACTAGCATACTTGTCCTGTGTGGACACGGACGGTGGCCCGCGTCTAAGGGACTTTAACGCTCCTCAGGGTTGGTTAGTTCGGGGTCTGTGTCATGGCCCCCCTGCTTCGCAGTTTTGGTTTTGGAAACAAAGCTCTCATAGGTTTGGGTTTGGGAGCCGGGAGGGTTAGGGTGGGTGGGGATGTTTGGGGATTTTTGTTTGAAGTTTTTATTTTTATTTTTATGTGTTTTGTTATGCAGTGTTGGTATCCATTTGTGCATGTCCATCTACAGCAGTGGTTCTCAACTCCTTTCCTCAGGACCCACTAACAGGCCAGATTTTAAGTATTACCTTGGTGAGATGCAGACTAGAATACTGCAATCCCTGAGCAGCAAATTATTTCACCTGTGATGCATTTCAGTTATCTTGCAAACCTGGCCTGTTGGTGGGCCCTGAGGACTGGAGTTGAGAACCACTGATCTACAGGCTGGTATAACTGACCCTTATGATATGCATCTGATCACTATATTTCCTGTGCTCTTATCTTATCTTTTTGACCTGTCTTATGCCTTGCGCACTTCCCCTGGTTCGCGGGACTTTGGGCCCTGCTTGTTTTCGGCGGGCCATGGGAGGTGGGTTTGGTTAGTCATGTGCTTTACGCCTCCCTATGTCTAAGCTACGTTTAGTGTCTTGGAATGTACAGGGGCTGAATTCCAAGGTTAAAAGATCTCTGATGTTTGACTATTTGGCACGCCACAATCCGCATGTAATCCTACTTCAGGAAACCCACCTCCAGGGCTCTAGAGTCATGGCCCTCAAACGGGCAAAAATTGACTACGCCCTCCATTCCACATACTCCACATATGCCAGGGGGACCTCCATCCTAATAGCCAAATCAGCCCTGGTTAGTATTAAGCATGTTAAACTAGATCCGCAAGGGTGTTTTGTAGTTGTTGTACTCAAACTTATGGGTAGACCATATATCGTGACTAGCCTGTATGCCCCTACCCCCTTCACTAAATTGTTCTTTGAAAGGGTTATGACCTCCATTCTGGCGATAGCGGAGGGTCCTTTATTGATAGCGGGTGACTATAATACAGTACTGGATAATTCCATAGACAGGTTACGTTGTTCTTCATTACCCCCCACTCCCCTGGGTTCCTTCTTAAATCAATTTGACTTGGTGGAGGCCTGGAGGTGGAAGCATGCGGACAGGAGGGAGTATTCGTGTCACTCTGAGTCACACGGCACTCTGTCTCGTATAGATTTGTGTCTGGTCTCGTCGGATCTGCTTTCCATGGTATCAGAGGTTAAATACCTCCCTAGGGCGGTGTCCGACCATTCTCCTTTGATGGTGGACCTCGCCCTGGGCCCCTCCTCCTCCTATCGGGTGTGGCGACTGAGCCCATTGTGGTTGGCGGATGAGATTGTGGTGAACCAATATATGACAGAGATGAAATCTTACTGGCTACTTAATAAAGTGAGTGCAACCGTTCCAGTGGTATGGGATGCCTTTAAGGCCGCTACACGCGGCTCTTTTGCTGCGGCCATTGGTTAGACACGCAAGGCCTCTATGTCCAAGTTGATGGATGCAGAGAGAGCTCTCAGGGAGGCGGAAGCTGCTTATACTGTGGCTCCCTCTCCTGAGACACGTGCTGCCTGGAAGCATGGATCCAGAGAATTGGACCTAGTGCTTTTGGGACACACCCAGAAGAAGCTGTTATACCAGACTCAGCGAATCTTTGAGTTTGGTGACAAGAACAGCCGTTTGTTGGCGTATCTTTCTAAACCTGACTATCAGCCATGCAGCATACCCAGAATTAAAGTGGTTGTAAACCCATACATTTTTATTTATTTTTTTCCGTGTCCCTCTCTCCAGCCGCAGCCATCGCTGCGGCGATAGCCGGAATGTTACTTCCGGGTATCGCCGCTCCAGCCAATCACAGCGCTGTGATTGCCCGGAGCGGCAAATACGTGACTCCGCGCATGCCCGCGGGAGCCGTCAAATTCGGCTAAGCCCAAGCATTGCTGGGACTTAGCCGAATTTGTGAATGGGATTAACCCCATGAATGCGTCGTTGTCTACGGCGCGCATGTGCCGTAGACAGCGGCGCCTGTGATTTTAGTAAATATCTCCTAAACCGTGTAGGTTTAGGAGAAATTTCTTGCACCTACAGGTAAGCCTTAATCTAGGCTGGTTTACAACCACTTTAAGAGCACAGAGGGCATAGTGGTAGAACAGAACAATGAGATCATGGAAGCCTTTATCTCCTTTTACTCCTCCCTATATGCTACTAGAGCTCACTACACGATTGTGGAATTGGATGACTATCTTGCTGATATCTCGTTGCCCAGACTTCAGACCCAGCAGGCATCAGATCTTGACGCTCCTCTGATGACTGAGGAAATTGGGGAGGCTATCCAATCCTTTGCCTGAAATAAAACGCCGGGACTGGATGGGTTCCCCATCGACTGCAATACAAAGATTTGCTTATACCCCATCTAAGCAGGGTATATGATTTTGCTATGGAAACGGGACAGCTACCCCCCTCTATGTCGGAGTCATTGATTGTCCTCATTCCTAAACCACATAAGGATCACCTCCTATGTGAATCTTACAGACCAATATCACTCATCAACTCAGATGTTAAGATTTTGGCCAAGGTGCTCGCCCGGCGATTGAACACAGTTATTGCTACCATTATTGGTGCGGACCAAACTGGGTTCATCCCTGGGCGGTCGACCTCCATCAACCTGTGGAGATTGTTTACCAATCTTCAGGCCACTCATGCGGAAATGGGTTCCAGGGCGGTTCTAGCCTTGGACGCACACAAGGCATTTGATTCAGTCGAGTGGCCTAATCTGCTGGAGGTCTTGGTAAAGTTTGGTTTTAGCGGTGCCTTCATCAGATGGGTCCAGTTGTTATATTCGAAGCCCACTGCTCGACTGAGGGTGAATGCGGCCGTGTCTGATCCCTTTCCGATAAAGAGAGGCACCAGGCAGGGGTGCCTTCTTTCGCCGTTGCTCTTTGCACTGGCGATAGAGCCCTTGGCAGCACTGATGAGATCCTGCGGGGAGGTTGCGGGACTGACGATTGGGGGTCTGGAGGAGAAGGTGTCCCTTTATGCTGACGACATGTTAATATATTTGTCGGACCCCCAGTCGCCTCTCCCAGTCCTGCTGGAGATTATTGGCAAGTTTGGGCATTTCTCCGGGTTCCGGGTTAACTGGGACAAGTCCATCCTATTTCAGATTGACCAGGCAGACCCACCCATAATACCCTCCTCTTGCCCACTACAAATAGTCACCTCATTCCGATATTTAGAAGTTCTGGTACAGCTCCCTATTACCTCTTATGCTAAACTCAATATAGACCCCTTATAGGGAGAATGAAGACCACTTTCAAAACCTGGGCAAATCTCCCACATACCTTATTGGGCAGGATTAATATTTTTAAAATTATATTTCTGCCACGATTTCTGTATATATTGGGTAATTCACCAATATATGTCACTAAGCTTAAATTTAAAGAAATAGACTCCATCCTTACTTCCTTTTTGTGGAGGGGGGGAATAGTCAGGATTGCCAAGACCACCCTCCAGTTACCGGTACTGGAGGGCGGATTGGCCTTACCCTGCCTCCACACCTACTATATTGCCTCACAATTAGCTCATGCACATTGGTGTTTTTTTCCTGAAGCCAACAACGCAGCCAATGCTTTGGAGGCTGATATCCTTACCTCCTATGAATCCCTGCAGAACCTGATTTATCGTATGTCCCTTAGAGGGCGGGAGGGTACGAGTGTCCTGGCAATGACTATAAGGCTTATTAAGCTAACAAAACTACAGTATTTCGCTGACAGTAATACTTACTCGCCGAACACTCCACTCTGGGGGAACCCGACTCTACGAGTTCTTCCGCACATCTGACGGGTGATTCTGGTCGAAAAGGGGGGGAAAAACTATTCTTCATTTATTCTCAGACAATGTGTTTTGTTCTTTTGATGAATTTCGTAGAGATTACAATCTACCACGCACAGCTTACTTCCTTTACCTACAGATACGCCACACTGCAGCAACGCAGTTTGGTCTTCGCAACATATCTATACAGCTCTCCCCACTGGAACGTATGTTGACTGACCCCTCTCACACCAAGCTAGTTTCTACATATTATAGGTACCTTCTGCATTCCACGACTCAAAGGCTGAGCAAGACGGCTGCCAGCTGGAGAGCTGATATCCCTGAGCTGACGGAGGAAATCTGGCAGGAGCTTTTGCCCCTCCAGGTTACCTCTGTCATCTCTTCTCGTGACAAGGTAATACAAACTAATTTGTTATACAGATCCTACTTTACTCCATGCTTACTATTTAAACTGAATAGATTGCCCTCTGCATTATGCTCTCGTTGCGGCATGGCTGATGGCACATTCTTTCATTTAATGTGGGAGTGTGCTCCGATCAGGCAGTTCTGGTCGGAGGTCACGGCCTTCATTAGTTCATTGACTCAATTACCTAATGTATGTAATCCTCTAAGGTTTTTACTGGGCTATATTGATGATGATAGTATATCCGAGAGTACACAAACATTTCTGAGAATAGTATTGTTTTATGCTAAAAAAGCAATAACCTTCCATTGGAAGTCTCCATCCTTACCCAGTATTGCCTTCTGGCTCACTAACATTAACCATGCTGTATCATTATATAAACTGACATATGAGGCTAGAGGGTGTCCAAATAAATTCAGGAAGGTTTGGGGCTACTGGGTTGATTCTGAGAGCACTGTCTCTCCTGCTCCTTAAAAATGTGACTGATTATTGTCTTCTTGATATATGCCAATTGTTTACCAGCTTTCTAAAAAACATTTTGCACTGTACTGGATTGGGCGATGTTTGCTCCATATGTGTCTGTTTGTTGTCTATTGTATGTCTTGTTTTGAAAAAAAAACTTAATAAAAAAAATGTACCTTCAAAATAAAAGCTCAGTCTCTGAAAGTGGGAATATTCATCCAAAGGGGATCTCTGCCCCAGGTAGCAACTCGATAGGACAATCGTAAGGGTGATGGGGCGGTAATGTGTCGACTTTCTTCTTATCAAAGATGCCTAGAAAGTCGTGGTAAACTGAAGGGACATCTTGACTGGATGAAGAAACTGGCTGAACGGTGAGACAACTGGAAGGTACTATAGGTTCAAGCACTATGCAATACTGACGGCAGTAGTCTGACTTGAAGGAGATACTTCCCGTATTCCAGTCTATCTGTGGGTTATGTACCCACAGCCA
The DNA here is from genome assembly GCA_029206835.1 of Rana muscosa. Classification (NCBI taxonomy): domain Eukaryota; kingdom Metazoa; phylum Chordata; class Amphibia; order Anura; family Ranidae; genus Rana; species Rana muscosa. The sequence continues at coordinate 1,061,750,098 of CM055116.1, forward strand.
AGGGAGCCCCAGAATTACAGGAAACATTGGTGAACAGAGGACATCAAAGCAAAGGAATTCTTGATGGCCTGAGCCAATCATGGTAAGTATAGGTAAAGTCTCTTGGGTAACAGGCCCAGAACAAGGTGTGGATCCATCTGCTAAGTGAATCTTAAGTTTATGTTCCTTACTCCGCAGAGGAATCTGAAAGTCTTTAGCAAGGAAAATGTCCAAGAAACAAGCAAGCCCCGGAGTCGATTATTGCTGGGAATCTGGCGTCCCTCTTTGCCAACTGTAAAGCGACATGGAGAACAAGGTGAGCTGAAGAAGGTTTCAGGATTTGGAGATGAAAAGGGTTGCAGAGAAAGGATCTACTGGGCCTTATTGGGCAGTTGCAAAGGAAATGTCCGGCTTCTCCACAATAGAAACAAAGGTTAGCCTGTCGGCGATGAAGTTTCTCGTTAGGGGTCAAGGCAGAGTGAACCACGCCAATTGTCATAGGCCTTCTGTTGAATGTGACTGAGGTGGAGGGTGCTGGAGCGGCTTGAACCGTAGAAAACACCCCTGAGGGCCGGGAGGATTGAGCCCGTTCAGAGTGTCGCTCCCGTAGGCGCCTGTCAAGTTGGATAGCTAGCTGAATGAGCCCTTCTAATGTGGCTGGGGGACCAACTCGTGCTAGCTCATCTTTGATAGGTTCAGACAGGCCGAGCCGGAACTGATGTCTGAGGGCAGCCTCATTCCACCCTGTGTCCGAAGCCCAATTGCGAAAGTCCACAGTATAATTTTTAACAGGGCGCTGCCCTTGCCGCAAGGCATGAAGGGCAGTTTCAGCGGTGGCTGCGCGTTGCGGGTCCTCATATAATTTAGCCATGGCTTCAAAGAACAAGTCAATTGAGTTAATAGCGGGATATTTTTGTTCCAGTAACTGATGAGCCCAGGACTGAGGTTCCTTGGACAGCAGGGAAATAACAAATCCCACCTTAACAGGGAGAAAGTTCTTGGCTGAAGGTTCATGTAGAGTAAACAGGAAACCCTGAATGCTCTGAACACCCTTCGGTCACCTGAGAAGCGTTCAGGAGTGGGTACCCTTGCTTCAGGAGGAGGAAACATCATAGGAGCAGATGTAGTGACTGAAATAGGTATTGTAGAAGTTTTCCCCACAGGAAACCTCGTCTAGTTCAGGAAGCAATCTTCCAACTGGGAGTGTTGCTTCTGTAGGCCCGTCACCGCTTGAGTGAGGGTCGCGACTTGCTGGCACAAAGTCCTGAGCAGGGAAGCACCTCTGTCGGCCTCAGACACTTCTGGCTGCATGATACTGTCACATACCTTACTTGAGGCCAAAGTGCTGGGAGGGGCACAGGGAGTGCTATACTCAAAGAGGCAGGGGTTGCCAGCTGCGACAAGCTGATATGATGAAGAGATGTCCACTGGAGATCAGCTGGTGAGCAGGGTAGGCTGCTTGGCAGGGTACCAGATGAGATAGTGCAACAGGGAGGACCAAAGGCGGAGTCAGGAGCCAAGCCGGAAGTCATACACAGGGTAGCAAGCAAAGGTAGATTCACTGGAGCAGGTCAAAGGACAAGCCGGGGTCGTGCACAGAGAAGACTGGTCAGGCAAACTGGGTCAATAACGGTAATTCAAGATAGTAGGGACAGGAACTCAGGAACACACAGGAAGGCTGAAGATCATGCAGCAGTTACTGACTGCTTCAGCAGGCTTTAAATAGGTCACTGGGCGTCTAGAGTCACTCACGTATTGCGTGTGCTCTGGCGCACGCGCACTGGAAAATGTAGATTCCTGACCGTTCTTGCCCGTGTGCGTGCGCGTATGCACATTGCGTTTGTTGATCCATGATTCTGCTGGTCAACAGGTGGCGCCACGCCGGCGGCAAAAAACAGGTGGGGCCACTTGATTTTTGCCGCCGGCGTGGCGCCACCTGTTGACCATGTGCTTGCTACATGTAAGTAGGAGGGTGAACCCCCTTTCCTTCTTCCATATTCCCCCTTCCCTATGTCTACTTCCTTTATTTTGTTTTTTATCCCATTGTTCCAAGAACCAGTTATCGGCCTTCATTTTTTTCTTTCAATTTTTTCAGACTAAATGCATCTGCTCCTGACGAGGCGATTAGCCGCCGAAACGAGTCGAGCCAATGAGCCTTTCAGCATCCTTGGCTCTCCTAGATGCATTATGTTATTACAACATGTTGTGATTTAATTGTCTTGCAGTATCCTCGTTAACTTATGTCTTTATATGGAGCCGTTTGGCCAAGATATATGTATAACCTATGTGATTTTAATAAAATGTATTTTTTTCAAAAAATTCATCGTTCCACCTATGTGCTTCATTCACTATCAATGTCCAAATGCAACATTTGTTTAGGCTTTCAAGAAATGATATAGAATAAATAATCATTTAGAGAGTTGTACTTTCTCACTGTCTGTTTCTACTATTTACAAGGTGGGTGGGAAGGATAAGTTTGACTGCTAAAACATTATAAATAAAAGTCAAAGAGAAGACACAGAAAATTCTGCCATTCCCTAGAAACCTTTATTTTAAAGCACAGTTGAAAAAAGTCACATGAACAACACAGGAGGTCTTTTAACTACGGTATGAAGAAATAATCCAGATGCTTATTTCACACTGGGACTCAGGCACAACAATTACTGACCACCTTCAGTGACTTAAATCCAGATACAGAAAACAGTATTGGATTACCAGTATGACCAATTTGTTCAGTGAAAAGAATCATGCGTTTTGCTATATACCATGCATGTGCTGCTAAATCGTTAACGGTACATGCCTATTACCATCTATGACAGTTAGATGCACAGGAAAGGTATTGTTTTCCTCACCATGGTCTCTAATGCACATTCCGATTCGGTTATGTGTGCTTTTTATGTTTGTTCTGTTGCCTGCAAAAATGTTAGAAACACAAGTTTAAAATTTTAAATAAAATCGTATGAAAATAAGCTAATATATCATCTTGTTTTTGTGAATAATAATGGGTAAAATTTGTAGAGTATCAAATTCCCTCTTTTAGAATTTTGATACAGTTGATTTGGAAGTCCTAGCACTTCAAGACATGAGAAAACATATGATGGCTGATTTGACTAGAGGTTTTATTTTAGTCAATCTTAGTTTGTTTTTCACAACATTTATTCATTTTGGTTACTTATTTGAGCAAATGTGGTTGTTTCAGCTTATTTCCCATTAGAATGTATGAACAATTCCAACTAGGACTTCTTCAGGTAGAGCAGCCTAGCATCGGCTATATTTTTTTCAACTAACATGCATGCATTCCAAGTAACGTTTAATTGTAATATCCACTCCACCCCAAATAAATCCACTAGGGTTTAGTTTCTATTTGGGTTTGTTCACACTTATCTTTTTTCGTGCCATAAAACACATGAATTTTATCTTATGAAGATGCATTTCAAATAGAAACCCTATGCTTTTCTATGTGACTGGTTTACATATGAGCACTGCAGTTCAGTGTGTTTCTAAGTGGAAACTAGAAGGGCTAATATACACCCATGTGGCTGTGCTACAATGCTTGTGTATTGGTGCCAATATGCCCTTAAACTAGCTCATTATGAATTACTTGCCTTAGATCGAAGCCCCCGCAGCGGTCCCCGTCCCCCCCCTGGCGGCGACATCTCTCCCGGGGGTTACTTCCAGGTATTGCGGCTCCAGTGCTGTGATTGGCCGGAGCTGCGATGATGTCACTACCGCGCATGCTCGCGGGAGCCGCTGGTACCAGCACACGGACTGAAGAAACGGCACATAGGTTCCATTGCTTCAGTTTTCCCCAGTGCGTATGTGCCGATGAACATTGGCACATGCAGGGGACAGGGGATATCTCATTAACCGTGCAGGTTTAGGAGATAACCTGGGTAGCTACAGGTAAGCCTTAATATAGGCTTACCTGTAGCATAAAGTGGTTGTAAAGGGTTTACAACCACTTTAACCACTTGACAACTGGGCACATAACCCCCTTCCTGCCCAGGCGAAATTTCAGGTTTCAGCGCCGTCACGCTTTGAATGACAATTGCGCAGTCGTGCGACAAGGCTCCCAAACAAAATTGACGTCCTTTTTTTCCCACAAATAGAGCTTTCTTTTGGTGGTCTTTGATCATTTCTGCGGTTTTAATTTTTTGCGCTATATACAAAAATAGAGCGACAATTTAAAAAAAAAACACAATATTTTTTAATTTTTGCTATAATTAATATCCCATTTTTTTTAAAAAAAAACTATTTTTTTCCTCAGTTTAGGCCGATGCGTATTCTACATATTTTAGGTAAAAAAAAAAAATCGCAAAAAGCGTATAGTGATTGGTTTGCGCAAAAGTTATAGCGCCTACAAAATAGGGAATAGAATTATGATTTTTTTTTAATTATTTTTTTATTTATTTTTTTACTAGTAATGGCGTCGATCTGCGATTTTTTTTTTTGTGACTGTGACATTACGGCGGACACATCGGACACTTTTGACACATTTTTGGGACCATTCACATTTATACAGCGAACAGTGCTAAAAATATGCAGTGATTACTGTATAAATGTGACTGGCAGGGAAGGGGTTAACCACTAGGGGGCGATCAAGGGGTTAATATGTTCCCTGCTAGATGTTCTTACTGTGGGGGGGAGGGGACTGACTGGGGGAGGTGACTGATGGTTGTCCCTATGTACAAGGGACACACCATCCGTCTCCTCTCCCCGACAGGACGTGGATCTCTGTGTTTACACACAGAGATCCACGTCCCTGGCTCTGTGACAGCCGATCGCTCGTACCTGGCGGACATCGCGGCCGCCAGGCACGCGCATCGGCACTCGCCTGACACGGCGGGCACAGTTTTTCCCCGACGCGCGCCCGCGGTGGCGCGCATCGCGGAAGTAAATAAGAGGACGTCCATAGACGTCCTATCAGCAATTGACGACCGCTTTGCGGACGTCTTTTGCTTATAGCCCGGGCGCGAAGTGGTTAAACTATATGTGAACCCTCACCTTGTAATACAACCCATTCAGTTTAAAAATGGAAATGAAAGGCAAAACTTTTGTGTATACATATAAAAAGCATTATAAAAATATTTTTTTTCCTTTTTTTAAAGTGATCACATACCCTTTCTTCTCAGGTACATAAGAAGCTCAGAGAGCTAGGGGAGGAGAAATAGCAGCACAGTGATCTTCCAAGCGAATGACAATGTTGGGGGGGGTGTCAGCACAAGTTTAAATTTTGAGGGAAAGCAGACTGTGTTCCCAGCACAGCCAGCAAACTGACCACGCTGTTCTCTCCTGCCTAGTGTGATCACTTTTTAATTAAAAAAAAAGAGAGACTGGCAGGAACACCAGGTACATCACACAAAAGAAGCAATACAAAAAGAACAGGAATACTTTTTCATACAAGTATTCAAGACACATATCATGAATATGAAATGCTGGGGTAGCATTTTCTTTAAGGTCTTCAAAAGAGTTCAAAATTGATTAAGAATATTTTTTGCTACACGTATGAAGAAGGGCAATTAAATGTAGATAATTTTTTTTGTTAATTTTGCTCGAACATACAACTTTCAAGCCAAGTTTCATTACCCGTTTGTCCCCATACTACGGAGATGTAGTAGAACAACCCCGCCTTCCCCCAAGGCTCTATACTTTGTGAGATCTCAGCATGAAAGCCCACCACAACATTTACATCCTTCAGGCCTGTCCCTTAATCAGGGCCGCCATCAGGGGGTACAGGCAGTACACCTGTAAGGGGCCCGGAGGTCCCCAGGGGCCCGGATGGCCCCCCCTTTTTTGTATTTTAAAAAAAAAATATATTATAAAAATTTTTATTAACATTTTTTTTATTTATTTATTTAATTTTTTTTTTTTTTTTTTGTAAGGGGCCCAGAGGTCCCCAGAGGCCCGGAGGTCCCCAGGGCCCCGGATGGAAACCTCCCTTATTTTATTTATTTTTTATAAAAAAAAATTATTATACATTTTTTATTTTTTTTTATTTTTTTTTTTTATTTTTTTTTATTTTTTTTGTAAGAGGCCCAGAGGTCCCCAGGGCCCCGGATGGAAACATCCCTCTTTTTTTTTTTTATAAAAATGATTATTTTTTTTTTTTTATAATTGTTTTTTTTTTTGTAAGGGGCCCAGGAGGTCCCCAGAGGCCCGGAGGTCCCCAGGGCCCTGGATGGCAACCCCCCTTTTTTTTGTTTTTTGTTTTTTTTGTGTTCGTCAGCACCCAAACCCCCTGCTTCTCAATTCGTGGCACCCCCCCCCCTGCTTCTCAATTTGCGGCAGCCCCCCCACTTCTCAATTTGCGGCGGCAGCACCCCCCCCCCCGGTTTTCCTCTGCTCCAGGGGGGCCCCATGTCTGAAGCTGTGTAAGGGGCCCCAAAATTCCTGATGGCGGCCCTGCCCTTAATACTGATGTCTGTGCATGCACAGTAGAACCCCATAGAGGGCTAAGTAGAGAATACAGAGTGACCTACTTTAGCTCAGTGTGGTGGAGGCAAAATGATAATAAAACATTGAAAGTTTGCTTACCCTTTAAAGTCTAAGTTCACTTTTTTTCTAAATTCCAGCTCCCCTATGGACCAATATAGCATTAATGTACTTCTTTTGCAAAAATAAAACAGCTTTCCATTTATTCTACCCACACTTACCTCACTCTCTTCATGGATGTTTAAAAACCCTGCTCCATTACATCTGCCTTACTTCATGAACAGACTTTAGGTCGTGACACAGGAAGGAGTTGACCAGCTGAGGGTGGATGATGTAGGGTGTGTGCAAATGAGATCAGCTGGTCAACTCCTTCCTGTGTCATGACCTAAAGTCTGCCCAGGAAGTAAGGCAGATGTAATGGAGCAGGGTTTTTAACCACTTAACGACCGCTCACTGTATATATACGTCGGCAGAATGGCACCGACAGGCACAATCACGTAGAGCGTACGTGATCGCCTTTGTACAGTGAGCGGCTGTTTATCGTTGGGGAGCGATCAGAGATGAGGGGGTGACCATTCGATTTCGGCCACCCCCTCGCGATCGTTCCCGGTGAATGAAAATGCTTCCTCCGCCATGGGATGTAAACACAGGCAGGAGGAAGTGATGTCATCTCCCTCGCGGCGGTCTTTTCGATTCCGGCGCCGAGGAGAGAAGAAGCAGGTTAGTGCACCAACAGTCCACTGACACATAGGTACACATAGGCACACATTTCACCCCCCAGTCACCCCCAGATCACCCCCCAGGTCACCCCCCAGCCCCCAATCACAGTGTCACTGATTGCAGTGATCATCTGTGATAGTAAAAAGTTGCAGGGCAGTTAGGATTAGGCCCCTTTAGGTCCAGGGTAGCCCCCTAACCCCCCCTAATAAAGGTTTAACCCCTTGATCGCCCCCAGGTAACCCTTTCACCCCCTAACGCCAGCGTCACTAAGCGATCGTATTTTCGATCGCTGTATTTAGTGCCGGTGGTGCCCTAGATAGCCAGTTATTTATTTTTAGTTTCGCCGCAGGTTTTTAGAGCGTCAGGTACCCCCATATATTATTTTAACCCCCTGATTGCCCCTAGAGTTAACCCTTTCACCAGTGATCACCGTATAAGCGTCACTGGTGACACTGGTTACCCAGTTAGTTATTTAGTTATTTAAGTAACCCGTCAGGTTTTTATATAGCGTCGGGTACCCCCATATTTAACCTAATAAAGGTTTTAACCCCCTGATTGCCCCTAGTTAACCCTTTCACCAGTGATCACCATATAAAGGTTACGGGTGACGCTGGTTGGTTAGTTTGCTTTTTATAGCATCAGGGCACCCGCCGTATATAACCCAATAAAGGTTTAACCCCCTGATCGCCCGGCGGGTGAGATCAATTAGGTGTTAGCGCCAGAGAGGGTCTGCGTCGCCCCAGGCAGCGTTAGGTTAGTGCCAGTAACGCTAACACCCACGCGCAAAGCATACACCTCCCTTAGTGGTATAGTATCTAAACAGATCTATACTAGCGTCCCCAGCGGTTTAGGGTTCCCAAAGACGCAGTGTTAGCGGGATCAGCCCAGATACCTGCTAGCACCTGCGTTTAGCCCCTCCGCCCAGCCCAGCCCAGCCCACCCAAGTGCAGTATCGATCGATCACTGTCACTTACCAAACACAAAACACATAACTGCAGCGTTCGCAGAGACAGTCCTGATCCCTGCGACCGCTAACAGTTTTTTTGTAGCGTTTAATATATTTGCTGACGACAGTCGGGTGCTTTTTTTCCTGTGAATCTTACTAGTGTACCCCTAAATTTAGAGCCCAAAATGGCAAGTCGAAGGTACAGTGAAGAGGAGGTCACGTATCTGTCAGATTCAGGCTCAGAATATCTTCCCGTAGAAGACAGTGACGTCAGCGGCCCCACGTCAGATAGCTCTGACGACGAAGTTGAGGTCCCTGCTAAGGTCAGGCGTACCCGATCCCGATCTTCTGAGGTTGTTGAGGAGCAAGAACCGCAGGGCTCTCGTATCATGGAGCAGAGTAGTACTAGCGCCGCTATTCCTTCTGGTGAATTGGCAAGCACCAGCGGCCTAGTACAGCCTGGGCGTACATCAAGCACTGCAGTATCACTTGGTGACGTGGCGAGTCCCATAAGTGCAGTTCAAGCTGGCGAGGTGGCAAGCACAAGTAGTGTCCCGCTGCCACCAATAAGAAGACAAAGGCAGGCCCGTCGTACCCATAGTGCTCTTTCTGCAGAATTCGCCTATCCTGATTGGGTCCCCACCACTTCTGCAGAACCCGTACTTCCCCCATTCACTGCCCAACCCGGTATTCAGGTGGAAACAGCTGATTTTATGCCAATTGGTTATTATTCGGTGTTTTTCACGGAAGATCTCTATAGATCTATTGTGGACCAGAGTAATTTATATGCTGGTCAATTCATCGCCGCTAATCCCCAGTTGCCTTCCATTGCCAAAGATTGGAAACCAATTACGGTTTCCGAATTTAAGACCTTTCTGGGCCTTTCCCTTAACATGGGCACACATAAATTCCCGTCATTGCGTGCTTATTGGTCCACGCACCCAATTGACCACATGCCCGTGTTCTCTGCCTCCATGCCCAGGAAACGATACAAGCAGATTTTGTGGTTCATGCACTTCAACGACAATGAACTTTGTCGTCCACGTGGGGACCCTGAATACGACCGGCTCTATAAAATTCGGCCCCTCATAAACCACTTCAACAAACGTTTTGCAGCCTTGTTTATTCCCGATCAAGCTGTCTGCGTTGATGACTCTCTGATTAAATTTTCTGGCCGCTTGGCTTTCAAGCAGTACCTTCCCAGCAAGCGTGCCAGATACGGGGTCAAGCTCTAAAAGTGCTGTGACAGGGCAACAGGCTATGTATGGAGCTTTATGGTTTATGAGGGAAAAGATAGTCAGGTTGAGCCGGTCAACTGCCCGGATTACATAGGGAGCGCTGGCAAGATAGTGTGGAACTTGGTGTCACCCTTATTCGGAAAGGGGTACCACTTGTATGTGGACAATTATTACACGAGCGTGCCACTGTTTAGTCACTTGTTTGATCATCAGATTGGAGCATGTGGCACCGTGCGACCTAATCGCCGGGGCTTTCCCCAGCGGCTTGTAGATGCCCGTCTTAGGCTGGGGGAGAGAGCCTGCGTAAAGTGTAATAACTTGCTTGCTATGAAGTGGAGGGACAATAAGAATGTTTTCCTTCTTACCTCTCTTCATGCAGACACGACAGTCCAAATTCGTACGGCGACTGGTGTTGTGGAGAAACCCCTCTGTGTCCACGAATATAACAAAAATATGGGAGGGGTGGACCTCAACGACCAGTTGATGGCGCCGTATCTAATTGACCATAAGGCGAGACGCTGGTACAAAAAAGTGTCTCTATCCTTATTCCAATTGGCTTTGCTGAACGCTCATGTGCTATACAGAGCTTCAGGCGGGACGTTATCTCTTCTAAAATTCCAGAATGAGATAGTCACAGAACTCCTGTATCCAGGCAGTTCTGCACCTCACCATCCCCTACCAAATGCAGTAAGCCGGCTGCATGAGAGGCATTATACGCATCTCCTCCCGAGTACCCCTACCCAACGAACCCCCCAAAAAAGATGTCGTGTCTGTAGCAAGCGCGGATTTAGGCGTGACACCCGTTATTATTGTCCACTCTGTCCTGACAAACCTGGTCTTTGCCTTGGTGAATGTTTTGAACGTTACCACTCAAAAGTGAAGTTTTAGCGTAGGGTACAGCATTTCACAGACTAGGACACACTTACACAGGGTCTCCCAAGATGCCATTACATTTTGAGAGACCCGAACCATTACAGTTGTTAAAGTTTAAAAAAAAAAAGTGTAAAAAAGAAAAAAAAAAACGTAAAAAACAAAAACACAAAAAATATATAAAATAAAAAAAACAAAAATAGTTGTCGTTTTATTGTTCTCTCTCTCTCTCTCTATTTTCTCTCTATTGTCCTGCTCTTTTTTACTGTATTCCATTCTGCAATGTTTTATCATGCTTGCTTTTCAGGTATGTAATTTTTTGTTTTCAGGTGTGCCATTCAACTGCAGCGCGGAATTATTTATCTTGACAGCAACAGCGTTTGCTCCCACGATACATAAAGCCGTGACTCCAGTGCTGTAGGAGGTGATTTCACCACCACAGTTTAAAAAAAAGAGCATATATGCCGAAGCATGGGGGCAGCAGGGGCGGAGGAGCGATTTTGCTCCTAATGCCGCGTATATATGGTCGAAATTCCGACGGAGGCTTGCCCGTGGAAAAGTTTGACCGTGTGTACGCGGCATAACCTTTTATGCCGCGTACATACGGTCGAAATTCCGACGAAGGCTTGCCCGTGGAAAAGTCCGACCGTGTGTACGCGGCATAACTTTTTTGCGGGAGGATGCCCCCATGCTTCGGCATATATGCCCATCATTAGAAGTGGGTGGATGAAGGGAGGTATTCTAATGGTGGGCATACCCACCGATCAATCTCTTTTTTTCTTTCAGGCAACAGGCTGCATGAAAAAAAAGATTACAATACATGTCCAACAAGGACCAGCAACGTACTGGTATGTTGCTGGACTTTGAATGTTTATACCAGAATGATGCCTGCAGGTTTAGGTATCATCTTGGTATCATTCTTTTCAGCCAGTGGCCGGCTTTCATGTAAAAGCAATTCTAGCAGATAATTAGCCTCTAGACTGCTTTTACAAGCAGTGGGAGAGAATGCCCCCCCGGATATAAACAGCGCCATTGGGAAATTGGGAAAGCATTTTATCACACCGATCTTGGTGTGGTCAGATGCTTTGAGGGCAGAGGAAAGATCTAGGGTCTAACCCCCCATTTGTTTTCAAAAAAAGAGTACCTGTCACTACTTATTGCTATCATAGGGGGTATTTACATTCCCTGAGATAACAATAAAAATGCTAAAAAAAATATGGAAGGAACAGTTTAAAAATAAAATATAAAAGCAAAATAAATAATAAAAAAATAAATAAAAAAAAAGCACCGCTGTCCCCCCCTGCTCTTGCGCAAAGGCGAACGCAAGCGTCGGTCTAGCGCCATATGTAAACAGCAATTGCATCATGCATGTGAGGTATCACCGCGAAGGTCAGATCAAGAGCAGTAATTTTAGCAGTAGACCTCCTCTGTAAATCTAGCGTGGTAACCTGTAAAGGCTTTTAAATGCTTTTAAAAATGAATGTAGTTTCTCGCCGCTGCGCGTTTGTGCGCAATTTTAAAGCATGTCGTGTTTGGTATCCATGTACTCGGCCTAAGATCATCTTTTTTATTTCATCAAACATTTGGGCAATATAGTGTTTTTTAGTGCATTAAAAATAAAAAAGTGTGCTTTCCCCCCAAAAAATGCGTTTGAAAAATCGCTGCGCAAATACTGTGTGGAAAAAAAATGCAACACCCACTATTTTAATCTGTAGGGCCTTTGCTTTAAAAATATATATAATGTTTGGGGGTTCAACATAATTTTCTTGCAAAAAATTTTTTTTTTTCATGTAAACAAAAAGTGTCAGAAAGGGCTTTGTCTTCAAGTGGTTAGAAGAGTGGATGATGTGTGACATAAGCTTCCTAATGTTGTGCATAAAATGCCAGGACAGTTCAAAACCCCCCCAAATGACCCCATTTTGGAAAGTAGACACCTCAAGCTATTTGCTGAGAGGCATGTTGAGCCCATTGAATATTTTTTTTTTGTCCCAAGTGATTGAATAATGACAAAAAGAAAAAAAATGTACAAAAAGTTGTCACTAAATTATATATTGCTCAAACATGCCATGGTTATATGTGGAATTGCACCCCAAAATACATTCTGTTGCTTCTCCTGAGTACGGGGATACCACATGTGTGAGACATTTTGGGAGCCTAGCCGCGTACAGGACCCCGAAAACCAAGCACCGCCTTCAGGATTTCTATGGGTGTAAATTTTTGATTTCACTCCTCACTGCCTATCACAGTTTCGGAGGCCATGGAATGCCCAGATGGCACAAACCCCCCCAAATGACCCCATTTTGGAAAGTAGACACCCCAAGCTATTTTCTGAGAGGTATGTTGAGTATTTTGCAGATCTCGCTTTTTGTCACAAAGTTTTAAAAATTGAAAAAAGAAAAAAAAATGTCTTTCTTCATTTTCAAAAACAAATGAGAGCTGTAAAATACTCACCATGCCTCTCGGCAAATAGCTTGGGGTGTCTACTTTCCAAAATGGGGTCATTTGTGGGGGTTTTGGGCTATCTTGACATTTTATGGCCTTCAAAACTGTGATAGGTAGTGAGGAGTGAAATCAAAAATTTGTGCCCTTAGAAATCCTGAAGGCGGTGCTTGGTTTTTGGGGGCCCGTACGCGGCTAGGCTCTCAAAAAGTCCCACACATGTGGTATCCCCGTACTCAGGAGAAGCAGCCAAATGTATTTTGGGGTGCAATTCCGCATATAACCATGGCATGTTTGAGCAATATATCATTTAGTGACAACTTTTTGTACATTTTGTTTTCTTTTTGTAATTATTCAATCACTTGGGACAAAAAAAAATATTCAATGGGCTCAACATGCCTCTCAGCAATTTCCTTGGGGTGTCTACTTTCCAAAATGGGGTCATTTTGGGGGGTTTTGTGCTATCTTGGCATTTTATGGCCTTCAAAACTGTGATAGGTAGTGAGGAGTGAAATCAAAAATGTATGCCCTTAGAAACCTTGAAGGCGGTGCTTGGTTTTTGGGGTCCCGTACGCGGCTAGGCTCCCAAAAAGTCCCACACATGTGGTATCCCCGTACTCAGGAGAAGCAGCAGAATGTATTTTGGGGTGCAATTCCACATATAACCATGGCATGTGTGAGCAATATATCATTTAGTGACAACTTTTTGTACATTTTTTCTTTCTTTTTGTCATTATTCAATCATTTGGGACAAAAAAAAAATATTCAATGGGCTCAACATGCCTCTCAGCAAATAGCTTGGGGTGTCTACTTTCCAAAATGGGGTCATTTGGGGGGTTTTGTGCCATCTTGGCATTTTATGGCCTTCAAAACTGTGATAGGTAGTGATAGGTAGTGAGGAGTGAAATCAAAAATGTATGCCCTTAGAAACCTTGAAGGCGGTGCTTGGTTTTTGGGGTCCCGTACGGGACTAGGCTCCCAAAAAGTCCAACACATGTGGTATCCCCGTACTCAGGAGAAGCATCAGAATGTATTTTGGGGTGTAATTTCACATATGCCCATGGCATGTGTGAGCAATATATCATTTAGTGACAACTTTGTGCAAAAAAAATAAAGTTTGTCATATTCCCGCAACTTGTGGCAAAATATAAAATATTCCATGGACTAATCATGCCTCTCAGTAAATAGCTTGGGGTGTCTACTTTCCAAAATGGGGTCATTTGGGGGGGGTTTTGTGCTATTTTGGCATTTTATGGCCTTCAAAACTGTGATAGGTAGTGAGGAGTGAAATCAAAAATTTGCGCCCTTAGAAATCCTGAAGGCGGTGCTTGGTTTCCGGGGTCCCGTACGTGGCTAGGCTCCTAAAAAGTCCCACACATGTGGTATCCCCGTACTCAGGAGAAGCAGCAGAATGTATTTTGGGGTGCAATTCCACATATAACCATGGCATGTGTGAGCAATATATCATTTAGTGACAACTTTTTGTAATTTTTTTTTTGTCATTATTCAATCACTTGGGACAAAAAAAAAAAATATTCAATGGGCTCAACATGCCTCTCAGCAATTTCCTTGGGGTGTCTACTTTCCAAAATGGGGTCATTTGGGGGGGTTTTGTACTGCCCTGCCATTTTAGCACCTCAAGAAATGAGATAGGCAGTCATAAATTAAAAGCTGTGTAAATTCCAGAAAATGTACCCTAGTTTGTAGACGCTATAACTTTTGCGCAAACCAATAAATATACGCTTATTGACATTTTTTTTACTAAAGACATGTGGCTGAATACATTTTGGCCTAAATGTATGACTATAATTGAGTTTATTCGATTTTTCTTATAACAAAAAGTAGAAAATATCATTTTTTTTCAAAATTTTCGGTCTTTTTCCATTTATATCGCAAAAAAAAAATCGCAGAGGCAATCAAATACCATTAAAAGAAAGCTCTATTTGTGGGAAGAAAAGGACGCAAATTTTGTTTGGGCACAACATTGCATGTCCGCACAATTTACAGTTAAAGCAGCGCAGTGCAAAATTCTGAATTCACCTCTGGTCCTTTAGCTACCAAATGGTCCGGGGCTTAAGTGGTTAAACATCCATGAAGAAAGTGAGGTAAGCGTGGGTAGAATAAATGGAAAGCTCTTTTATTTTTGAAAAATAATTACATTAATGCTATATTGGTACATAGAGGTAAACAAAGGTGAACACTTATGGACCTTTCCAGAACCATGACACCATTAACACATATGTCACGGCTTTATGTCATTGGCTAGGTGCTGCATCATTGAAAATGAAAATGTTAACTAGACATGTGCGATTTGTTTCGTACAAATCGAAAATTTGTACGAATTTCCGAAAATTTGTACATCCGAAATATGAATATCTATTCTTAAGAATTTTATACGAAATACGAAATTTGGTTGACGAATTTCGTTTCGGGAGTGGGAGACTGCTCAGACTGGTACTGGTAGTCGATGGGAGATTCAGAATTGGACAAAATAAGAATGTTTGTTAATATCGTTTTATTATTGTCATAATAATTATGATTATTCGTTATGATGAAGTTAAAAACCCAGGAAGTCAGCACATCACAGGAATGATGGGAGCCCCTCATAATGAGCACAGCAGGGGTACAGCCCCAGGAGGAAGTCAGCACAGCACAGGGATGGTGGGAGCCCCTCATAACGAATGTTCGTAATTGTTACGGAAAGTTAACGAACCTAACGAACTTTCGTATTTCGTACGAATCCAAATTGAATTTCGGACGCGAATTACAAAATACGAATTAACGGGCTACTACAAACCCGGGAAGTCAGCCCAGCACAGGGATGATGGGAGCCCCTCATAATGAGAACAGCAGGGGTACAGCCCCAGAAGGAAGTCAGCACAGCACAGGGATGGTGGGAGCCCCTCATAATGAGCATAATGAGTCGACGACTGCCATATTGAGAAAGGTATTTTTTTGCTTTTTAAATTTATGTTCGTAATTGTTACGAAAAGTTAATGAATCTAACGAAAATTCATATTTCGTACGAAACAGATCCAAATTGAATTTCGGATATGAATTTTTGTCTAATACGAGACAGAACGGAACGAAACTAAACAAATTTATTGACAGCGCACATGTCTAGTGTTAACTGCAAATTGAGTGGTCTTTCAGAGCAAAACAGACTTGTAGAGTTTCCTGGATTGTAATACCAGTCTAGGGATTGATTTTACTTGTTGAATGGAATTGCTATTTAACTATGAGTGTGATGTGCAGGATTATAGATTGAAGGTAGCGATTATAGAAGAAACAAACAGGTTGGTGTAATTAGCAAATCTCACAGATAATTTAACATCTCATGGGGTATGGTAGGTAGTAGTAGTCATTTGTCAAAAATGGATTGTGTCAGTATAATAATTACTCAAGAAGTCATATTTTAAAACAAAGGTATTATTATGGTGCCTTATTTTTACAGCAGGCACGTTTTGTAGCATTTTACATGACTATGTCAGTACAACATACAGTACTACATATTATGCATTCCAGGTGCAGTATTATAGATTAATATCATACAAGAAGGCTTTGCAGATTCTAAAGCCAATCCAGCACAGGAAAAGATTGTTGTATTCTATGAAATCTACAATCTTACCTTGTGTGGTGTGCAAATAATTGAGAGATTAGCATCTGCATTGCAATGGCATCCTATTATCTATTCATCTCTGATAAAGCAGAGGTGAAAAGCGATAAACCAGCATCCCTATGTAATGCCTTTAGGCTGTAATGCAAAGTCTGCAGAAATATAACTGAAAAGTCCACAACAGATAAATAGAGAATTATGCCTTAATGTAATCATTTGATTTTGAACAATTAAATCCAGGATTGCTTTAAAACACATAGAGCAAAGATCAATCTAATCGGCTCTCACCAGCCTGTAAAACAAAATTGTATATATTTTTTTTTTGTTTATAATATTTTATTTTATTTTATTTATTGTGATTTCAAAAATGTATTAAATATATTACCTTTTTAATAATATTTACCCCTTCTGGCTCCCATGCTAGTAAACCATTTTGTTTATGAAGTTCACACTTTAACATCTGAAAAGTACCTTACTGTATCCTCACACTCTGACTGTAGAGGGGTAGGTAGAACTTTGAAGATCAGTGTAACGACACCCCTTTGATCAGGAAAAACTTAGGGATAGATATTCTAAAGATGTGCATTCTGCTTTCACCAAAGTGGTTGACTGCAATCACATGGCTAAATGTCAGAAACTGATCAAAACATTGGCTATGTTATACAAAGAGCCTGATTTACTAAAGGTGTAGAGAATTTTCAAGGTGAAAATTCACTTTGCAACGAATACCCAATCATGTGCTAGAAAAATAATAAAATTATGTTTGCGTGCAAATGATTGGATAATTCCAGTCAGCACAATTTTACCTCATTCACTAAGCTAGGTGAAAATTCACCTTAAAAGTGCACTTCTTAAGTAAATCAACTCAGGAGTTTCAATAAAAATTTTAGGGATTGATTCTAATGTCTAACCTAGGCTGCCTGCACATAGTAAATATGCTTTATTTTCTAGTTAGTAGCAATGCACACTACAGATGAGTTGAATGTAAACAATTTAATGCAAAAAAAAAATGAGCTCTGTCATTTCAAAGCCATTGTTTCTAATTTTTAGGGACTCTTTAATGACTGAAATAGTACCACTGGATTAATGTAAGGCCAATGTGGTGCTTATATTCAAAAAGAGATCAATGTCTTTGCCAAGTAACTATAGACCAGTTAGTTTAACTTCTATATTTGGGACGATACTGGAGAGTTTAATAAAAGAACACATAAATGAGTTCTTGCTGGAAAAAAAATATTTCAAGTAACAGACAGCATGGATTCATGAAAGATAGAAGTTGTCAGACAAATCTGATTTATTTCTATGAGGAGGTAAGTAAAACATTGGACAGAGGGGTGGCTTTCGGTTTTTGCAAAAGCGTTCGATACAGTTCCCCACACACGGCTAATGTTTAAGGTTAAGTCTATAGGCTTGGAAAAAAATATTTGCAAGTGGATAGAAAATTTTCTAAAAGACAGAATTCAGAGAGTAGTGGTTAATGATTCTTACTCTGAATGGTCTAAGGTTATCAGTGGTGTACCCCAAGGTTCAGTGTTGGGCCTCGTACTTTTTAATATATTTATAAATTATATTGGGTCTGGGATTAAAGTTACCATTTTGGCGTTTGCAGATGACACTAAGCTATGCAGTGGAATAACATCCTTACATGATATAAAGAAAAAGTGCCTGTGCGCCTGCCACTGGGTATTACTACACTAGCAAAGTGCAACGTGCTAAAACAGAATAATAAAATAATAAAATAAATAAGACCCACAGCAGCTAGCTTCTAAAATGTAACCAACATCAACAGATATAAAAAGAAAATTGAAGCAGCGCTAAGTGTCAGTGAATACAATAACCGTGCTATAACTGATAAAAACCAGCTGGTTTTTATCAGTTATAGCACGGTTATTGTATTCACTGACACTTAGCGCTGCTTCAATTTTCTTTTTATATCCTTACAGGATGTCTCCAACTTACAAGCCAACCTCAATGCACTAATTGGGCAACTGTGGCAAATGATGTTTAATGTTGATAAATGTAAAGTTATGCACTTGGAGGCTAAGAATATGCATGCATCATACATGCTAGGGGGAGTACAAATGGGGGAATCCATAGTGAAGAAGGATCTGGGTGTTTTGGTAGATCATAAGCTTAATAATAGCATGCAATATCAAGTTACGGTTTCCAAAGCGAGCAAAGTTCTTTCTTGTATTAAGAGAGGTATGGACTGCAGAGAGAGAGAGATATAATTGTATCCCTGTACAAATCATTAGTAAGACCTCATCTGGAATATGCAGTTCAGTTTTGGGCACCAGTTCCCAAAAAGGATATCAGAGAACTGGGGAAAGTGCAGAGAAGGGCAACCAAACTGATAAAAGCCATGGAGGAGCTATGAGGAAAGATTAGAGGAACTGAATTTATTCTCTCTTGAGAATAGGAGATTAAGGGGAGATGATCATCATATATAAATACATAAGTGGTCCATATAGTGAACTTGGTGTTGAGTTATTCACTTTAAGGTCAACACAGTGGACAAGGGGACACTCTTTACCTCTGGAAGAAAATAGATTTTATCTCCATATACAGAAAGACTTTTTCACAGTAAGAGCTGTGAAAATGTGGAATAGACTCCCTCAAGAGCTGGTTCTGGCCAGCTCAGTAGATTGTTTTAAGAAAGGCCTGGATTCTTTCCTAGATACACATAATATAACTAATATTTATAGGTAAAGTTGATTCAGGGAATATCTGATTGCCTCTTGGGGGATCAGGAGCTGTGGAAGGGGCCCGCAGGGGAGGGACCAGGTGCACAAAACATCATCTCCAAGAAAATGAAAGGCAGGAATCCAGGTAGTGGTGTGAGTGGGCTTCATATCTAAAAATATATATATTGGGTGTACTATAAATACTCTGCATTGTGGAAAGTAGCTAGAGACCGATGCCAAGGTGCAGGTGGACAAGTAAATGTGAAAGGAAAAAGTGTGTGTAACGGATCTCGGATACCCCGGCTCGGCACCTCTGCCAGACCTGTGGCTCCTGTCCTCCAAACGCACCCGCAGCGGCAGACTTGTCATAACCAGCCCTTAACCCCCCAATCACGAGGCAAACCACACAGTTGTTGAGGGTTAAACATGCAGAGCATAAAACTGTTTATTAAGTACCAAACATACACTTTTAAACACAGTTAGGGACACTCCCCTTAGCGTTGTCATAGAGGGGTTAGGGGACAAGGAAGAACCAATGGAAACTCGACACTTGTATATTCAAACAACTACAGTTGAAACACACCAAGGGATTATGATAAGCAGGCAGCCCCTCCTTACACATCCCCTGGTGGGATGTGTCTCCACATCCTTTGTCTACGTGCCATGACCCAACATAATTAAACACAGCAACAAGAGGGGGGGTGGGGAGAAGGGATTTAGCTTTCCATTACATTACATTATCTCAATTCCATTTTGTCCCCAAGTCTCTCATTCTCTGCTGGGCCATAGTCTTTGGGCAATAGGCCAGCCCACAGCCCCCTTCAAAACACACAGTGACAGTGGGTTCTGTCACTGTGTGTGAAGAGAAAAAAAAAACGATAAGAGATGAAAAAGAAAAAAGGAGAAAGAAATATAGAAAGAAAAAGAAAAGGGGAAAAAGAAAAAAGAAAGAAAAAGAAAGAGAAAAAAAGAAAAAAGAAAGAGAGGAAAAAAGAAAAAGAAGAAACAGAGGAGAAAAAAAGAAAAAGAAAAAGAAAAAGAAAAGAAAAAGGAAGGTATAGATGACAAAAATAAGAGTGAGCATATGTGAGCATAAACAAGAAAAGAAAAAACATGTAGTTACCTGTTTAGGATATAAAAAAGTGAATACCATGTAGTGTGCAGTGTGCACAGAGAGGTGCTGCCATGAGGACTGGCTAGCACAGAGTGAGGAGGTTAAATACACTCGGCACACTCCACGGGCTCCTCCCATCATTACACAGGTGCATCAAAAGAGGAAGAGAGGCGTCCAAGCCCGAACAGCAGTCGCCACCCATAGAGGCTGGAGACGCCCTCCTCCTCCAGGTGACACCAGATGGAAAAATTCAGACACGCCAGCGCTAGGAAGCCCTATGGGGACATTGCGCGCATTGCGTGGAAGTGTGATGTCGATTTGCGTTAGAGGCAGGCAGCATCACCTGATGCACAAAAACGGGGGAGGGGGAAGGCGCCAGCACCCCAAATCGCAGCTCCCGGACAAAAGACAAAAACAGGAACAGCACATAAAAATACCGGTCCCACAATAAGATGCATTCTCATGCCTACTGATGGGAACCTATTTAGACTCATCATCTATAACCAAATGATCATACTGTCTGTCTTACCATTGATTACGCTGCATAGTGCCATGTAGATGACGTGTACATATATGAATTTGTAATATTTCACTTTATCCATATTAAATCTCTTGTCTATTTTATATGCCGTCCATTTGATATGTATATGTATTGTATTCATGAGGTCAACACCATGTATGTGTGTCATATTAAACCTTTTTTACTATGTGCATTATTGTTATGTATTGTCAGACTCAATATGCCAATTAAATATACTTTTAAATTACTTCACTCCCACAAATCAATAGCCTCATTTAAAGTCCCACTTTCCTTTTTCTCATACATGTATCTTCAGCATGTTACTGCGCAATTTCCTTGGTCCTCTCTTTGTTGTCATAAATGTTGCAACAATAATCAGAAAAAATGCACAGTGCAACATTTCCTTTTCATTATGATGCAACCTGGCACATTGATCTGAACATCCTACACACAGTAGACAACAATTCTATGAGAAACATACCTGTGTATTACTGCAGTAGATACAACTAAGGGCAGGGACACCCACAGCTATGGAGAGGCCCTAAAATGACACACTCCTGACCTCTGTGTCGATTATTTCACAATTCTATTCCTATAACATTTGTAGGATTAATCAAACTTATGGATAAAACCACACGTATCAGCAGATGTAAGCATGGAGAAAAATGACAAATCATAAAACTATTAGTTTTTTCTATAAACCTCATAAATTTATAATAAAACTGCCAAGTGTAAACTCCTAATAGGGATAAAGCAGTGAAGAATGCAAGCAAATGACCTATTTGTTTCATTTTCTATTATTAAAATTAGAAAGCCTCAACATCAATGATTATTTAGGGTGGCATTATTTGTCTAGGGATTATGCTAACTGTATGTGTTGTATCCTCATATTTTCTTCATAAGTTAAATGAAATTCAAATATATTTATGATATGTAATAAATCAGTGTAGGAGTGAGAACACATAAAAAGTCCACTGGATGGATACAAAAAAAAAAAAAGCGCTGACCAAATTAAGATTGTTCAGAGTGATAATAGAAAGATTATGTTTTAGTGTTTTATTTTTTGTTAGAAGCGTATATACAAATGCTCTCACATATTGCGTACTTGACTTTAAAGCTAGAGTGCATATACTTTATACAAGTGATAAATAAGCCTCAGTGCCTGGTAAGCCTGGTGACTAGGGATGTGCTTTGTGTTCGAGTCGAACATACATTCGACTCGAACATCGGCTGTTCGCTCGTTCGACGAAGATCGAACGATTTGGGCCGTTCGCGCCAAATTCGAGTGACGCGAACGGCCCACAATGCACTACGCCATCGCAGTGTCATCCAGGCGCTGTGATTGGCCAAGCATGCACTGTGACCCCGCATGCTTGGCCAATCACAGCGCCGGCAGCGAGGAGAGCAATGATTGGCCACAGGCAGGATGCCTGTGGCCAATTATTGCTGAGGGGGTTTAGTACACGCCCCACACTATAAAAGGCCGCCAGCGCGGCGGCCTTGTGTAGTGTTTTACGGAGCAGGGAAAGAGAAGCATAGGCAGGGACAGTGTCATTTTTTTTCCTTTACTAATCCTGGATTCCTTGTGTTTAGGGACAAATAAGGATAGGTAGGGAGAGTGTCAGTGTGTTATTCTGTGCTAAACCTTGTTTGTAGGGACAGAGAAGGACAGTGAGGGAAAGTGTCAGTGTGCTATTCTGTTCTAAACCAATCTTGCTGAACCATATTTGAAATCCTTGAGTTTAGGGACAGAGAGGTACAGTGAGGGAAAGTGTCAGTGTGCTATTCTGTTCTAAACCAATCTTGCTGAACCATATTTGAAATCCTTGAGTTTAGGGACAGAGAGGTACAGTGAGGGAAAGTGTCAGTGTGCTATTCTGTTCTAAACCAATCTTGCTGAACCATATTTGAAATCCTTGAGTTTAGGGACAGAGAGGTACAGTGAGGGAAAGTGTCAGTGAGCTATTCTGTTCTAAACCAATCTTGCTGAACCATATTTGAAATCCTTGAGTTTAGGGACAGAGAAGGACACTCGTGGAAACTATCAGTGTGCTATTCTGTGCTAAATCTTGTTTGTAGGGACAGAGAAGGACAGTGAGTGAAACTGACAGTGTGCTATTCTGTTCTAAACCAATCTTGCTGAACCATATTTGAAATCCTTGAGTTTAGGGACAGAGAGGTACAGTGAGGGAAAGTGTCAGTGTGCTATTCTGTTCTAAACCAATCTTGCTGAACCATATTTGAAATCCTTGAGTTTAGGGACAGAGAAGGACACTCGTGGAAACTATCAGTGTGCTATTCTGTGCTAAATCTTGTTTGTAGGGACAGAGAAGGACAGTGAGTGAAACTGACAGTGTGCTATTCTGTTCTAAACCAATCTTGCTGAACCATATTTGAAATCCTTGAGTTTAGGGACAGAGAGGTACAGTGAGGGAAAGTGTCAGTGTGCTATTCTGTTCTAAACCAATCTTGCTGAACCAAATTTGAAATCCTTGAGTTTAGGGACAGAGAAGGACACTCGTGGAAACTATCAGTGTGCTATTCTGTGCTAAATCTTGTTTGTAGGGACAGAGAAGGACAGTGAGTGAAACTGACAGTGTGCTATTCTGTTCTAAACCAATCTTGCTGAACCATATTTGAAATCCTTGAGTTTAGGGACAGAGAGGTACAGTGAGGGAAAGTGTCAGTGTGCTATTCTGTTCTAAACCAATCTTGCTGAACCATATTTGAAATCCTTGAGTTTAGGGACAGAGAAGGACACTCGTGGAAACTATCAGTGTGCTATTCTGTGCTAAATCTTGTTTGTAGGGACAGAGAAGGACAGTGAGTGAAACTGACAGTGTGCTATTCTGTTCTAAACCAATCTTGCTGAACCATATTTGAAATCCTTGAGTTTAGGGACAGAGAGGTACAGTGAGGGAAAGTGTCAGTGTGCTATTCTGTTCTAAACCAATCTTGCTGAACCATATTTGAAATCCTTGAGTTTAGGGACAGAGAGGTACAGTGAGGGAAAGTGTCAGTGTGCTATTCTGTTCTAAACCAATCTTGCTGAACCATATTTGAAATCCTTGAGTTTAGGGACAGAGAGGTACAGTGAGGGAAAGTGTCAGTGAGCTATTCTGTTCTAAACCAATCTTGCTGAACCATATTTGAAATCCTTGAGTTTAGGGACAGAGAAGGACACTCGTGGAAACTATCAGTGTGCTATTCTGTGCTAAATCTTGTTTGTAGGGACAGAGAAGGACAGTGAGTGAAACTGACAGTGTGCTATTCTGTTCTAAACCAATCTTGCTGAACCATATTTGAAATCCTTGAGTTTAGGGACAGAGAGGTACAGTGAGGGAAAGTGTCAGTGTGCTATTCTGTTCTAAACCAATCTTGCTGAACCATATTTGAAATCCTTGAGTTTAGGGACAGAGAGGTACAGTGAGGGAAAGTGTCAGTGAGCTATTCTGTTCTAAACCAATCTTGCTGAACCATATTTGAAATCCTTGAGTTTAGGGACAGAGAAGGACACTCGTGGAAACTATCAGTGTGCTATTCTGTGCTAAATCTTGTTTGTAGGGACAGAGAAGGACAGTGAGTGAAACTGACAGTGTGCTATTCTGTTCTAAACCAATCTTGCTGAACCATATTTGAAATCTTTGAGTTTAGGGACAGAGAGGTACAGTGAGGGAAAGTGTCAGTGTGCTATTCTGTTCTAAACCAATCTTGCTGAACCATATTTGAAATCCTTGAGTTTAGGGACAGAGAAGGACACTCGTGGAAACTATCAGTGTGCTATTCTGTGCTAAATCTTGTTTGTAGGGACAGAGAAGGACAGTGAGTGAAACTGACAGTGTGCTATTCTGTTCTAAACCAATCTTGCTGAACCATATTTGAAATCCTTGAGTTTAGGGACAGAGAGGTACAGTGAGGGAAAGTGTCAGTGTGCTATTCTGTTCTAAACCAATCTTGCTGAACCATATTTGAAATCCTTGAGTTTAGGGACAGAGAAGGACACTCGTGGAAACTATCAGTGTGCTATTCTGTGCTAAATCTTGTTTGTAGGGACAGAGAAGGACAGTGAGTGAAACTGACAGTGTGCTATTCTGTTCTAAACCAATCTTGCTGAACCATATTTGAAATCCTTGAGTTTAGGGACAGAGAGGTACAGTGAGGGAAAGTGTCAGTGTGCTATTCTGTTCTAAACCAATCTTGCTGAACCATATTTGAAATCCTTGAGTTTAGGGACAGAGAAGGACACTCGTGGAAACTATCAGTGTGCTATTCTGTGCTAAATCTTGTTTGTAGGGACAGAGAAGGACAGTGAGGGAAACTGTCAGTGTGCTATTCTGTGCTAAACCAATCTTGCTGAAGCATATTTCAAATCCTTGTGTTTAGGGACAGAGAAGGATAGGCAGGGGACAGTGTCAGTGTCATTGTTGCTAAGCCTCCTGCACAGTATACACCTGAAGGTAGCCCTTATTGCTGTTTTTCCCATCTCCCTGCAGGCCATCCATTAAAATGTCTGGAAGGCAAACAAGGAGAGGCAGACAGTCAGGAGGCAAAAAAAGAGGGCAAGCAGGCTCTGTGTCTGGGGGCAACAGTGCTGGTCGTGGAAGCGGTGCATTGTCATCAGCACATGGCCATGGGACACGCTTGTCCTTCTTTTCGGCAGCTGGACATGTTGAGCCACATCATGCCAAAGACTTGGTAGAGTGGATGACCAAGCCCACCTCATCCTCCTCATCCTCTCTCACCCAGGCTCAGGGTACTGGCAAAGCAGCTGCCAAAGCGTCCTCTTCTCTGGTATCATTATCGTCATTAGTCAATCCTTCCCTAGACCCACCATGTCCTCCTCCTGAGGAGTCCCCCGAACTGTTTGAGCACAGTGTTGGGTACATGCTCCAGGAGGATGCCCAGCGTTTCGAAGGATCTGATGATGATACCCAGATAGAGGAAGGCAGTAGCGTGAGAGCAGAGAGAGGGGATGCTCAAGAAGGACACCAATCTGGCAGTCATGCTCCAGCAGCTGCAGCATACTGCCAGATTGGCTCCAGTGATGAGGAGGGAGGGGATGATGAGGTCACTGACTCCACGTGGGTGCCTAATAGGAGAGAGGAGGAGGAGGAAGATGAGGAGGAGGCACATCTCCAACGAGGCAGGATGCCCTTGGGTGGCCAGCGTATGGGCAGCACACCGACGGAATCACACCGCAGAGCTCCGCCTGTGCAGGGCGCTGCCTCTGCCCGTCATTCAAAAAGTTCTTTGGTGTGGGCCTTTTTTGAGGCGAGTGCATCAGATCGCACAGCTGCTGTTTGCAACATATGTCTCAAGCGTATATCGCGTGGCCAAAACATCAGCCGCTTGGGCACCACATGCTTGATCAGACATATGTTGACCTGCCATGCAGCTCGTTGGCAAGCCTACCTTAAAGACCCACACCAAAGAACAAAGCGGACCTCTCCTTGCACCGCATCAGCTGGGATCTCCAACCCCACTATACCTTCAGTCCTCTCTGAAACCTGCACTGAGAGGAATGAAGGTGTAGAATTAGGTGTGTCACAGCCAAGTACTTGCGGCCACTCTGCTAGCAGTACACCGACGTCCGATTCTAGCAGGCAAATTTCCCTGCCCCAGCTGCTGGACCGTCGAAAGAAGTTCACTCCCAGCCATCCACATGCCCAGCGGTTGAATGCTAGCTTGGCTAAATTGCTAGCGCTTCAACTGCTGCCTTTTCAGTTGGTAGACTCAGCCCCCTTCCGTGAGTTTGTGCAATGTGCGGTTCCTCAGTGGCAGGTTCTCAAACGCCACTTTTTCTCACGGAAGGCGATTCCGGCTCTCTACAGGCATGTGGAAGGCAATGTCTTGGCCTCGCTGGACAGGGCGGTCAGCGGTAAGGTGCATATTACCGCTGACTCATGGTCCAGAAGGCATGGACAGGGATGTTACCTTTCTTTCACGGCCCATTGGGTCACTCTTTTGGCAGCTGGGAAGGATGCAGGACAAGGTGCAGTAGTGTTGGAGGTTGTTCCACCGCCACGCCTCCAAAATGCTACTACTGGTTGTGACACACCTCTCTCCTCCACCCCCTCCTCTTCTTCTTCCTCCATGGCCTCTTCCTGTGGTTTGTCCTCGGAACCAGCGGTGCTCCGTAGGCGTTCAAGGGGCTACGCAAGTACGCAGGCAAAAAGATGCCATGCCGTGCTTGCGCCGGTGTGTTTGGGGGACAGGAGCCACACTGGGGCAGAGGTCCTGTCTGCTCTGCAGGGGCAGGCCGAGAGGTGGTTGACGCCACGCCAGCTTAAGCCAGGAATGGTGGTTTGCGACAATGGCACCAACCTCCTCTCCGCCCTCCGACAGGGACAACTGACCCATGTGCCCTGTATGGCTCACGTCCTTAACCTGGTGGTGCAGCGGTTCTTGGGCAGGTACCGGGGCTTACAGGATGTCCTGAGGCAAGCCAGGAAAGTCTGTGTGCATTTCCGCAGATCTTATAATGCCAGTGCTCGCCTGGCTGAGCTGCAAAAGGAGTTGAACCTGCCCAAGAACCGCCTTATATGTGACATGCCCACCAGGTGGAACTCAACGTTGGCCATGCTGCAGCGGCTGCACACGCAGCAGAGGGCCATCAATGAGTACCTGTGCGACTACGGCACCAGGACAGGGTCAGGGGAGCTCGGGTTTTTTTCACCACGCCAGTGGGGCATGATCAGGGATGCATGCACTGTCCTGGCACCATTTGAGAAGGCCACGAGGATGGTGAGCAGTGACAGTGCATGCATCAGTGACACTGTACCTCTTGTCCACCTGTTGGAGCACACGCTGTGTGGAATAATTGACAGGGCACTTGAGGCAGAACAGAGGCAGGAAGAGGAGGACTTCCTTGCCTCTCAAGGCCCCCTTTACCCAGACAGTGTTCCTTCTGTCCCACCCATCGCACAGGAAGAGGAGGAGGAGGAGGAGGAGGATTGTGTCAGCATGGAGGTGGAGGCTGGCACTCAGCATCATCAGCAGCAGTCTTTTAGGGGGATGATTTACAGTCCCAAGAAACCAGTGGACTTGTACGTGGCTGGGAGGAGGTGGCTGCGGATCATGTCGTCCTTAGTGACCCAGAGGACTCCGGACTGAATGCCTCAGCTAACCTACGCTGCATGGCCTCCCTGATCCTGCAAAGTCTGCGGAAGGATCCTCGTATTCTTCGGATCAAGGAGAGGGACCATTACTGGCTGGCCACTCTCCTTGATCCATGGTACAAGGGTAAGATTGCGGACCTTATGTTACCGTCGCAGAGGGAGCAGAGGATGAGACAACTCCGGGAGGCCTTGCAGAAAGGTCTGTGCAACGCGTTCCCAGAGACTGGGAGGTTACAAACTCCTGGTCCTGGACAACGAGTTGCTGAGGCTTCGGGCAGTCAAAGAAGGAGCGGTGGGGAAGGTGTCCGTCTGACCGATGCGTTCAGACAATTCTTTAGTCCGCAGCCCCAAAGTATGATCGGTTCCAGCAACCATCGCCAGCGTCTGATATACATGGTGCAGGAATACCTAGGGGCAAGGTCAGACTTGGACACCTTCCCCTCCGAAAATCCTCTGGCTTACTGGGTCTTGAGGATGGATCACTGGCCAGAGCTTGCACAGTATGCAATTGAGCTACTGGCCTGTCCTGCATCCAGCGTTCTTTCAGAACGCACATTCAGTGCTGCTGGAGGATTTGTCACGGATCACAGGGTGCGCCTGTCCACCGACTCGGTTGATCGACTGACTTTCATCAAGATGAACCAGTCTTGGATCACCACCAGCTACCACACACCTGATGCTGATATAACAGACTAATTGATTTTAAAATGTCACATCCCTTCAAAACTGATGCTGATGCTGAGTTCCTGTGCTGTTATGTTGACTAGCTATCCTCCTCCTCCTCCTCAATGATCCGATTAATGATGATAGCTTGGAAGATCATTTTGGTTTATGGGTGCCGCCACCAGTGGCTAAGGCCCAATTTTTCAGCCCCTGTTTAACAGGGGCGTGTAATTACAATTTTTGATGCAATACTTTGCAACAGGCCTCATTGCTGTGCTCCAAGTACAGTATCTGTGAGGGGTTGCAGTGTTGTGCCACCAGTGCCTAAGGCCCAATTTTTCAGCCCCTGTTCAACAGGGGCATGCAATTATAATTATTGATCTAATAATTCACAGCAGGGCCCATTGCTGCGCCCACCAAGAGTAACTGTCAGGCCTTACAGTGTTGTGTCAACACCACCTCCACCACCACCACCACCACCAAAGGCCCAATTTTTCAGCCCCTGTTCAACAGGGGCATGCAATTATAATTATTTATCTAATAATTCACAGCAGGGCCCATTGCTGCGCCCACCAAGAGTAACTGTCAGGCCTTACAGTGTTGTGTCAACACCACCACCACCACCACCACCAAAGGCCCAATTTTTCAGCCCCTGTTCAACAGGGGCATGCAATTATAATTATTGATCTAATAATTCACAGCAGGGCCCATTGCTGCGCCCACCAAGAGTAACTGTCAGGCCTTACAGTGTTGTGTCAACACCACCACCACCACCACCACCAAAGGCCCAATTTTTCAGCCCCTGTTCAACAGGGGCATGCAATTATAATTATTGATCTAATAATTCACAGCAGGGCCCATTGCTGCGCCCACCAAGAGTAACTGTCAGGCCTTACAGTGTTGTGGCACCAGCACCACCATCAAAGGCCCAATTTTTACTACCACTGTTCAACAATTATATGTTATTACAATTCCTGATGTAATAGTTGACAGCAGGGCGTTCCAGCACCCACCAAGAGTAACTGTGAGTGCTTACAGTGTTGTGCCAACACCAACACCTAAGGGGCCAATTTCTGCAGAGTATATACGGCAGGTCCCTACTTTCAAACATCCAACTTACAAACGACTACTACTTGCAAACGGAAGAAGACAACAGGAAGTGAGAGGAAATCTACCCCTTGGAAGGAAAATTCTCTCCTGTAAGAATTAATTTGGGAGAAAGGTGTCTCCTCTCTACTGATGCTTTATCACCAATCCTTGTTTCAATAAAAACACCACATTTCAAAATCAGTTGTCATTGGGACGCAAAGTGAGGTGAAATGTTCTGAACAGGGGCACAGACAGCAAAACAAATGTTACAGGGGTGATAACCCTTCCCTATGTTTTCCAAAAAGCTTAAAAATAGGTATTTGGGCTGGAGCTACACTTAAACAATGTAGCTGTTCAAAATTACAAACAGATTCTACATAAGAACAAACCTACAGTCCCTGTCTTGTATGCACCGCCTGTATACGGCTGTTCAGAGTATATAGGGCCTTTTTTATTTTGTGTGCGGGGTTCCCCTTAATATCCATACAAGACCCAAAGGGGCTGGTAATGGGCTGGGGTAGGGGGGGGGGGGTTGATGGGGTAGCTATGCCATTTTTCTTAAAGATTTTCATCCATATTACCGGGACCAGACATTACATTAAAGCCGCAAGCAGTTTTAAATGGCTTTTTTTTCCTTTAGAAATTTTATTTTGTGCAGGGACAGTTCTAAACACGGGAAACATGTGGCACTTCACAGGCATACTTTAGACACCCCCCAGGTACAATATTTAAAGGAATATTTGACTTTTTTTTTTTCACTTTATGCATCATTAAAATGACTGCTCCCGGAAAACGTCCGTTTTTAAAACTTCTTTTTGCATTGATACATGTCCCCTGGTGCAGAACCCGGGTTCCCAAACTCTGTTTAGGACAATAACATGGATAATAGTCATTATAATTAGCACTTTAGAATCCGAACGTTCGCATCCATTGTATTTAATAGGGTTCTAATGTTCGTGCGAACTTCCGGTCCGTTCGCGGGTTCTGGTGCGAACCGAACCCGGGGGTGTTCGGCTCATCACTACTGGTGACATAGTAGTACCATTAAAAATGGTAAAACTCTTGCCAGATTGTTGATTAAGGCAATGCAGTAACCATACCTTCCTATGATTTACTAAGACTAAACCCACAATAAACCTTATGAAAAATCAACATTCATGTCAAGTTCACACCCCCTTGGTCCAGATACTAAAATGGGTTCAGATTGGGACACTGGGGCCCACCAGAGGAAATGAGCATCATGGTCCACCTCACATATTAACAGATTTAGAAGGAACCGGGACCCTCCCCTTTATAGGAAAATGGGAACAAGACCTTGGGATAAAACTAGATGAAAAACAAATGATTGGAGCAGTACATGACTATGCGACAGATATTGTAACGGTAGAAGCGAACTATAAGAGTTTGGTGAGGTGGCATCTAACCCCGGTGAGAATCAATCAATTTCAGCCAGGTAGATCATCACAGTGTTGGAGGGAATGTGGGCAAAGGGGAACAACAATGCATATTTGGTGGGAGTGTCAAAAAATAAAAGAATATTGGCATATTATATTGGAGTATATAAATGAAATCACTGGGGAAAAGATACCCCAAAATGCCTGGAATGTTCTGTTCCATGGGACAAATAAAACCAAAAAACAATATAAAGAAACATTAGTCCCTTCCCTGCTCAATGCTGCAAAGGCCTTGATTCCCAAAAAATGGTTGCAAGTGGAGAGCCCATCCATAAAAGAATGGATACAGAGAGTAGACTACGTGCATGAGATGGAGTACCTGAGCAGCAGAGAGCAGGGAATGGAAAGTAGACATAGAAGTACCTGGCTGAAATGGAGTGAGTTTAAGTGTTCAGAGAAATATGTAATAGGAATGACAGAAACGGAAAAAAAAAAAAAAATTTTTTTTTGAGATAACTTAAGATGGCGAAAAGGGCGGACCTTGGGGGTGGGGGGTGGGCGGGTAGGGCGTGGGAAAAATATAAATAGGAGATATGTTAGATTTAAAAAGGTTATGATATGTGTACTTTGTATAACGCATTTTATCTCAAATAAAATAAAGATTAAAAAAAAAAAAAATGGTCCACCTCACATTGGTCCATGTAGCCCTCCTGTGACTGGGTGTAGACATATTACTGTCTTTTGGACCATTGTTTCGTGATGAAAGGCTTATATGTTATACAATGCCCTCAACAGTACGTTTATTATGATCTTATAACACATAATATCACAGCACTATGGCAAAGTATACATATGCTTGGGAACTTTTCAAAGCTGGTGAGCCTCAGATTACTGCAGCGTTAGGGATAGGAGGTAATACCAGTGTGACAGAAATGACGGTGTAATAGTGGCGTTGCTGTGCCATGACCAAATATGGGTCAAACAATACTGTGTTTTTCTGTGGTAAACAGTGGCCTCAATGTCAATGGGTAAATAGATTCTGGCTGCACACATTTGCCTTAGCACTTCTGCGCACAAAATACACCTTAATTACTGTGCCACAAGTAAAAGTCCCAGAATAGAGAATGTATAGCACAGCATGTAGTAGGGGGTGGTGTGGAATAAAGTACATAAAGTGCAATGTTAAAGTGCATACATTGTAGTGTGAATGACCCGTTATAGGTAAAATACACTTTCCTACATACATTTTTA
This sequence comes from Rana muscosa, assembly GCA_029206835.1. NCBI lineage: Eukaryota > Metazoa > Chordata > Amphibia > Anura > Ranidae > Rana > Rana muscosa. The sequence goes on from CM055116.1 coordinate 1,061,782,171, forward strand.
AGGTTAGGTCCAGCACTATTTTTTTTTGTAAGCAGGTACATTTTGCGACTCATGTGCAAGACATAAAAAGACTTACATGCACATGCTCCCAAAACTGATATCCCCAGCCTCCAATTCCTCGGTATTGTGTACACACAGGGTTCAGGAGAAGTGACACTTTCTGGACCAGAAAGAGGGCTCTATTGGCTGCTGGCACTTCTGTCCTGAAAGCTGTCTTCCACATTTGAGTACTAACAACTGCTGTCATTTCCAGCATGTGTGGCAAATTGGCAGTAGCAGTATTTAAATACTTGGTGCAGGGAGGTTCCAAAAAATCCTTGTCCATTGGACAATACTTCCAGGCCTTAGGTAAGTCAATGCAAATCTGTAACATAAGTAGTGGCATGCACCTAACCCCTCAGTACAGACCCCCTTCCCAGCCTACCCCCTTAGTACAGACCCCCCCCAGTAAGACTCTCACCAATACAAACCCCCTCCCAGTCTAACCCTTTAATACAGGCACACTCGATACAGACCTTTTCCTTTTAGACACTCCGGGTACAAAACCCCTTTCCAGTTTAACTCCTCGGTGCAGCTCCCCAGTACAGATCCTCCCCAAAAGAGACCTCTCTCCCTCCCTACCCCCCAATATAGACCTCCTCTCTGAGTCTAACCCCTCAGTACAGACCCCCTCCCCAGCCAAAAGCTTCAGTACAGACCCCCACCTAGTACAGACACCCCCAGTACAAACACTTCCCAGTAGAGACAACTCCTACTACAGACCCCCTCATTAAAGGTCAATTGTGGTCCCAAATTTCTAGCAGTTTCTGACGGACATTTGTTTGTGAGTAAATATGTGAACATTTTTTGCTACCATCATTCTCTAAGAACTAGTTCACACCACAATTTCTGTGTTCTGGATGTGTTTTTGCATGCATGTTTTTGATGTGTTCTGGTGCATTTTTTTTCTTTCCAATGTTTTATAAACGTTTTCATGAAAAAGAAAATATACAAACATTCAAATAGGATATACCGTAGTATTTTTCATTGCTTATACATATGATGGTAGGAACATACAGTGGGGCAAAAAAGTATTTAGTCAGTCACCAATTATGCAAGTTCTACCACTTAAAAAGATGAGAGGCCTGTAATTGTCATCATAGGTATACCTCAACTATGAGAGACAAAATGTGGAAACAAATCCAGACAATCACATTGTTTGATTGGGAAAGAATTTATTTGCAAATTATGGTATAAAATAAGTATTTGGTCAACATCAAAAGTTCATCTCAATACTTTGTTATATATCCTTTGTTGGAAATGACAGAGGTAGTAGGTTTTCTGTAAGTCTTCACAAGGTTGTCACACACTGTTGCTGGTATGTTGGCCCATTCCTCCATGCAGATCTCCTCTTGATCAGTGATGTTTTGGGGCTGTCGCTTGGCAACACGGACTTTCAACTCCCTCCAAAGGTTTTCTATGGGGTTGAGATCTGGAGACTGGCTAGCCCACTCCAGGACCTTGAAATGCTTCTTACGAAGCTACTTCTTTGTTGTCCGGGGTGTGTGTTTGGGATCATTGTCATGCTGAAAGACCCAGCCACGTTTCATCTTCAATGCCCTTGCTGATGGGAGGAGGTTTGCACTCAAAATCTCATGATACATGGCCCCATTCATTCTTTCATGTACACGGATCAGTCGTTCGGTTCCCTTTGCAGAGAAACAGCCCCAAAGCATGATGTTGCCACCCCCATGCTTCACAGTAGGTATGGTGTTCTTTGGTTGCAACTCAGCATTCTCTCTCCTCCAAACACGACGAGTTGTGTTTCTACCAAACAGTTCTACTTTGGTTTCATCTGACCATATGATATTCTCCCAATCCTATTCTGGATCATCCAAATGCTCTCTAGCAAACCTCAGATGGGCCCAGACATTTAATGGCTTAAGCAGGGGGACACGTCTGGCACTGCAGGATCTGAGTCCCTGGCGGCGTAGTGTGTTACTGATGCCATTTTGCCATCTTGTATATGCCTTTATCAGCTAAAAGTACATTGTTTGTGGAGTAAAAGTATATATTTAGCCCAGCGGGGCCAATAGGTTTAGGTAGCCAGAAACTACTCCACGTGCCCAGCCACAGATACGGCGTTCACCTGGTTCCGATGAGCCGGCGACCGTGGACACAAATGTCTGGTTGTATCTTCTCCAGGTGGTGGGAGACGGCAAATAGCCCTCCAAATCTTCCGTTCTCTGCTGGGCCATAGTCTGTGGGTTGGAGGCCAGCCCACAGCCCCTTCCAAAACACACAGTGACAGTGGGTTCTGTCACACTAAGTAACCATCAAAATTGAGTAATTATAACTGGCAGATGTATCCTTTTTTATTTTATTTACTTGGGTAGGACTGAGGACCGTAGAGGGGAACCTAGTCCCCCTGGTGGTGGGTATGGGAAGGAAACAGAAAAGAAGAAAAAGAAAAGAAGAAGGTTTTATATATATATATATATATATATATATATATATATATATATATATATATACAGTTGTGCTCAGAAGTTTACATACCCTGCAAGAATTTATGATTTATTGCCCATTTTCAGAGAATGTGAATGATAACACAAAAACTTTTCTTTCACTCATAGTTAGTGTTTGGCTAAAGCCATTTATTATCAATCAACTGTGTTTACTCTTTTTAAATCATAATCACAATAGAACCTACCCAAATGACCCTGATTAAATGTTTACATTCCCCAGTTCTTAATATCATGTATTGCCCCCTTTAACATCAATGACAGCTTGAAGTCTTTTGTGGTATTTGTGGATGAAACACTTTATCTTCTCAAATGTTAAAGCTGCTCATTCCTCTAGGCAAAAAGCCTCCAGTTCCTGTAAATTCTTGGGCTGTCTTGCATGAACTGCACGTTTGAGATCTCCCCAGAGTGGATCAATGATATTGAGGTCAGGAGACTGAGATGGCCACTCCAGAACCTTCACTTTATTCTGCTGTAGCCAATGACAGGTCGACTTGACCTTGTGTTTTGGATCATTGTCATGCTGGAATGTCCAAGTACGTCCCATGCGCAGCTTCCTGGCTGATGAATACAAATGTTCCTCCAGTATTTTTTGATAACATACTGCATTCATCTTGCCATCAATTTTGACCAAATTTTGACCACATCCCCAAAACATCAGCGATCCATCTCCTTGTTTCACAGTAGGAATGGTGCAACTTTCATAGGCCTTGTTGACTCCTCTCCAAATGAAGCTTTTATGGTTGTGGCCAAAAAGCTAAATTTTGGTCTCATCACTCCAAATTACTTTGTGCCAGAACGTTGGAGACTTGTCTCTGTGCTGTTTGGCGTATTGTAAGTGGGATACTTTGTGGCATTTGCGTAGTAATGGCTTTCATCTGGCGACTCGACCATGCAGCCCATCTTTCTTCAAGTGCCTCCTTATTGTGCATCTTGAAACAGCCACACCACATGTTTTCAGAGAGTCCTGTATTTCACCTGAAGTTATTTGTGGGTTTTTCTTTGCATCTCAAACAATTTTCCATGCAGTTGTGGCTGAAATTTTAGTTGGTCTACCTGACCGTGGTTTGGTTTCAACAGAACCCCTCATTTTCCACTTCTTGATTTGAGTTTGAACACTGCTGATTGGCATTCTCAATTCCTTGGATATCTTTTTATATCCCTTTCCTGTTTTATACAGTTCAACTTCCTTTTCCCGCAGATCCTTTGACAATTCTTTTGCTTTCCCCATGACTCAGAATCCAGAAATGTCAGTGTAGCACTGGATGAAAGATGCAAGGGTCTGTCAGGAGTCAGAAACTCATTGACCTTTTATACACACACTAATTACAATCAAACACATCACAGGTGAGGATGGTTACCTTGATGACCCGATTGCGGGACACCGGCAGCGATCGGGTCCGCGGGCGCGGTCACGGAGCACAGGACCAGGTCGCAAGCGCGCTGGCGGCGGCACGCTCCCGACCTCACGGCTGGGCTCTTAAAGAGGACGTACAGGTACAGGTACGTGCTTGTGCCCAGCCGTGCCATTCCGCCGACGTTAACACCACCAAAAAAAAACAATCTGTTTCCAACAATGATATAAAATGAATTTGGGTACAGTGTTGCATGAGTTATTGTCATTCAAACTATTACAGCCCTGAAAATGGAAAAATGGCCTGGTAATGAAGAAGTCTAACAAATTGGTACTCAAGTCGTTAAACAAATTATCAGTAAATAAGGTTAGTGGATTTATTTATAGAATTTTTTAATTCTCATATGTATCACCACATCAACATATAACCCACTGTACAGGAAATTATTAGTAAACACATTTTATTATCTGGTAGTGAAAATGACTTATGCCCACTGGCATTATGGTTTAATTCCACAAATCCAGCCTTAGAGCTATATATATATTATGTATATGTACATAATACATGTATTATATGTATATGTATATGTATTATTGGCTACTGTTCCTACACACCTGGCATTAAATTGCCACCAAGTCAATGCTTACATCACAATAACAATGTTCTGCTTCAGGCTCCCCCTGTTCTGTACACTTCTGCTGACTGCAAGCAAACTCCAAGCCAACACTCCATGTGCTCTCCAATAAAACAGGTGGTACAGCACACTATTTAATTGATGCTGACTTGGATGGCTCCTCATGTCACAAGAATGTGGTGAAATTGTTATTTTTCAACAAATACTTAAAGCTAGGAAACGAGCAACATGCACGGACAATAAGAACAAACCATATTTGCTTGCACACAATTGGATAATGGAAGTCAGCAGAAGTCCACTTCATTTACTAAGCTCCGTGGAACATTTCCTTGCAATGTGCAACATCCCATGCAAAGTGAACATGTTTTTAGCCTTCCATGGATTGTATTTTAACTACTTAGACCACTTTCACACTGAGGCGCTTTTCAGGCGCTTTCACGCTAAAAAAAGCGCCTGAAAACTTATTTCCATTAAAATCAATGAATGCTTTCACACTGGGGCAGTGCGCTGAAAAACGCCCCTCTCCATTTAAATGAATTGAAAGCGCTTCAAAAGCGCCTGAAAAGCTCTTCAAAAGCGCTCAGTGTTTAACTGGCAGTTTTTCAAGCGCCTCAGTGTGAAAGTGGCCTTAACCACTTAACGACCGCCCACTGTAAATATACGTCGGCAGAATGGCACCGACAGGCAGAATCACGTATATCTACGTGACTGCCTTTATATAGTTCGGGGGTCCGATCACCCCCCTTCTTTACAGTGAGCGGTGGTTAACTGATCGGGAGCGATCAGGCATGAGGGGACGGCCGTTCAATTCCAGCCACCCCCTCTCGATCGCTCCCGGCGAATGAGAGAGCTTCCCCTGCCTGTGTAATGTTTACACAGGCAGAGGAAGTGATGTCATCTCTCCTGCGGCGCTCACATATACCGAGAGCCGTACAGGAGAAGATGCCAGGTTAGTGCACAAAACACTACACTGACACCAGGACACATAGGTACATAAATCGCCCCCCCAGGCCCCCCAGACACCCCCAGATCACCCCCCAGCCACAGTGTCACTGATTGCAGTGACCATTTATTTACTGATCACTGCAATCAGTGACATTTGTGACTGTAAAAGTGTCACCAAAGTTTAGTCTTAGGTCCAGTGTAGCCCCCTAACCCCCCCTAATAAAGGTTTAACCCCCTGATCGGTCGCCCCCCAGATAACCCTTTCACCCCCTATCACCACTGTCGCTAAGCGATAATTTTTCTGATCGCCGTCTTAGCGTCGGTGATGCCGATCGGTAGCCAGTAATTTTTTTTAGGTTCGCCGCAGGTTTTTATAGCGTTGAGTACCCCCATATATTACCTAATAAAGGTTTAACCCCCTTGATCGCCCCCCCAGGTAACCCTTTCACCCCTAGCACCGCTGTCACTAAGCGATCGTTTTTCTGATCGCTGTTTTATTGTCGGTGATGCCGATCGGTAGCCAGTTTTTTTTAGGTTCGCCACAGGTTTTTATAGCGTCAGGTACCCCCATATATTACCTAATAAAGGTTTAACCCCCTTGATCGCCCCCCAGGTAACCCTTTCACCCCCTATCACCACTGTCGCTAAGCAATCGTTTTTCTGATCGCTGTCTTATTGTCGGTGATGCCGATCGGTAGCCAGTTATTTTTTTTAGGTTCGCCGCAGGTTTTTATAGCGTCAGGTACCCCAATATATTACCTAATAAAGGTTTAACCCCTTGATCGCCCCCCAGGTAACCCTTTCACCCCCTATCACCACTGTCGCTAAGCGATCGTTTTTCTGATCGCTGTCTTATTGTCGGTGATGTAGATCGGTAGCCAGTCATTTTTTTTAGGTTCGCCGCAGGTTTTTATAGCGTCAGGTACCCCCATAAATTATCTAATAAAGGTTTAACCCCCTTGATCGCCCCCCAGGTAACCCTTTTACCCCCTATCACCACTGTCGCTAAGCGATCATTTTTCTGATCGCTGTCTTATTGTCGGTGATGCAGATCGGTAGCCAGTAATTTTTTTTAGGTTCGCCGCAGGTTTTTATAGCGTCATGTACCCCAATAAATTATCTAATAAAGGTTTAACCCCCTTGATCGCCCCCCAGGTAACCCTTTCACCCCCTATCACCACTGTCGCTAAGCGATCATTTTTCTGATCGCTGTCTTAGCGTCGGTGATGCAGATCGGTAGCCAGTAATTTTTTTTAGGTTTGCCGCAGGTTTTTATAGCGTCAGGTACCCCCATATATTATCTAATAAAGGTTTTAACCCCCTAATTGCCCCTAGTTAACCCTTTCACCAGTGATCACCATATAAGTGTTACGGGTGACGCTGGTTAGTTAGTTTGCTTTTTATAGTGTCAGGGCACCCGCCGTGTATATATAACCCAATAAAGGTTTAACCCCCTGATCGTCCGGCGGGTGATATCAATTAGGTTTTAGCGTCAGAGAGGGTCTGCATCACACCCCAGGCAGCGTCAGGTTAGTGCCAGTAACGCTAACACCCACGCGTGAAGCATACACCCCCCTTAGTGGTATAGTATCTGATCAGATCAATATCTGATCTGATCAGATCTATAATAGCGTCCCCAGCAGTTTAGGGTTCCCAAAAACGCAGTGTTAGCGGGATCAGCTCAGATACCTGCTAGCACCTGCGTGTTGCCCCTTCGTCCAGCCCAGGCCACCCAAGTGCAGTATCGATCGATCACTGTCACTTACAAAACACAACACACATAACTGCAGCGTTCGCAGAGTCAGGCCTGATCCCTGCGACTCCAGTGCTGTAGGAGGTGATTTCACCACCACAGTTTTAAAAAAAAAAGCATATATGCCGAAGCATTGGGGCAGCAGGGGCGGAGGAGCGGAGGAGCGATTTTGCTCCTAATGCCGCGTACATACGGTCGAAATTCCGACCGAGGCTTGCCCGTGGAAAAGTCCGACCATGTGTGTGCGGCATAACTTTTTTGCGGGAGGATGCCCCCATGCTTCGGCATATATAAATGGTGCATGTATGCCCATCATTAGAAGTGGGTGGATGAAGGGCGGTATTCTAATGGTGGGCATACCCACCGATCAATCTCTTTTTTCGTTCAGCCAACTGGCTGCATGAAAAAAAAAGATTACAATACATGTCCAACAAGGACCAGCAACGTACTGGTATGTTGCTGGACTTTGAATGTTTATACCAGAATGATGCCTGCGGGTTTAGGTATCATCTTGGTATCATTCTTTTCAGCCAGCGGCCGGCTTTCATGTAAAAGCAATCCTAGTGGCTAATTAGCCTCTGGACTGCTTTTACAAGCAGTGGGAGGGAATGTCCCCCCCGGATATAAAAAGCGCCATTGGGAAATTGGGAAAGCATTTTATCACACTGATCTTGGTGTGGTCAGATGCTTTGAGGGCAGAGGAAAGATCTAGGGTCTAGAAGACCCCAGTTTTTTCAAAAAAGAGTGCCTGTCACTACCTATTGCTATCATAGGGGATATTTACATTCCCTGAGATAACAATAAAAATGATAAAAAAAAAAAAAAATGGAAGGAACAATTTAAAAATAAAATAAAAAAGCAAAATTAATAATAATAAAAAAAAAAAAAGCACCTCTGTCCTGCCCTGCTCTTGCCCAATGGCGAACTCAAGCGTCGGTCTGGCATCATATGTAAACAGCAATTGCACCATGCATGTGAGGTATCACCGCGAAGGTCATATCGAGGGCAGTAATTTTAGCAGTAGACCTCCTCTGTAAATCTAACGGGGTAACCTGTAAAGGCTTTTAAAGGCTTTTAAAAATGTATGTAGTTTGTCGCCAATGCGCGTTTGTGTGAAATTTTAAAGCATGTCGTGTTTGGTATCTATGTACTCGGCCTAAGATCATCTTTTTTATTTCATCAAACATTTGGGCAATATAGTGTGTTTTAGTGCATTAAAATTTAAAAAAGTGTATTTTTCCCCAAAAAATGCGTTTGAAAAATCGCTGCGCAAATACTGTGTAGAAAAAAAAATGCAACACCCACCATTTTAATCTGTAGGGCCTTTGCTTTAAAAATATATATAATGTTTGGGGGTTCAACATAATTTTCTTGCAAAAAAAAAATGTTTTCATGTAAACAAAAAGTGACAAAAAAGGCTTTGTCTTCAAGTGGTTAGAAGAGTGGATGTAAGCTTCCTAATGTTGTGTATAAAATGCCAGAACAGTTCAAAACCCCCCCAAATGACTCCATTTTGGAAAGTAGACACCCCAAGCTATATACTGAGAGGCATGTCGAGTCCATGGAATATTTTATATGTTGACACAAGTTGCGGAAAAAAGACAATTTATTTTATTTATTTATTTTTTTTGCACAAAGTTGTCACTAAATGATATATTGCTCAAACATGCCATGGGTATATGTGGAATTACACCACAAAATACATTCTGCTGCTTCTCCTGAGTACGGGGATACCACATGTGTGAGACTTTTTGGGAGCCTAGCCGCGTACGGGACCCCAAAAACCAAGCACCGCCTTCAGGCTTTCTAAGGGTGTAAATTTTTGATTTCACTTCTCACTGCCTATCACAGTTTCGGAGGCCATGGAATGCCCAGATGGCACAAAACCCCCCCAATTGACCCGATTTTGGAAAGTAGACACCCCAAGCTATTTGCTGAGAGGTATTGTGAGTATTTTGCAGATCTCGCTTTTTGTCACAAAGTTTTGAAAATTGAAAAAAAATATATATATATATATTTTCTTTCTTAATTTTCAAAAACAAATGAGAGCTGTAAAATACTCACCATGCCTCTCAGCAAATAGCTTGGGGTGTCTACTTTCCAAAATGGGGTCATTTGGGGGGGGTTTGTGCTATTTTGGCATTTTATGGCCTTCGAAACTGTGATAGGTAATGAGGAGTGAAATCAAAAATTTGTGCCTAGAAATCCTGAAGGCGGTGCTTGGTTTTCGGGGTCCCGTACGCGGCTAGGCTCCTAAAAAGTCCCACACATGTGGTATCCCCGTACTCAAGAGAAGCAGCAAAATGTATTTTGGGGTGTAATTCCACATATAACCATGGCATGTGTGAGCAATATATCATTTAGTGACAACTTTTTGTATTTTTTTTTTTTGTTATTATTCAATCACTTGGGACAAAAAAAAAAATTCAATGGGCTCAACAGGCCTCTCAGCAATTTCCTTGGGGTGTCTACTTTCTAAAATGGGGTCATTTGGGGGGGTTTTGTGCTATTTTGGCATTTTATGGCCTTCAAAACTGTGATAGGTAGTGAGGAGTGAAATCAAAAATTTGCGCCCTTAGAAATCCTGAAGGCGGTGCTTGGTTTCCGGGGGGCCCGTACGCGGCTAGGCTCCCAAAAAGTCCCACACATGTGGTATCCCCGTACTCAGGAGAAGCAGCAAAATGTATTTTGGGGTGAAATTCCACATATAACCATGGCATGTGTGAGCAATATATCATTTAGTGACAACTTTTTGTAATTATTTTTTTTTTAGTCATTATTCAATCACTTCAATCAAAATATTCAATGGGCTCAACATGCCTCTCAGCAATTTCCTTGGGATGTCTACTTTCCAAAATGGGGTCATTTGGGGGGGTTTTGTACTGCCCTGCCATTTTAGCACCTCAAGAAATGAGATAGGCAGTCATAAACTAAAAGCTGTGTAAATTCCAGAAAATGTACCCTAGTTTGTAGATGCTATAACTTTTGCGCAAACCAATAAATATACGCTTATTGACATTTTTTTTACTAAAGACATGTGGCTGAATACATTTTGGCCTAAATGTATGACTAAAATTGAGTTTATTCGATTTTTCTTATAACAAAAAGTAGAAAATATCAATTTTTTTTCAAAATTTTCGGTCTATTTCCGTTTATATCGCAAAAAATAGAAATCGCAGAGGCAATCAAATACCATTAAAAGAAAGCTCTATTTGTGGGAAGAAAAGGACGCAAATTTCGTTTGGGTACAACATTGCATGTCCGCACAATTTACAGTTAAAGCAGCGCAGTGCAAAATTCTGAAATCACCTCTGGTCCTCTAGCTACCAAATGGTCCGGGGCTTAAGTGGTTAAGGACCGGAAGGATTTGCCCCCTAATGACCAGGCCATTTATTGCGATACGGCACTGCGTCGCTTTAGCTGACAATTACGTGGTTGTGCGACATTGTACCCAAAAAATAACTTATGCCCTTTTTTCCCACAAATAGAGTTTTCTTTTGGTGGTTATTGATCACCTCTGCATTTTGTTTTTTTTGCGCTATAAACAAATAAAGAGCGTCAATTTTGAAAAATATATACATTTTTTTAACTTTCTGCTATAATAAATATCCCCAAAAAAAAATGTCTTCATCACTTTAGGTCAATGTGTATACTTCTACATATTTTTGGTAAAAAAAATAAAAATAAATCGCAATAAGCATATGTTGATTGGTTTGCACAAATGTTATAGTGTCTACAAAATAGGGGATAGATTTATGGCATTTTTATTATTTATTTATTTTTTACTAATAATGGCGGCGATCTGCAATTTTTAGCAGGACTGCGACATAGCGGCAGACAGATCGGACACTTTTGACACTTTTTTGGAACCAGTGACATTTATGCAGCGATCAGAGCTAAAAATAGCCACTGATTACTGTATAAATGTCACTTGCAGGGAAGGGGTTAACACTAGGGGGAGATCAAGGGGTTCAGTGTTCCATGGGTGGTGTTTCTAACTGTGGTGGGAGTGTAGTGACTGGAGGAGGAGACAGATCGCTGTTCCTAATCACTAGGAACAGCAGATCTCTCTCTACTCCCCTGTAAGAACGCGCGTGCCCCCTATCACTCTTAAAGCAGCCGATGTACACCTACTGCGATTGGCGCAGCCGTGCCAACTTGCCGCAGTATAATGACGGCGGCTTGTCGGCAAGTGGTTCATTTATTAGCTATCAGTACAGAAGCCTCCATTTTATTAGATGGCAAATCCATGCCTAGCTGCACAATGCCATCTGTATGCCATATAACTTCAAAAATACATATTTTTCTTTCATATCGGAAATGTTTCATGAGAACATTGCCTCTATTTGCTTCATTAAAAACATACTTTTCCCAGGTGTTTTCCTTACATATTGTAGACTTTTGATGTATTTTTGTGTATAGAAAAAAAACATATTCACATTTGGAGACAAGGACGAATACTTGTGATGTTTTGTCATGAGTGTTTGTATAAGATGACATTCAGCAGTGTCACTTATCACTTACAGCTATTTGAAACTGTTTGACTACAGGACCTCTGGGACTTCAAACTGACCTGGTTTTGGTATTGCTTTCAGTGTGAAACATTATAACCTCTACAAACATAAGACAGGGCTGACCCCAAAGCTTTTCTTTTTCCTTTCTTTTTTATGACAACCAGATACAAGGTGACTATCTCATAGAGCCTGTGGAATATGTTCCACGCTATTTTAACTCATGATGAAAAATGTATTGCTGCCTGATTATTGTAACCTACAAATAAATTGCACTTATTTTGATAGTAAATACGCTTTTTTATGGTAGTTATGTAGATATATCACAACATTTCCATGACTATTGTATCATTTATTCATACGTAGATTATTTTATTGAACAGGTTTAAGAAAGCTTTTGAGATAGAAATGCTAGTGACAAAAAGCACATTTACTGCATATTAAAATGTTATCATTTATATGAAGAGGATCTTAAGAGCCCATTCACACAGGGACGACTTTGGATCCGACTTCAAGTCGCCCCAAGTCGCCCCTAGTCGCCTCAAGTCGCGCTGCATGAGAAAATCAATGTAAGTGAATGGAGCCGTCTTAACCCCCTGGTGGTATGATTCTGTCAGATTTTAGGTGCTGAAAGCGGTACAATTATTTTGCATGGAAATTTGGCGTTTTATATTGTAGACCTGCAATTCTTAGGAATAACTCACTTAAATCTGTCCAAACCAGAGTCTAGTAGACATCACGGGTATGATAAAGTTTGAAACACGAAATCATAAATTAAAATATAATAAATAACTATAAGTAATTAGAACAAATAATAATATAATAATAATAAAAATGATTCAATAATGTAATCAAATCAAAAACACAGAAATTTGCTCAGTTGCAGAATTGTCGCTGTCATTACTTTTAGTGTTTGATGATGAATTTCCCCACAAATCGCTATCGCTCAATTCTGCAAGGGATTCTAATTTATTATCGCTGTTTTATAGCTGGTCTAAAAGCACTTTTGATGTAAAAGGACGTTTTTTGGTTGCTATGGACAATCACCAGTTTCCAGGCAGAAAGAACAGTTTTTATAATATAAAACTGCATGCAGGACACTGGACAGACCACTAGGGACAAAGGGGATGTGTAATTTTTTTGATACAGTACTGTAATCTGTAAGATTACAGTATACTGTATTATACTATATATAGGGAATATAGGATATAGGCCAGATACAGATACTGTATGATCTCCCAATCCCATGTATTATACTATGTTTTTCACTTTTTGCAATGTAGCAGGGAACGGAGCTCGGCACTCGGCAGTATGAATCGAGCGAGACACGGCTCACGCACTGCGGGAGGACATTGCAGGATCCAGGGGACAAGGTAAGTAACTCTCCCTGGATATTGCGATGCAGCCCGAGTCTGGCTCGGGGTTAACGCTTTTGGTATGAAAAACTCACCCCGAGCCAGACTCGGGAATACCGCCAGGGAGGTTAATGCACACTACTGCAGTCGCTCCGACTTCAGAAAAGGTTCCTGTACTACTTTAATCCGACTTCTAGGTGACTTGTAGGCAACTTGTACCCATTGATTTCAATGGAAGTCGCCTCAGAAGTCGGATCAGTGTATTAACAGAAGCAACAATACAGGAAGGAAACATTCATTTCTCAGGCGAACCCCTCCCTCCCACAGAGCTGATTCTTGTTTGATTGGCCACTGGAAAGCCTCCTGTCCTGGAGGCAACTTGAAGTTGCCTTGTAAGTTGCCTCATGTCGCGCTGTAATTCATACTCAAGTCGTGTCCAAGTTGCCTCCCAAAGTTGCGCTGGAAGTCGTGTTGCCCCTGTGTGAATGGAGTCTTATGCCTACCTATCTAATTTTGTTTATTTGTTTGTTTATTTGTGGATGTGAATAAAAAATACATAGTTAGTGGAGTCCAGCGTGGTTGTCCTTACATCCCAGTTTTTTTCTATGTCACGGTGCTCCTTTTCTGTCATCTAACAGGCCATCTCGTGTGTGCACAAACATGCCACGGGTCTCTGCCAGGTTTATAGGACATGGTAGATCCACACAATGTGTCTGCGCATACACCAGGAACGTGCAGTGAGGTCAGTGGCTGGTGAGGCATTGGCTAATATCAGAGCCAGATACACACAGGTTACATACGCCGCGATCGTTAGAGTAAGAACAATAATTCTAGCACTAGACCTCCTCTGTAACTCTAAACATGTAACCTGTAAAAAAAATTAAAGTGTCGCCTATGGAGATTTTTAAGTACTGAAGTTTGGCGCCATTCCACAAGTTTGCGCAATTTTAAAGGGTGACATGTTAGGTATCTATTTACTTGGCGTAACATCATCTTTATCATTATACAAAATATCGGACTAACTTTTTCACAAATTTTTATTGAGTGAACAGGAGAATATAATACAACATACCCTTGTAGTGAGAGAAAATTTTTGTTTATATTCATGAAACATTTTTTTTCCAAAAGAAAACGCATTTGAAAAATTGCTGCGCAAATACCGTGTAACATAAAAAGTTGCAACGACTACCATTTTATTCCATAGGGTGTTTGCTAAAAATTATATATATATATATATATATATATATATATATATATATATATATATATATCATGTTTGGGGGTTCTGAGGATTTTTACATGCAGGAGACAAGTGTCAGAATTGGCCTGGGTGGCAATTGGTTAATTACCATAAGTAATATACAAATAATTATTATATTTTGTTTTTAAGGTTATTAACTATATTTTCAAAAACTGTACTCAAGCAGGTGGCTTAACGGACAAATTACTGAAGTTTGAAATTATAACTTCAAACCAGTAATTTCACAGTAAATAGAAAAATAATAAATTATTATGTAGCATAACATGTATTAACCGCTTCAGCCCTGGGCCATTTTGCTGGTCAAAGACCAGGCCACTTTTTGCAATTCGGCACTGTGTCGCTCTAACTGACAATTGCGCGGTCGTGCGATGTGGCTCCCAAACAAAATTGACGTCCTTTTTTTTCGCACAAATAGAGATTTCTTTTGGTGGTATTTGATCACCTCTGCGGTTTTTATTTTTTGCGCTATAAACAAAAATAAAGCGACAATTTTGAAAAAAATGCAATATCTTTTACTTTTTGCTATAATAAATATCCCCCAAAAATATATATAAAAAAATTATTTTCCTCAGTTTAGGCCAATACGTATTCTTCTACATATTTTTGGTAAAAAAAATCACAATGAGCGTTTATTGATTGGTTTGCACAATCGTTATAACATCTACATAATAGGGGGTCGTTATATGGCATTTTTGTTATTATTATTTTTTTACTAGTAATGGCGGCGATCAGTGATTTTTATTGTGACTGCAACATTATGGCGGACACATCGGACACCTTTGACACATTTTTGGGACCATTGTAATTTTTACAGCAATCAGTGCTATACAAATGCACTGATTACTGTAAAAATGACACTGGCAGTGAATGGGTTAACCACTAGGTGGCGCTGCAGTGGTTCAGTCAGTACTAGGGAGTGATTCTTACTGTTAGGGGGCGTGGCAACACGTGACACGTCACTGAGGACCTTTCCCGATCACGGGGAACAGCCATCAGTGACAGTGTCACTAGGCAGAATAGGGGAATGCCTTGTTTACAAAAGCATTCCCCTGTTCTGCCTTTGTCGACCACAATCGCGGGCCGCCCGGGAACATCGAGTTCCTGGGACCCGCGAGCACGCAAATTTAAAGGGACATACAGGTACGCCAATGTGCCTGTCCGTGCCATTCTGCCGACGTACATCTGCGTGCGGCAGATGGCAAGTGGTTAATATATGCGTTAGCTTGATTAAAACAGTACCTTTTCAGCAGCAGCAGATTCTCATTCTCCTTCTTAACTGTGTGAGAAAAACATGGGATTGTGGGTAAATCTTATACCCATAAACCCATGCCTTTTCCTTCTAGTTAAGTAGGCTGGCTTAAAAGGGAGCATGTGTCTTTTAGACACATGCCCCCTTCTATGACACTGCATATACAGTATGTATTGATATAGACATTCAAATTGTCCAAACAATTCAAATTGAATAAACATTGTAAACCACAGACCTTCTATTTGATCAATTTAGTGAGCTCTTTGCCAAAGATGGGCCTTTGTTGGAATTTGGCTAATCGATTCTGATTGAATAAACAAAAACCTGTATCTGTATCAGAGAACCAATCCTAATACAGATCAATGAAACTGTTTTTTAATAATTTATATTCATTACTGAAAGACCACATTTTTGATTGATATTTTCATTAGATTGCAAAGAAGGAAACAATGTCATGTGTGTTGCATCTTTTGATATTTCAGTCAATGATGCTGGCCAACTCTCATACCTGGATTGATCAAAAATCCCTTTGTGTATGGCAACATGCAGGTAAAAGGAAGACTTTAGCTACTTATCAATGAAGTACCAAGGAGATTTAGGAGTGGAGTAACATATTTTTATTGGAAAAGTCTGTTCCTTTACATACAGGTAATTAAAGAAGTAAAATATCCTAGTAAAATGTTCATTTTTGCTCCTGACTGAAGTATTTGTTTTCTCGTTAATTTTAGTCAAAGGACTCTCAAAGATTTCATTGTTTTGCTTAACTTGGGACCGGAGTGAAGTCTGTGTTCTGTCTCTTGTGATGTATCTCTATGTTAACAGCTCTACTGTTAGCTATTATGTACCTATTAAGCACTGATTATCTCCTGAAAGCCAAGCACCAGTTGGTTCCACTCACTTTGACACACTTGGCGCTTTATTTAACCTTTAAACTAGTAGGGCAATGACACCGTTGACAGAGTTGAAGACGTGATTAAGGAAAACTAAGGCCTCAGAGTAAAACAACTTCAACAGTCACTTTCTAAGCTGCTTCTACTTTCTCTTGTTATACATTGCAAACATCTTAGAAGTTACCTGACTGTGAATGTCATTTTCCTTTCTAATATACTGTACAGTTCCTTATTTATTATCTATAAATCCATTCCATCTTTTTTGCTCGCCATGGCAGAAACTCAGTAAATCCATTGTAAAAAACAAATCTCCAAATAAAAGTGTCAGATTTGTATTGGGTGGAAGATTTCTGGTATGGTCTAAATCATTCATTTTTGCAGCTTTGACTGCTCATACTTTTGCTGCTCTAGAATTGGATTTTGGCCTAGCTGCCTGACACGGGAAAACCTGTTAAACCAAGAGGTGCAGGAGTGCCAAGAAAAGAGGAACACTGAGGAACTTTTGAGCTTTGTTAGCAGGAGTATAGAGCCCAGAGTTCCAGCATGTGCACTGGCACGGGCTCAAAGGGTAAACTGGCCATACATTAGTAGAATGTCATATGATAATGTTCAATTTCTGGATGAACCTTTAATTTTCTAATGGTTAGTGGGGTCAAATTGATGTTCATTGTGATAAATCGACTCAATGGATCAGGGTAGAAATTTTTTCTCGAATTATGAAATTCTAACCATGAATGCACCGTACATACTCGAGTATAAGCTGACCTGAATATAACCCGAGGCACCTAATTTTATCACAAAAAACTGTGAAAAATTATTGACTCGAGTATAAGCCTAGGGTGTCCACCTGCATCCCTCACTGTGCCTCACTTTGCCTCACTGTGTCCATGTGCATGCTTCACTGTGTCCATGCCTCACTGTGCCCATGCCTCACTGTGCCCATGCCTCACTGTGTCCATGCCTCACTGTGTCCATGCCTCGCTGTGCCCATGCCTCGCTGTGCCCATGCCTCACTATGCCCATGCCTCACTGTGTTCATGATTAGACTGACGTTTAACATGGGATTCTATGGAAGGGGTGCCCAGCTTTGAAAAATCGGTGCTCCCTGGCCGTAGGTCCCCTGGACAACAAGCTTTGCACACTTGTAGAGAAAGAGTGCGGCTACATGTGTGCTAAGTTTGGGGTCCAGGGGACCTACGGCCGGCCAGTACCGGGTACCCAAAGTCTGGGAGATCAGGCGCAAAAAGGTGACTCGAGTATAAGCTGAGGGGGGCATTTTCAGCACAAAAAAATGTGCTGAAAAACTTGGTTTATACTCGAGTATATACGGTAATTTTCATTCAGGAGCAATCTTAGATAGTGTAATTGATCAAATTTATTACTTCTGGGCTGAAATAAAATTTGCTGCTGTGGACAAAATTTTAAGGGCTCTCCAATTAAATTAGTTGACTTAATGATTGTTGAAAAATGTTCTAAGAATGTTCAGATGAGAATTTTTGTACGAAATTCTTCTAGTGTATGACTCGCTTAAAGTGGTTGTAAACTCAACCAGGTTAAAAAACATATTATAGTCACTTAATCTGACCTCATCATAAATCCATGTTTCTGTTTAAAAAACCATCTGGTTTGCAAATGGCAGCTTACGTCATCGCTGTAAATTCCTGAGTGTTTCATGGACCTGCTGGTGGGCGTATCACAATGCAGCATCTACGTCATTGGAGGAAATTAGGTTTAATGCTAGGCGTCCATGTTTTCAGGGCAATGATATTGGCGCTATATAAATCCTGTTTAATAATAATAAGTTCACCTAAAAAAAAAAATCTATGCAGTCACTATACACAATGGCATCACCCTAATCTAATCTAATATAATATAATCTAATTCAATCAAATATAATCCGATTTTAAAAGGATACCTCTCTTCTGCTAACATACCTTCTGGTCATTTTAGAATATTAGACACCTGCCAGAAAAACTGCAGATTTTTTTCATGGCTCTGTCCTGCTTTCTTGCTTTGACCATTCGTTAGGAAGAGCCTCTAACACTA
The DNA here is from genome assembly GCA_029206835.1 of Rana muscosa. Lineage (NCBI taxonomy): Eukaryota > Metazoa > Chordata > Amphibia > Anura > Ranidae > Rana > Rana muscosa. The sequence continues at coordinate 1,061,800,674 of CM055116.1, forward strand.
CAAGAGGGAGCATTACACTTTTCCTGAAGGCCACGCATGCACAGTGCACTCTTTCTATCTTTTGTTGCAGCCACTGAGCTGACCCTAGCTGACAGGAGAGAGCAAAAGAGCATCATGCATGCGTGGCCTCTTGGAAAAAAAAAAACAGTGCTCCCTCCTATAGTGCTAGGGGGTGCTCATCCTAAGGAATACTCTTTCCTAGTAAGGAGACAAAATGGAGCCAAGAAAGGCATTTGCAATTCTTTTGGCAGGTTTCTTTCATTCAATGGCCTATAGGTATGTTAATGAAGGAAAGGCATAGTAAATGCATTTACTGCACCCCACATTGCTTTTTATCTTCTTTTATGATTCGTGATTACTTTTTTATCTCGTTATTTTGATATTTGACGTATTTCAATAAAACCATTTGTTTGGTTGACCTGCATCATTTGGAGCCTCTTTTTCCACTTTTTCTTTCCCGTTAGAGCCCATGAACCCTGGAGTGCTCACAGCTCAATCTGACCCTGAAGGGACATTTGCTGTACCTGCGGTATCCAGGAAGCCTGAGACTTGGAGATTTCACATCTTGATCCATCTGGACCATCTACCCTGCTTAACACTGGATCAAGACCATCTCGGATCCTAAAGCCAATATGACCCACTGTCGGAAGACATGCGTGTCCATCTCAGTCGGTAAGAGTACCTTATTTATTTACTTCAGAAGAGATATTAGAGTGACTACAGGCAACCCCTTCTTTCGTTTGTATCACCTGGTGTCACCTTAACAGGAAGAAGCCTCATCCGTTCCTTCCATTTTGTGGACTTTGTCTCACATTTCATCACATCATTGGAAGCTCACATTTATATTTTCATAGTGTTTATTTCACTATTAGTTTGTTCATTTTTTCAGGTTTCCATTGTGCAAACTGGGTTTCTCTCACCTTTTAGGAGCAATCCTTTCACACATTTTTATTAGCGCTACACTACCCTTTTCCACTCCGTATTTGACTTTGTTTGTTTGTGTGTTAGCTGCTTGTTTTGCATTTTCACTTTTGTGTTTAGCGCAGTTTTTCCCCCTATTTTTTACTATAGCTTGTGGGCGGAGCATTCGACCGGAAATGTACAATTTGCGACGTCGTACAGTTTCGCTGCTTCGTCAAATCTTCTTAGAACATTCAACGGACACCATAAGCCTTCAATGACAGATTTGACCTTAATTAATTCAGATTTTTGGACAAATGCATTTTTTAACAAAACAAAATAAATAAAAACGAATTTCGGTAGTAACTAAATAAATGTATTTTTCGGACGAAAACAAAATTCCGAAAAAAATATATTTCAGTGTGCATATGTCTAGCACTTACCAGAGGAGAGGGATCAGGCTTGTGGAGGAGGGGTTTTAACTGGAGGTCCTAGGGGTGGAAAAAATACATCTTCAGTCAGAGATAATAGAGTGGCGTTGAATGTGCTTCTCCCAGTTGCCTTCCCTATACTTGATCCTATATTTCTATGATTTTGTACATGATGACAGCATTGTTGTATGACAGGGTTGTAAGGTTCCTGAAGGTTATCATCTTGGTGGAGGGAATGGATAGGGGCCCCATCTGAGGTCCTGCTTTGGTTGTTTAGTTAGAATGACCTTTTGTGAATGGAATGGGAAATATCTGCAGTTACTTTGTGTATGTGTCCCCAAGGTGGTGTTCACTTTGCAAGTAAAGTTACACTTTGCATTGGAATTTTCCCAACAACTTAGTAAATGTGGTGACGTTTCACTTTAAAAATAATACCCAATCAAGTGCAAGGGGATTAGATGATTGGAAGTCAGTAGAGCTTCACTTAATTCACTAAGCTCTGGGGACAGTTAACACGCACAGTGTAACTTCCCTTGCAAAGTAATGAAATTGTTTTGCCTTTAGTAAATTAACCCCATAGTGTTTGGTTGCAAATCTGATGCCCTGTACACACGATCGGTTTTACCGATGAAAACAGTCCGATGGACTTTTTTAATCGGACAAACCGATCGTATATGCGCCCCATCGGTCTTTTTTCCATCGGTGAGAAAAAATAGAACATGTTTTAAATGTATCCGATGGAAAAAAAACAATAGCAAATTCCGATCGTCTGTGTGGAACTCCATTGGAGAAAAAACCCACGCATTCTCAGAATCAAGTCGACGCATGCTCAGAAGCATTGAACTTAATTGTTCTCGGCTCATCGGAGTGTTTTACGTCACGGCGTTTGGGAAGGTCGGATTTTTGACTGATGGTGTGTAGGCAAGACTGATGGAAGTCAGCTTCATCGGAATTCCGATGGAAAAATCCATCGGATTTGAATCCATAGAAAATCCGATCGTGTGTACAGGGCTTGAGTGTCAAGGACTTTTGACCTTTTAGTTGTTTTTATTATTTATCAGTTCTTTTCAATAAAAGGCTGCTATGGCCATTATTCCCACACAGGTGTGGCCTATTTAGTCAATAAGAATAAAGATATAAAACATGATGGTGGGTTTCTTTATATAGCATTATTGTCAATTTGGGGTCTATTTGAATTGCCCAATTCAAACGTTGTTTAAATACAGGATGGATTCATAGGGGGGAGGAAGAAGAAAATGGAGATAACAGGAGTTTCCCAGCTGGCCCTCTGATTGCCTCCTACTAGCACAAGTCAAAGCATGTTAGACCTCACTTTAAAATGTACCAGACTGCTGCATGTCATCAGACAGATGAGATGAAGTCCAGGTTTTACAACTCATATCCTATTGAAGTGAAGAATTTATTGTCTCACTTAAACTTAGATAATCAGTGCTACAAATCAAAGAGTGCATATGTGTACATAGCTTTAAAGAAGCTTTCTACACATTTGATTTAACAATGTCAAGATTTCAGGTTTGGAATGTTCCTAAGGAAAAGTCCTCATTAATTATGTGATCACTATATAGCCGCAGTAGGAAGAGAAAGCAAGCAAGCTGTGGAAAAGCAAGTACATTATTTACTTTAAAAGCGGAAATGACTTGTAAAGCTGTGCTTTCTAAGTGACACAACATTAATTCCATGTTGTGGAAATACTTTGTTCGAAGTTATTGCAGAGTAAAAATAAGCAGATCTTTATAATATTTCATGACAATTAGGCTCAAATGTGTGCTGGTCTGGTGGAATTATACTTTTACCCAGGTCAGAAAATCAGTGAATAATATAGAAGCTTTCACACCTTGTAAAAGACAGAAATATACAGATAAATACAGGATTCAATTATCAAAATGTTAAACAGAACTATTGCCTATAAATTTACTATGCTATAAAACAATAAATACAATTTACATTACAAAGTCTTTGTCAGCAAGAATGGTCAATGAGTGCTGAAAACAACAATATTTGACAAATGGTAAATTTATAATAAATGTTTTCCTACATCCAGGAGGGGCCCGTCCATTAAGGGCGCATGGGCGCCGACCCCCATTTATGAGTCTGAACCCTTTCAGGACACCGGCTCATGGATTCCAATGCACGGGGGCTGTTTTTTTTTTTGAAGCACCGATTGGCTTTAATATAGGGTGGGCTCGGGTCGCAGAGAGTGCGCTCCAATCCCACCCAGATGTGTTACAACAGCGAATTCTATCTTCAGCTTGTCTGGTTACGCTTTCAATATGAAAAACAGAAAATGAATGGTTGCCATGCACAGCTTTTTTAGATTTTGTCTACTTAAGTCTTAATGAATTCCACTCTTTCCATGTTGATTCCACTGATCTACTGTGCCTTTCTCTCCAGTGTTTTAAGTTGTGGTTACAATTGTCCTCACTTTGTTTAGATTATGTCAATCGCAAAACATACAAAAAAAAAATCTGATTATATATATATATATTTTTTTATATTTATATATATTTTTTTTGTAGGTACCTAGCAACTGGTCAATTCATTGCTAATCTGTACTTTGACTTTTAGGTGGGAAAATCGACAGCAGGCACCTGCACACCTATTGGAGGTGCTGAAGGATGTGGTCCTGAGGAAACCAACAAGGGAAGAGTGCAAGATTTCCCATCTTTTCGGGGAGTGTTGCAATTTCCCCAATTCTGTGGGAGCATTTTATGAGAAACACACATGCATCATCAAGCAAGTCCTAGTGTTATTAACCTCCCTGGCGGTATTTCCTCGGTATTCCCGAGTCAGGCTCGGGGTGAGATTTCAGTACCATTAGCGGTAACCCCGAGCTAGACTTGGGCTGCATCGCAGGATACAGGGAAAGTTACTTACCTTGTCCCCTGGATCCTGCGATGTCTCCCCGCTGTGTGTGCGAGCTGTCTCCTCGCTCGATTCACACAGTGCCCGAGTGCAGCCGAGGTCCATTCCCTGCGACGTTGCGGCGCACGGGGTGGAGATCGGCGCCAAATTCAAAAAAGTAAAAACACAATACACATACAGTACACTGTAATATTACAGATTACAGTACTGTATAAAAAAAAATACACATCCCCTTTGTCCCTAGTGGTCTGTCCAGTGCCCTGCATGCAGTTTTATATAATAAAAACTGTTCTTTCTGCCTGGAAACTGGAGATTGTCCATAGCAGCCAAAAAGTGTCCCTTTATGTCAAAAGTGTTTTTAGACCAGCTAGAAAACAGCGATAATAAATTAGAATCACTTGCAGAATTGAGCGATAGCGATTTGTGGGGAAATTCGTCATTAAACACTAAAACTAATGACAGCGACAATTCTGCAACTGAGCAAATTTCAGTGTTTTTGATTTGATTACATTATTGAATAATTTTTATTGTTATTATATTATTATTTGTTATAATTATTTATAGTTATTTATTATATTATAACTAATGATTTCGTGTTTCAAACTTTATCATACCCGGGATGTCTACTAGACTCTTGTTTGGACAGATTTAAGTGAGTTATTCCTAAGAATTGCAGGCCTACAATATAAAACGCCAAATTTCCATGCAAAATAATTGTACTGCTTTCAGCACCTAAAATCTGACATAATCATACCGCTAGGGGGGTTAAAGAGGAGCTCCAGTCTGCCCAAAATTTTTTTAAAAACAGCAGCTACAAATACTGTAGCTGCTGACATTTAATATAAGGACACTTACCTGCCGCTGGATCCAGTGATGTTCTCATCCGAGCTGATTCTTTAATCGGCTTCCAATGCAGGCAACATCATCTTCGTTGAGGGAAACTGACAGTCAGGCCTCGTACACACGAACAAGTTTCTCGGCAAAAACCAGCAAGAAACTTGCTGGCAGAGATTTTTTGCCGAGAAACTCGTTCGTGTGTATGGTTTCTCAAGAAAAGCGACAAGTATCTCGACGAGAAAATAGAGAACCTGCTCTCTATTTTCTCGTCGAGATTCTCTTCGGCATGTTTCTCGACGAGAAAAGTGAGTGTGTGTACACTTACCTGTCCTCCCGGAAGCCCGCGCATGTTCGAAATGAATTTGACGCATGCGCGGTAGCTTCCTAGGCATACGTAGGGTATACCAAGATGGCGGCGACGGCATCGAATGTGACGAGCGCATGCTCGACGTAGTCGATGACGTCACCGCGTACGCTCCATTCAAAGAACCGCGGGTTCTTTGAATCGAGCGTGTGTACACTCGGCCGGGACAATTTTCTTGTCCAAGAATCTCGTCGAAAAAAACGACATGTTTTTTTCGACGAGAATCTCGGCCGTGTGTACGAGGCCTCAAGCTTTACAGCTTTAGGCAGCTTTCACACTCATTAATTTCAATGTGCAAGAGCGGTGTACACACCGTTCCTTCACCGCTCCAAAGATGCTGCTTGCAGGACATTTTTTAATGTCCTGCCAGCACACGAATGGAGAAGCTCTTTCAGGGCACTTTGCAGGCGCTATTTTTAGCATTATAACACCTGCAAAGCGCCTCAGTGTGAACGGGGTCTAACAGCAAACTTCCAACTGTGCATGTGCAAGCCACATTGCGCTTTGTGATTGGTCCCACAATCTTCTGGGACTCGTGATGTGTCTCAGAAGGCTGTGGGAGAAGGGGGGGCTAATGTCCGCTCAGGTCACCGCGCCAATCTAGCCAGAAGTGGGGGAGCGGGTACCTGCCCCCCCAAAAAAATTTGCTAAATATAAAAGGAGGAGAAAGAGCAGAACTTCCCCTTTTGGTAGAAGTTCTGCTTTAGGTATTTTAATTATAAATAATATTCTTCTTGGTTTTCAATTTTCACCTCACCAGGACATGAAAAGTCTTGGAGTGTGCTTGTGGAGTGATTGCATAATCTCTGCATGTCAGTTTTGATATTTTGCCAAATATAAATGTATGATAAAGCACTGACATTTGTCCTCATCTCTTTCCATCACTTATGTAAATGTGATACTTATTTAAATGGGTTAACTGCTAGCCGACCAGCCGCCACAGTTATACTACGGCAGGTTGGCACGGCTGCGCAAATCCCCTTAGCTGCACGTCGCTTCTATTCAGTCCCCTCCCCCTACAGTTAGAACACACCTAGGGAACACAGTTAACCCCTTGATCGCCCCCTAGTGTTAACCCCTTTCCTGCCAGTGACATCTATACAGTAATCAATGGCTATTTTTAGCTCTGATCGGTGTATAAATGTCAATGGTCCCAAAATAGTGTCAAAGGTGTCTGATCTGTCAGCCGCAATGTCGCAGTCCTGATAAAAATCGCAGATCGCCGCCATTACTAGTAAAAAAAATAATAATAATGTAGCACACGGACCTTTTTCCTGCCTTTGGCTCACTTGCAGGTCAAGGCACACCGCGCTATATGCCCGTACCCTCCTGTTTTAAGAGGTTAAGCGGTGTTAACAATTTTGGGTCCTGCAGCAAATTCTCCCCTTCAACTGGTTCTTGTCTCATAGAATGTAGGGACAAGTCTCTATTTCTCCCCAGGAAGGCCAATGTCCACACCACTTTAACTCCAACTCTGAGTTTATTTTATAAGCAGAGTTCAAGTTCAGCAGACAGGAAAGGTGGATGAGAGAAAGGACAGTAAGGCCTCGTACACACGACCGATTTTCTCGGCAAGAACCAGCAAGAAACTTGCTGGCAGAGAGGTCTTGCCGAGTAAATCGGTCGTGTGTACGCTGCTATCGGGTTTCTCGTTGAGAAAACCGACAAGAAACCTCGACGAGAAAATAGAGAACCTGCTCTCTATTTTCTCGTTGAGATTCTCCTTGGCATGTTTCTCGACGAGAAAAGTGAGTGTGTGTACACTTACCTGTCCTCCCGGAAGCCCGCGCATGTTCGAAATGAATTCGACGAATGCGCGGTAGCTTCCTAGGCATACGTAGGGTATACCAAGATGGCGGCGACGGCATCGAATGTGACGAGCGCATGCTCGACGTAGTCGATGACGTCACCGCGTACACTCCTTTCAAAGAACCGCGGGTTCTTTGAAACGAGCGTGTGTACACTCGGCCGGGACAAGTTTCTTGTCCAAGAATCTCGTCGAAAAAAACGACATGTTTTTTTCAACGAGAATCTCGGCCGTGTGTACGTGGCCTAAGGTTTGGGAGATAGGTCCAGGCACAAACTGGTACAATAGTCACTACTCGATCCCGAGTGGGTTTAGCTCACCCGGATAGTCCCCTGTAAGAGCGGATCCTAGCAGCCGGAGTGATGCTCGAATGTTCACTTTAGGTTTCCTAGAGATGCGATCGGGAGATCCTCTGCCACAGAATCTTTCAGTCCCAAACTTCTCAGCATTTGCAACACAAGGACAGGTGCCAGCGATAGCACGTTGCAAGGCCTGTGACGGATCTTTGAATCCCTCCAGAAGGTAACCAGGCCTCTCTTTTACCGTGAACTCTCACCGGTCCATCAGAAAGGTCCTCCCCCGGTCTCCTCTTTTTAGAGCGGGTCCACCCTCTCCCAGGCACCCTGGGATTCCTCTTTTGGAAATAGGCCTCAGCTAAAGGTGCTGGGCCTACTAATGAAGTTGCAGCCCCAGGCTAAAGGTGTCTGAGACTGATACTCGCGCTCACCCCTGGCCTGGAGGGCCAGGTGGCGCGAACCGCTCACTCTCCAGTGCTCCACTCCAACCCCAAAAGATGGCGTCTCCCCTTTATGTATCCTCTCCCAGCATGCACAGCAGGCCAACCACGCCCGCCGCACACTGCAGAGAGAGGACACCCTAAGGCATAGCAATGTCACCCATGGTTCAACCCTGACCTTACATGGCAGTGCCACCTACAGGCCACAGGGAACTGTGCGTCAGGTTACATCACATAGGCAGAAGCGAATACTAACAATCAAAGTGGTCTGAGCCTGGCTACTAGCTCAGACCAACCCCTAAATGTAAGTACATAGCACCCCTGAAAAGTAAAGGGGCGCTACAATAATAAAAATGACATAAATATATCCCCTATTTTGTAGACGCTATAACTTTTGCGCAAACCAATCAATGTACGCTTATTGTGATTTTTTTTTACCAAAAATATGTAGAAGAATACATATTGGCCTAAACTGAGGAAAAAATTGTTTAAAAAAAAAATAAATAAAAAATGGATATTTATTATAGCAAAGACTACAAAATATCGTTTTTCTTTTGTTTATAGCGCAAAAAAAAAAACCGCAGAGGTGATCAAATACCACCAAAAGAAAGCTCTATTTGTGGGAAAAAAGGACATAAATTTTGTTTGGGTATAATGTTGCACGACCGTACAATTGTCAGTTAAAGTGACGCAGTGCCATATCGCAAAAAATGGCCTGGTCAGGAAGGGGGCAAATCCTTTCGGAGCTGAAGTGGTTAATGTGCTGTGTAGTAGTAACAGTTGTTTATCCTCCTGAAAAAATATTTTCAAGAGCTTCAGACAGCATTTTGTGTCACAACCACTTTATAAGGTTTAACCAGCTTACCACACATTTTACAATCTCAACCTTAAGGCTGCATTAACACCTGAGCGTTTTTAGCTGGTAAAACGCTCATCTGAAAAGCTCCAAAACGCCAACAAGCAAAATCCAATTAATTTAAATGGCCCCTGTTCACATCTGAGCATTCTGTTGCCTGAAGCAAAAAATTACATGAGCTTCTTTTTAGGCAGATTACAGGCATTTTACTGCTTTTTACATTAGTGACCTTTGGGCCTCAAAATGCCTGTGCAAAAACGCCAGAAAAAATGCCAGAAAAACTCTCTAAAAAACACCCTAAAAACGATACGCTCAGGTGTGAATGCAACCTTAAAGTGGAGTTCCACCCAGAAATTTATTTTTTCACAAAAAAAACTAAAAAAAATTGAATTATTTTTTTTATACTCACCCGAAATACCCTTTGCTATGCGGAAGTCCGTAATCTGCCTCTTCCGTAACCGCGGCCTGTTTTCTTCCCCATCCTCTTCTAGTGAATGGGGCGCGCTGCTTTCTGGGAACTGTGTGTATCCCAGAGAGCAGCCGCCCATTCACAAGTTGGCGCGAGACTCGCACATGCGCAGTAAGAAACGGGCAGTGAAGCCGTCTCCCTTAGTGTGGATGGCAGCGCGGGACCTGCACCGATCGAGGGATCGGCATCAGGGGGGCCATCAGTGTGGGAGAGTAGGACAGGTAAGTGTCCTGGTTAAAAGTCAGCAGCTACAGTGTTAGAAGCTGCTGGCTTTTAAAAAAAAAAATTTGCGGGTGGAGCTCCGCTTTAAGGTTCATTCACATAAGTACATATACATTCATGCAGAGGGCTGTGCTTATGAGCTTGGAGGATGACAGGTGTTCCATGCAGCCACCTGCACCCAGCCTGTTTACATTTGTACTGAAGAGGCACTTAAAATAACAAAGACTGCGTGGAATCATTTTGGACACTCTTCAACTTTTGCATCCTTCATTTGAGGTTTAAGCTTAACCACTTCCATACCCACGTATAGACATATGACGTCCGCAGGAGGGATCTCCCATCCTGGGCGGGTGTCATATGACGTCCTCGGCTTCCCAGCGATAGAGGGGGCGCTCGCGAGCCCATCGCATCACCGAGGAGCCGATGCGCGTGCGAAGCAATGCGCGTGCGTCGTCCGCGATGTTCGCCGGGCACTCGCGATCGCTCGTTACAGAGCAGGACCATGGATCTGTGTGTAAACACACAGATTCACGTCCTGTCAGGGGAGAGGAGACAGATCATGTGTTCCTACTACAGAGGAACACCGATCAGTCACCTTCCCTTGTCAGTCCCCTCCCCTACAGTTACAATCACTCCCTAGGTAACACATTTAACCCCTTGATCGCCCCCATAGTGTTAACCCCTTTCCTGCCAGTGACATTTATACAGTAGTCAGTGCATTTTTATAGCACTGTTCGCTGTATAAATGTGAATGGTCCCAAAATAGTGTCAAAAGTGTCCGATATGTCCGCCGCAATGTCGCAGTCATGATAAAAATCGCAGATCGCCGCTATTAGAAGTAAAAAAAAAATAACAATAAAAATGCCATAAATCTATCCCCTATTTTGTAGGTGCTATAACTTTTGCGCAAGGCCAATCAATGTACGCTTATTGCATTTTTTTTTATCAAAGATATGTAGAAGAATACATATTGGCGTAAACTGTAGAAAATTTTTATATTATTTTTTAAATTTGGATATTTAATATAGCAAAAAGTAAAAAATATTGTGTTTTTTTCAAACTTGTCACTCTTCTTTTGTTTATAGCGCAAAAAAAAAAAAAAAAACGCAGAGGTGATCAAATACCACTAAAATAAAGCTCTATTTGTGGGGAAAAAATGATAAAAATGTTATTTGGGTACAGTCTTACATGTCCGCGCAATTGTCATTCAAAATCTTACAGCACTGAAAACTGAAAATTGGCCTAGGCAGGAAGGGGGTGAAAATGCCCTGTATTGAAGTGATTAAATTGGGATCCCCTACTTTTCTAATTCATAGCAAGCACATGGGCAGTGTCTGGCTCTAGATTTTCTCTCTTCTCCTATTTCTCATGTTTCTTCTCTGAGGCCTCGTACACACGACCGTTTTTCTCGTCCAAAACAGTCAAGAAAAGTGCCGCGAGAGTTTTTTTGTCTAGAAAAACGTTCGTGTGTATGGTTTTACGACAAGAAAATTGCCGAGAATCTCGACGAGAAAATAGAGAACCTGCTCTCTATTTTCTCGTCAGGATTCCAGATTTCCTCGTCGTGTTTCTCGTCGGCCTGTTTTGTGACGAGAAAATGGTTCGTGTGTATGCTTTTACGACTCTTCCAAAAGCGCGCATGCTCACAAGCAACCATGAGACGGGAGCGCATCTTCTGGTAAAACAAGCCTTCATAATGGAAAGAGCATATTCGTCACGCTCAAAAATATTTCATCGTTTAAATGTTCTGCATTGAAATCTTCGTTAGAATGTTACATTAATCAAAACGAGTGACCTTCTTTTGCTGCTGATATTCACACAGAGTTATGCCTTATTTTTAACCTTTTTCATGCTGCTCTTTATAAGATTTATGTGTATTATATCGTGCAAGTTTTTAGGAATAATTTAAATGGTTAGATTTTTCAAAATGATGTTAATTCTAATTTCTCAATGTTTTGATAGCGATCTCCCATTTAATTTTGGAATCTATATTATTTAAATTTCACACCATGTTTTTGTGCTAATCAGATTTAGTTATTCTTTTGGGGGGGTGATATCTGTGCCTTTTATTGTCAGTCAAATGTATCTGCTTACTCCAAAGCTTGATTTTGTTTATTTAAAAATACACATAGTCAAGTATGAACTTAAACAAAAAACACATTTATTCATGTTTATAAATTAAATAAAGAGAAGGCAGCGCTGGAGAAGCTGCTGCCATTTGTGCATCCCAGGGACCCCAGAGCACACAGCAACCCTGTGTGGACACTAAAATTGGGAGCTTGAGAAGGCCCACATTTCTGAACACAATCTGATGCTGGCCTCCCAGAGGTCAGGAACAGCAGCAGGTGAGATATATGTCCCAAGTGTGTGGTACTACAACAGGCTGCCTTCTGTCCGACCACAATGAAGCAAGGCCATCACTTCCTCTTCTTCCTGGCAACCTTCCCTGCAGCCTTTCCTGAAGCCTTTCCTGAAGCCTTTCCTGCAGCCTTTCCTGCAGCCTTCCTTCTTCGTTTGGCTGGAGGCTGGCCCACTGGAGGGGTACTCCTGTCAGGAGGAGGAGGTGGAGGTGTAGCAGAAGGGGGTGGGGCAGAAGAAGAAGGTGGAGGTGTAGCAGAAGGGGGTGGGGCAGAAGAAGAAGGTGGAGGTGTAGCAGAAGGGGGTGGGGCAGAAGGTGGAGGTGGAGGTGTAGCAGAAGGGGGTGGGGCAGAAGGTGGAGGTGTAGCAGAAGGGGGTGGGGCAGAAGGTGGAGGTGTAGCAGAAGGGGGTGGGGCAGAAGGTGGAGGTGTAGCAGAAGGGGGTGGGGCAGAAGGTGGAGGTGTAGCAGAAGGGGATGGGGCAGAAGGTGGAGGTGTAGCAGAAGGGGTGGGGCAGAAGGTGGAGGTGTAGCAGAAGGGGGTGGGGCAGAAGAGGAAGGTGGAGGTGGAGGTTGAGGTTGGGTCAGTTGGGCCACCTCACATATGGCGGTATTGGGTGTAATTTTCTCCATAACCCCCTTGTTGAGCAAGGTGATGAGCAGGGGCTCGCATAGGAGGCGTTGCTCCATGCTCATCACCTTGAACTTAGCCTCCACTAGGCCGGCAATGGCCTCTTCAGGGGATGTGGGCTCCTTGAGGGTGGCATGGGCCTCTTTAATAAGGGCCATTGCTGCCTCACTGGTGGTCCTGTCCCTCCTGCCTCTTTTGTGAAGGCGGATGGGAGGCACCTGGGATCTGGTGCTTCTCCTTTGCCCTGCCACCTCCTGTCTGCCACTGGGCCCTGCCACCTCCTGGCTGACACTGGGCCCTGCCACCTCCTGGCTGCCACTGGGCCCTGCCACCTCCTGGCTGCCACTGGGCCCTTCCTCCTCCTGCCTGACAGTTTCCAGACCCTCCTCCTGGCTGATTTCATCCTGTGTATGAAAAAGGAACATAGTTTAATATGTTGGTTTAATCTTTGCATCAAACTTTGTAATCCTGATGGAAGCAATTAGAATGTAAATGCATAAATCCTTGCTTTAAATTTACCACTACATCAGCTTGACTATTTACCACACAATTAAGTGCAGAATAATGTCTACAGATCTTGATTTCACTTGTGGAATACAAAATAATGTATGTTTCTCATCCTGACATATTTGTCAAACATTAATTTTATCCCAATACATTTTCAGTTAATACTATACCTGGCTCCAGATGGCCAAATCAGGATCATCCAGGATGGCTGCCTCCTCTTGCTCCAGAGAAGGCTCAGGTTGGCTGCAGGGAAGTCTGGGGGGAAGAGTGGAGAGTGATGGCCTTGTCTCAATGTGGTCATCCAGGAAGGACATCCTGTTGTAGTACCACAAAATCGGGACATAAACATCATCTGCTGCTGCTCCTGACCTCTGAGAAGCCAGCACCTTAGAGCGTTCAGTCCTGTAGGTACCTCTCAAGCTCCCAATTTTAGTGTCCACTTGTTTTGCTGTGGCTGTGGGCACCTTGGTATGCACAAATGGGAGCAGCTTCTCCAGCGCTGCTTTTCTCACCCCTTTTTTTTATGGATGGGGTTTTTCGTCTCCCACAGAGCCGGCAGCTCCCTTACCCGGTCAATAAATTCCGCCAGGAACTCTTTGTCGCTAATAAAGACATTCATATTGTATCTGCAAGTAAAATAAATTATATTTAAATAATGTGAGGCAAACAGTCTAACCTCCTTAACATCCTAGTCACCATATATATCCTCCAACAATCTCAAGACAGTATAGGCCAACAATTTTTACAAGTCACAAAATCACATACCTTCGTTCGCACGTCCGTCACTTGAACTCCTCTCTCCGCACACCGAACGTACTATAGTCACATGTGTGTTTGCTATATACACACCACGCATGCGTCAAAATTCGAACACGTCACTCCGCACACGTCGCCCGCCCATGACGTTCTAACTTACATCTTTTCCCCACCCCTTCTCTTTCGGCGCGCAGACAGATATGGCGGAGTTACAGCAGGTGTCTGATAATTCCGCAACTAGCGAGGAGACAAGCCCGGAGACCGAGGACACGTCACGATCAAGGAGGAGATTCAAGGCATCGAATATGTCTTTGGCGGAGATGGCGGAGATGGTGGACATCTTGGTCAAGGCTGATTATGATGCCAAGCATGGGCCGTATAGCAAACCAAATAGAAGGAAGGCCAAAATCCTCACTAAAGTTGTGAAGAGTCTGAGGGCGAAGTTCGTGGTGAAACGCTCAAATGAGCAGCTCAGAAAGAGGTGGTCAGACCTCAAACTGAGGGAGCCAGACCAGTTGAGGATCATAAAGAGGATGCTCGCTAAAAGTAAGTAAAATGACGACGTTTCTGCTATTAATATTTTTATAAACTGACATGTTTTTTTTTTTTAATCATATTGGACTCCCTTCCAAAATGTAATATTTTGAACTAGGTTTGGCACAGTAATCGTTCGTTACGTTACCGACACTTCGTTCGGCCACTATCCGCGGTTTTGGCTTATTTAAGAGCCACAAAAGTAATTAGACATCTGGCATTTTTGATCAAGTATTGTGGATAATTTTTAAGTCTAGATGATGTGTTTGTAAAGAGAATGAAATGCAAACTTTAATCAGTGTAAAGGACACTCAGCAGCTGCTTCCACATCTGTACTTTGGAGCACTATAGTGTGGGCCAACAGACCCGCCTTTTTTGGGTGTCCCACACAGGTGCATCAGAGAATTTTTGTGGTGCCTACATGTCCAAAAAATTACATCCAAATGTGAATACTAAACATATTTGGGGTCATAAATAATGCATTCTTCTTTAAATTCTGCACAAACACACACTTGTACCCCACTTCCAAACAATTTAGCCTGTTTTTAGTTTAACAAGGAGATTTACAGTGTGATAAATAGACCTTTGGTTTTATTCTCATAGGGGAGAGAAGACTGGGAGGAGGACACTCCAGGGAGCACATGCACCCCACAACTTCCAAACAACACCAAACTCCCAAAGACCCACAACCGAAAGATGTGCAGGAAGTTGAGGTGGAGGAAGGAGAAGTGCAGGAAGGAGAGGTGGATGACGTTGTGGATCTGGTCACCACAACAGGTCAGTATCTGACACCACAGCTTAAGGTAAGCGAGGTAGGCCTGCAGAGTTTTATTAATTTTTTTTTTTGGTTTTTAGGGGATGTAAATGTTGTGAAGGATAGCACACGGTTCTCTGCTGACAGTGCCCTCCGCCTCATCCAGCAAGTGATGGAATGTAGCACGGAACTGGACCTAATTAAACAAAGAATCCATGTGATGGAACAAACATTTAAAGACATTCTCGATGTTTTGGGGAGAATTCAATAAGCCATCCAAACACATTTGTTTTTACATGTTTGTTTTTCTAATTTTTTCTAATTTTTTGAGTAACAAACCAGGCAAAAATTGAATATGCACACAGTGTGTGAACATGTGCTATCTGCCATCAGTGAATATCCATGTACGTCTTTTGTGGGTGCAACCCCTTCCTCGTATCAAAAGTCGGTGAACTGAGGAAGGGGATGCACCCCCAAAACACGTCCATTGATCACCCCTGATGGCAGATAGCACATGTTGACAATAGGGATCAGGATTGTAAACTTCCTATATGAAAAAAATAAAAAATGTGTGCATATTCAATTTTTGGCTGGGCAAGGGGTGGCAGGACCCCATATTAGGACGGGCACATAGAGACATAGTTTGTGTAAGTGAATGTCTCCGATTGCTCAGAGGTATCCAATGTTGTAATTTTTGAAATGCAACTGATATTTTTGTATTTTCATAAGCCAAAAATTGCCGGGTTGTGGCCAGGCCAACCCCAAAGTAAAAAAAAAAAAAAAAAAAATTAAAGAGAATGTGCACAGAGTAAAATATTTGACCACAAACAACGTGTAGCTTCTTTTTATAATACCCTCTAAGCTTATTTGGTTCTTTTGTAAGGTAACATAGTGAAATGGTTGTTATTTACTAAAGTAAAATACACTTGCCACTACAAATGCACAAAGACAAACTAGGAGACAGGAAATAACAAATACCGTATATACTCGAGTATAAGCCGAGTTTTTAAGCACAATTTTTTGTGCTGAAAATGCCCCCCTCGGCTTATACTCGAGTCACCTTTTTGCGCCTGATCTCCCGGACTTTGGGGAGCCGGTACCGGCCGGCTGTAGGTCCCTTGGACCCCAAACTTGGCACACATATAGCTCCACTCTTCCTCTACAAGTGTGCAAAGTTTCTTGTCCGGGGGACCTACGGCTGGGGAGCACCGATTTTTCAAAACTAGGCACCCCTTCCATAGACTCCCATGTTAAACGGTAATTTCTCTGGTGACTTTGGGGACCCGGTACCGGCCGGCTGTAGGTCCTCTGGACCCCAAACTTGGCACAAATGTAGCCTCACTCTTCCTCTACAAGTTTGCAAAGTTTCTTGTCCGGGGGACTTATGGCCGGGGAGCACCGATTTTTCAAACCCGGGCACCCCCTCCATAGACTCCGATGTTAAACGTCAGACTAGTCATGGACACAGTGAGGCATGGACACAATGAGGCAAAGTGAGGCACACCCTAGGCTTATACTCGAGTCAATAAGTTTTCCCAGTTTTTGTGGTAAAATTAGGTGCCTCGGCTTATATTCGGGTCGGCTTATACTCGAGTATATACGGTAATTAAAGGTTTCAACAAGATTTTTATTGGGATACTTAGACATAGGCTGGCATAGGAATTGCCCCCCTACCCGTGAAATACTCCATGTATTTGTCCCGAACCACACGGGCATTTTGGGGGGGGCAAGCCAAGACGGGCAGATTCCAGGCCTGGAAGGGGATTTGCAGGGGAAAGTCCAGCCTCTGGCAAAACTGAGGCCATATAGGAATTTGATTTTTGGCTCAGAAAGTTGTGTAGCACACAGCAGCATAACACTACATAGTTTATTTTGTAGTCCGCCAAGTGGATGGAAGTCATAAAAAGGCGGAACCGGCTGGCCATTATGCCAAAGGCATTTTCAACGACTCTTCGGCCCCTGGCCAGCCGGTAATTGAACACACTCTTCTCTGGGGTCAGGGTCCTCTGTGGAAATGGCCTCATAAGATGCCGTCCGAGTCCGAAGGCTTCATCAGCCAAGAAAACAAAGGGGAGTCCTTCAATATTCCCTGCATCCGGTGGCAATGCAAGGTCGTCACTCTGGAGACGGAGGGCAAACTCCATCTGGATGAAGGATCCCCCATCGGACATCCGGCCATTCTTCCCTACATCAACATAGAGGAATTCATACCGTGCTGACACCACCGCCATCAGCACAATGCTATGAAACCCCTTGTAGTTGTAGTAGTAGGACCCAGAATGGGGTGGCGGCACGATGCGGACGTGCTTCCCGTCTATGGCACCACTGCAGTTGGGGAAGTCCCACCGCGTGGCAAACTCCGATGCCACAGTCTGCCATTCCTGTGGCGTGGAAGGAAGCTGTGGAGTGAAACAAGATGAAATAATATTAGAAAACCAAAGTCATACATTACAAGGAAATTCTATCCCAAAAAATTAGAGACCAACATCAATCTAATTATACGTTTATAAGGTGTGTAAAAAAAGGATAATGGAAGGCTCATTTATCATATTCATCACCCCCTCTGATGGGCCATTACTAAATTATTTTCGGGGGGGGCGAGATGTGTTTGGCCACAGGATAGCATTGCAGTGGCGGTACGTCCAGAGTGGGCGCTGGAGCACTGCCCCCTCTCTCCTGTGCCCATCACTCAGAACAATACATAGGTTCATGCGTTGCATGAACCTATGTATTGTCTATGCCGCACACTATTCAGGTGGATGGCCTCTTGTAAAGCGACCGACATATGAATCATTGCGGCATTTAGGGGGTTAAAATTGCAGAGCAGAAACAGGTAGTAAAATAGTCTTGCAAATTACAACCTGAGGGATGTAATTGGCTTCCTATAAGAAAAATCGGGGACGCAGGGAGGGGGGCATTCCTTGGGTAAACACTGACAGGCTGCTCTGCCAATCATGTTCACCAAGTCTGTTTAATGGTAACATGATTGGCTGATGCAACATGAAGGGAAGGAGAAGACATCAAGGACAGAAGAAGGATGGCGCTGACCACAAGAAGGTAAGTGCAGGGCTGGGGGGAAACTGGCTGCATTAGAGGGGACTAAATGGCTGCATTTGAGGGAACAAAATGGCTGCATTGGAGGGGACAACTGGGGGCGTTTATTAGGCAACAGAGCAAAAAAGGAGGAAGTTTATTTCCTAAATTGGGGTTTGAACCCCCCAACATTTGGAGCAACAGGCGCCCCTGCTGGAAAAGTAAGTGAAGGGAAATATTTAGGGAGGAGAAAAAAGGGGCAATCTAAAGCTTCCAACATGCATGGGGACAAAGGGGACATTCTCAGCATATTACAATCATGGTAATTAGGGAAGGATGAAAGAAATACAATACATTAGCATACATGTAATACCTAAAATGTGATGTTAAGGGAGCAAACTTACCCTAATATAGTCCTCCTGCAGGACTTGGATGATGGCAGAACAGGTGTCTGGGATTATGAGGCCCAGAGCCTGGGGGGAGATGCCTGTGGTGAACTTCAAGTCCTGAAGACTTCTCCCTGTCGCCAGGTAACCCAACGTGGCGATGAGCCTCTGCTCAGCACTGATGGCTTCCCGCATAACGGTGTCCTTCCTGGTAATATAGGGGGACACCAAAGCCAACAGTTCCTGAAAAACGGGGTCAGACATCCTCAAAAAATTCCTGTAGTCCTCAGGATTATTCTCGACGATCTCCCGCAGCAGAGGCATGTGGCAGAATTGGTCCCGCTGGAGCAACCAATTATTGGTCCATGAACTCCTCCTCACACCATTCATGGACTGGTCTTGGTCCAAAACAAGCAGACCAACACCAAGCGCACGCACAGCACGAACTCGACGACGAGAACGTCCAGGCAACATGGCTAGGAAACGGTCGTCTAATCAGAACGTACAGAACAGAACGCACTTTAGAACAGCAAGGCCTATGAATAACGAACTGAAAATCAGAAACGAACAGGCAAGAACGCACTGTAAAACAGATACAACCTGCCTAGACGCCCTGAAAGTCAAGATACGAACCCACAAGCACAAACTGAACGGCAGAAAACGATCTGAAAAGTACGAAGACTGAAAAGCGCGAATCGTCTCTTCCCAAACTTTTACTTCACACGCGGTAACACGAGATCAGCAAAAGCAGCCCAAGGGGTGGCGCCAAGAAAAAAGATCTTCCCCTTTATAGTGCTGTCGTACGTGCTGGACGTGAGCGCGGAGAACAACGAGGAAATTGGGAAATGACAGTGTGTACGCATAGAAAGCTTGACGAGAAAATCGACAAGCTTAACAAGAATCTCGTAGAAAAAAACGACGTGTTTTTTACGACGAGAAACTCGGTCGTGTGTACGAGGCCTCACACTCTTTTCTCTTTTCCTTTTCTTCTTCTGGAACATGCCTTTTTGTTAATGTGCACCCTTCACTGCGTTTGAATAGTTCCTGACTTTATCATATGCCTAAGACCCCTTCCACACTGAGGCACTTTGCAGGCGCTAAAACACTAAAAATAGAGCCTGCAAAGCGCCCTGAAAGAGCGGCTCCATTCACTCCAGTGTGAAAGTCCGAGGGCTTTCACACTGGAGCGGTGCGCTGGCAGGACGGTAAAAAAAGTCCTGCTAGCTGCATCTTTGAGGCGCTGTAGGAGTGGTGAATACAACGCTCCTAAAGAGTCCCTGCCCATTGAAATCAATGGGCAGCGCCGCCGAACCGCCGGTAAAGCGTCGCTGCACACTGCATGGTTTAAATGCTTATTTGAGTGGAGGGAAAGGAATAGGTACAAATATTTACCTTACTCCTTACTCCCTTAGGCTTTCTCCTGTCCATGTGACTGATCCCCCTAAGTGACTTCACTTCCCGGCCTGGTTGGTTACAGCTCTCTGTGCTCATCATGTACGAGCAGAACCAGCAGTCATGCATTGTACAGGATGATGGCAAAAGCCCCCCCACATTCTAGTGTAGCACCCTATTAGGTAGGTGCTAAAGAGAGAGCATCGTTTTGGGTTTTTCTGCATACCAGGAAGCCTGTTAGGTAAATTTAGATGTTCTCTGCCTATCAGGGAGCAGTAATTCATTGATAGGGTCTGCTCATTGTGCTCAGGTGCTGCTCATGATGTCTATTTGTTTCACACTGGTAGGATGAGGCATATTGTACAGTGGGAGGAAACCTGACAAATGGGAGCATAGGCAACCCCGGGGGAGGGGGCTTCTGCCACTCCTCTGTAAAGGCTGCCATGTGGCCTCAGGTGGTCAATCTGAGGGCAATAATTGAGGAAGCTGCACCCCAGATGTCCTGTATAGCTGACTAGGAGGGAGACGTGCCTAGAAGGATCTGTCCTGCTTACAGTGAGTACAGGCCTGTGTCTAGGGCCTGTTCTGTGAGGGCCTTCCCTTCAGGTTAGTGAAGTCAGTGGAACGGTTGTGTCAGCTAAAGAGGATACTAGTGAGTGCCCTGAAGAAAAGTATGCATTGAGTCTGCTGCCAGAGCAAGCAAAGGACGTATCTTCCTACACTGCTATAGTGTGGACCAGCAGGGCATCTGCTATCCGGATTCATTCAATGGGGTCAAGTGAGAGCTGTCTTCATCTGTGCATAGTTCAATTTGGACGATCCCACTAATCACTTCTCTTATCCAAGTTTTACCAAAAAAACAAACAAAAAAAAAACACCCTAGACTGATCACTGGATATTGAGTGGAAGAGTGTGAAAATACCTAAGTGTCTGGCTGCAGGAAAATCAGAGGGAGGCCCAGGGAAGACTATACTCAGCAACCCCTATGGGGGCAGTGCTACATTTGGGGGCATCGGTCCAGGATCATCCCCTAATTTATCGCAGCCAAATAAAGAACCAGGAAACGCCATGTCTTGTAGTGAAGATGGCAGGATTGTGGTTGAAGAAAGGTTGTGCTATACTATGGAGCAAAATATCTGCTTTACAGTCACCAGTGCAAGCATACTTTCAAGTTATGGTCAAGGAAGAGTTAACTCAGGACCCGAGAATCGGCGCATCAGGGATTGTGACAGTATACATAGAGGAAAATGTCTGCTATACAGCCGGTAGTAGCAGAATGTTTCTCAGCAGTAGCAGGGAAGGAGTTCGATTAGCACATGGGAAAAGGAATGTGGCCGATACTCAAGTGGAGACAGATGAAGCGGATGTTTGTGTATCTGTGGCAGGGGACACCATATGCTTTACAGTGCAGTTTGTGTATGCTGAACAGGGTTTATGTGGCAGCAGCGAAAGAGTCACTTTACCATGTGGGAAAGAGTGTGCCAGAGAGATCTGCCCAGCAGGAGGAGCCACCGCAAGAGAGTCAGCTAGTCTGGGGATGTGGGTGGAGTCGCTGCATACGGGCCACCAATCCTGTGAGTGGGAGGGAGCTGTGATGTCACTTCCGCCACTGGGTGCAGCTGAGAAGAAGACACGTGAGGGGATCAGCAAGATGGCAGATGTCAGAGTGAGCCGGAGCTCAGGGGCTGCTCCACATGTTGGTGGAGAGCCTGCAGAGCAGACTGACATGCAGAACTCCATGCTGCTGGACACTGGAGTCCGGTTGATACCCCTAGGTAGTCTAGCGCTGTGCAGCAAAGGAGCATCTTTGACTGGTATGTGGCAGATGCCAGACTGCGACAGTGAGGCTGTGCGCTTGGGGTTAGTGTGGGCACTGTGGAGAGCTGCTGCTAAGACTGGAGCCAAGTGACTATCAGCCCAAAAGATTACATGTGAATTGGGAGACAGGGACTACTTCTGAGGCGTTGACACCTATTGTTGCTATCCCTTTTGGAAGAGGCAGAGGAGTCCTGAGGGCACCGTCGGGGCCGGGACCGTTGGTGCACACCCATATCACTGCTGCCCCTCCTCTGTACAGGCTGCCATGCGGCCTCAGGTGGTCAACCTGAGGGCCAGAATTGAGGAAGCTGCAACCCAGATGTTCTGTAGAGCTGACTAGGAGGGAGATGCGCCTAGAAGGTAGTACTGGTCCTAGTTACAGTGAGTAGAGACCTGCGTCTAGGGGCCTGTTCTGTGAGGTCAGTGGAATGGGTGTCAGCTAACGGGGATACTAGAGAGTGCCCTGAAGAAAAGTATTTATTGAGTCTGCTGCCAGAGCAAGCAAAGGACTTATCTTCCCACACTGCTATAGTGTGGTCCAACAGTGCATCTGCTATCCAGATTGATTAAATGGGGTCAAGTGAGAGCTGCCCTCATCTGTGCATAGTTTAAGTTAATATCCCACTAATCCCTTCTCCTATCCAAGTTATACCAATAAAATACACAAAAACCCAAACACCCTAGACTGATCAATGGATAATGAGTGGAACAGTGTGCGGGTGATAGTGTGAAAATACCCAAGTGTCTGGCTGCAGGAAAATCAAAGGGAGGCCCAGGGAAGACTATACTCAGCAACCCCTACAGGGGCAGTGCTACACTAGGATAGACAATGGGGGGAAGTGGCAGCTTCTGGGGGAACAAGGAATAAGGTAAGCATTTATACATATTATTTTTCCTCTACCTAATGAGCAATTAACCCATTCAGTGCGGTGGGAACTCAACTGCATGGGTAAACTCGACAACATTCAGGATTTGGACTTAAAAGGCATACAGTTGTTCACCATTACCAAAAAACTGCCTACGCAGATAAGTGTCAGTGTCAGTGAATAAAAACAAACTGTGCAGTTTTGACCGAAGTTGAATAATGAATAAATGGGGGTCATATCAACCCAGAGTGGTACTGGGGATACAATATATTGTAGAAAATGCCACGCCCCAAAAATCATAAATTGGAATAGTTTGATAGGCAGATGGACTTTATGGGCACAACAGTTGATTACAATTTCTCAAGTTTTATTAAAATTAATAATATAAAATTAACACACAGTTCAAATTAATAGTATAATACAACCATTCATAATGGATATTTATGACAATAGAACACACCACCCAATAACCAGTAGACAATAATGAAAATTATATTGAGCTAAATGACACCAAGGCCATCTCCTACAGTATGTTGGATATCAATGAAAAGGATTGTTATTGATTGGCGGTGTATCATAGGTAGTTCATTCCTAAACCGGACATGTTGTGCGATATTGATCGCTTCTTCAGGAGTTTTTGAAATGTCTATAAGTAAAAAAATACATAACATAAAAACACAGAAAATTATGCAAAACAAGAGAACATATATATTTGGTCAGCTGTTCCAGGAAACCACATGACCCACCACAACATCCCAGGAAATAGGAGAAATAAGAAACATAGGTAAGAGTAAGTGAGAACAAATCTCCCCTATATATGCAACCAGCCAAGAATAAAATCAAAAAATATTAAAAATGCAGAGGCCTAGAGAGATGTGCAACCTAATCGGTAACAAATAGACTGTCGGTCACTTACATAAGATGAAAAAAGATTTCAGGACACAACGGAGGATGCAGTTAGTCAAAACCCAGCAGTATCAAGGATTAAGCCTCAAGTTTTTTGAAGAGCTGAATCTAGATGGATATATAGATCAATCATGAAAATGTATCTAGATACACAAGATATATATACACACCATATCTGAAACGGTATGGTAATGTTGGATAGCGGAAATGGCAAAGGCAGGCTTACCTATAAGAGAACAGAGTAAACAGCCCCAGTGCAGAACCAGATATTTGTACTTGAAACCCCAAGCTAAGGGGAAAGAAGACTGGTATATAACAAAATGTTCTGACACTGACAATTCCTAATGTGCTGTCACCAGGTCCAGTTTGACAAGACTCCAAGGTAGAATAAAGGTATACCAGAATATAGCTACAAAAGGGAAGGACAATAGGACATATAACAATATGTCAGAAATGATACTACATAGTAACCAGTTTGCAGATTAATTAAACAAGGACACCAACAAGATTATGGCCAAAGAAACCAATATAATTCCAATGTAAACACATATCTTGCAGCTGACACTTCTAATTGTACCTCCGTTTGTGGGTAGCAGCCCTCTAAATCAAAGAGATGCCTGCACAATGAGCAATCCTAGTTCCTCTGTTTAAAAGGGCTGTAATTGGCGCCAAAATCGCATCATTGTAAACGCCGCCAGCTTCGTGCCTCCTGTAGGCTGAGCGTCATAGGAGAGAGTCCTAGAACAACTAGCCTATCAGACGGTAGGCTGGGCGGTGACATCACGCGTGTGTGTATGTGTAACCTAGAAACCCGCTCATCCTAATGAGAGAGACAGCGGGAAGCATTGGAGGGATGGCATGCTGACGACGCATGCGCATAACTATTACAACAGATGACCGCGGCAGCAAGACGACACACAGGCCTATTAGGGGGCAGGGAAGCAGACGAAGTTGAATAATGTCCTTGCTATAGGTGTAAGTCATTTACTTGACTCATGAACCCTGGCTGAAAGATTACAAGAGGTTGCATTTCCCTGCCATGTTACTAGGATGTTGCTAAGGCACACCCAGTTGTTACTGTTCACAGCCACCATCACAGGAGTAAGCTCTTTCTCTGATACACATACACTTTCTTCTCCCTGATGCAGAAGTACAGTGTTGGAGAGCTCGCTCCTGTGATATTGGATATGAGCAGTAAAAGCTGGGTGTGTCTTAGCAACAAAGCTGAACAGGGAGATGGAATCTCTGGGAGTATTTCAGTCAGGCTTCATGAGGTAAGTAAATGGCCTCCACCTACAACAAGGACACTATTCAACTTTGGTCAAAGCTTCACAGTTTGTTTCTATCTACAGATGCCCCTTACCTGCATAGGCAGTTTTTATTTGTTAAAGCTGAACTATGTTTTTAAAGATAAAGCACTAGGTGTTAAGGCTGAGATGAAATTTATTAACTCTAGTGCCCGGTACACACGATCTGATTTTCCATCGGAAAAACCTTGGATGGTTTTTCCGACAGAATTCCGCTCAAGCTTGGCTTGCATACACACAGTCACACAAAAGTTCTCGGAACTTTCGAACGTCAAGAACGCGGTGACGTACAACACTACGACGAGCCGAGAAAATGAAGTTCAATGCTTCCGAGTATGAATCGAATTGTTTTGGAATTTTGTACGTCGGAATTGCTACAGACGATCGGATTTTCCGATAGGATTTTTTTCCGTCTGAAAATTTGAGAACCAGCTCTCAATCTTTTGCTGGTGGAAATTCCAACAGCAAAAGTCCGATGGTGCATACACACGGTCAGAATTTCCGACCAAAAGTTCACATCGGACTTTTGCTGGTGGAATTTCCGACCGTGTGTACGCGGCATTAGAGTTAGGTTAAGAGTTGAAATTCCAGTTTTGTGGGGAGGTTATGGTTAATAGTAGGGGTTAAGCTTTTGAGTCTAGGTGGTACATTTTAGGGTCAGAATGAAGCTGATGTTACACTGGTGATTTTGTAGCAGCAATTTGTAGTAGCTTCAGCATCACTCTCCATAATGTCACTGCAGTAAAGGAAATGTAGCACCCACTACCTTTTAGTAGGTGCTAAAATAGTGTTTTTGTGTCTCAGGTTCTGGTACAGGCAAATTTAGGCAAAGCCTGTGCATTATGCTATGCCTGTTTGTTTTGATCTGGGACTGGGAGTGTTTTAGTACAGTAGTGGGTGTGGCCACTTGTGCTCAGACTCAGAGACACCTCCCCTGGTTTTCAGTCAGTAAGTTCTGAAAAAGGGGTTGGACTTGAGGTTCTGAGTGACAGGCAGCTTGTGTAGGAACTCTGACCAATCTCCAACTAGGATTGGCAGGGGCGGGCCTCCTATGTAAGCTGAGGTAACATGCCACTGGGGAGGAGTTATGAGAGGAAAGAAGATGGAGCAGTAGTGTTTCTGTGTGGAGGCCCCCGGCTCGGGGCCTGGGGCCTACCACGTGCTGAGGAGAAGTCCCAGTGAGGACCGTTCTTCTTCAACACTGCAGAGGAGGAATTAAGAATAAAGAGAAAGGAGTTTGGAACTGTTATTTCTGGACTGTGCGGTTGAACCACGTTTCCTCTATGGACCAGGGACCATGGAGAAGGTCAGTGGGCACACTACAGCAAGTGATGGAACCGGAGGAATCTATAAATTTAGTGCGGATTGCTGTGTCCGGGGAACTCAGCTTCTGCAGTACTGGACTATCTGGGCCTAGTAGTCCATCAGTTGCCATATGCGGTTAAGGTACTGGGTCTTCGGGGGGAGGTGTGTGGCGACACTTCTTACGCAGTACCAGCATTTGAGTAACTGTCCATATGCTGAAGAGTTATTCAGAGTGACTCTTCATAGGAAAGTAGGAAATTCAGGAACAATTTATAGCCAAGGCTTTACTCAGGAATATTAAAGTAATATTCCACAGGAGTCAATGCAGCAGTCAAGGAGCGATAGTCTGCAGTGACTCAACACAATAGACTGTAGGTCTTTTATGTGTCTTATCTTCAGAATTTAAACTACCAATGTGCCAAGATGTATGGGCATCCCATGTCATTATATCCTTTCCTACTCCACCCAAGTTAATCCTGCAATAAAAATACCGCAAGGTAAAGCAAGTGACTTTTTTCATTGTGTCTCAAAAATGGATGAATGGATGGTCAGACAACAGGGTGATGTGTGGATCTTCTGAACTCGTGCAAGTTTCTACAGAAAGATCAGTGAAAACCTAAGCAATTTGTAGCTTAATCACAGAACGACTGATTTTTTGCAGCATTTGGAGCTAACTACAGAACTTTCAGCTTCAGTGTCTACTGCGATTACAGTAGATAAGTCTTCTTGATACTAGTAAAACGTACGGCCAGAGAGCTATAGCACAGTTTTACAGTGTGCTCGGTTTAGAGATAGAGGATTTTTTTTCCATAGTTATCTGAGAAACTTGTACAAGATTTTTGTGTCATATCAGTTCCTTGTCACTGTCATTAATGTGGAGTCTAGTTCACAAATATTCTCTTTTGAGCTTTTCCTTTGTTCTTTGAATTTATTAAAAACTTTCAAGTTGTTTTTAGTCTTCTGTGATTTTCATCAGGGTCTTTATCTGTTGCCAAAAAATGTGACT
This sequence comes from Rana muscosa, assembly GCA_029206835.1. Classification (NCBI taxonomy): domain Eukaryota; kingdom Metazoa; phylum Chordata; class Amphibia; order Anura; family Ranidae; genus Rana; species Rana muscosa. The sequence continues at coordinate 1,061,827,736 of CM055116.1, forward strand.
TACCTTTTACAATGTTAATAAGGTAGTCTGAATGTGGGATATTTTTCCTGATTAATATAAATTATTTAGTTTAAGAAATATGGTATTATAATGAACTAAACGTATTTTCATGCCATATTTAATTGCAATTAGACTGTATTTTATTTTACACATGAAAACCTATAAAAATGTAGTTTGCATTGGTTTATGATGCTCAGAATCTGAAATTTGCTTGATTATATATTTGCGAAAGCTGGTATTTTTGACATAAATTAAAATACATGAATGCATTGTAGTAGCTGGTTTTCCTTTCCCATAATTTTTAATTCAAAGTCCACATGCAGTAGGTTCCCCCTATTTACTATTTTCAAAGTGAACGTTTACTATACTTTACTAAAGGTGCACAGGCTGTTCATTTAGCATCCACAATGAGTAAACAGTATATTTAAGACATTTAGCATGGGAAAGGTTTAGAACTCCTGTCAAATTTGTGTTGCTGTATGTGTCCATGCTGGGAAGATTTCCCCGTCACGTCTTGTCTATTTGAGTTTCTCAGCTGTCTCTAATCACATGACACAACAACAATGCTCCTATAACTTAGGTACCATGTCATCCTTTTATTCTAGCTTTTATTTTAGGTCACAGCCTGGTAAGTTGTAATATGGTTGAAATAGTTGAAATATATCTTAAAATATATCTTTAAATTAAAATGTTCAAAATCACAGAGCAAGCTCATTTAAATACGTTCCCCCTATTTACTATTTTCAAAGTGAACGTTTACTATACTTTACTAAAGGTTAGGGATGAGCTTCGTGTTCGAGTCGAACATACGTTCGACTCGAACATCGGCTGTTCGATCGTTCGACGAAGATCGAACGATTTGGGCCGTTTGCGCCAAATTCGAGTGACCCGAATGGCCCACAATGCACTACGCCATCGCAGTGTCATCCAGGCGCTGTGATTGGCCAAGCATGCACTGTGACCCCGCATGCTTGGCCAATCACAGCGCCGGCAGCGAGGAGAGCAATGATTGGCCACAGGCAGGATTCCTGTGGCCAATTATTGCTGAGGGGGTTTAGTACACGCCCCACACTATAAAAGGCCACCAGCGCGGCGGCCTTGTGTAGTGTGTTCCGGAGCAGGGAAAGAGAAGCATAGGCAGGGACAGTGTCATTTTTTTTCCTTTACTAATCCTGGATTTCTTGTGTTTAGGGACAAATAAGGATAGGTAGGGAGAGTCAGTGTGTTATTCTGTGCTAAACCTTGTTTGTAGGGACAGAGAGGTACAGTGAGGGAAAGTGTCAGTGTGCTATTCTGTTCTAAACCAATCTTGCTGAACCATATTTGAAATCCTTGAGTTTAGGGACAGAGAGGTACAGTGAGGGAAAGTGTCAGTGTGCTATTCTGTTCTAAACCAATCTTGCTGAACCATATTTGAAATCCTTGAGCTTAGGGACAGAGAAGGACACTCGTGGAAACTATCAGTGTGCTATTCTGTGCTAAATCTTGTTTGTAGGGACAGAGAAGGACAGTGAGTGAAACTGACAGTGTGCTATTCTGTTCTAAACCAATCTTGCTGAACCATATTTGAAATCCTTGAGTTTAGGGACAGAGAAGGACACTCGTGGAAACTATCAGTGTGCTATTCTGTGCTAAATCTTGTTTGTAGGGACAGAGAAGGACAGTGAGTGAAACTGACAGTGTGCTATTCTGTTCTAAACCAATCTTGCTGAACCATATTTGAAATCCTTGAGTTTAGGGACAGAGAAGGACACTCGTGGAAACTATCAGTGTGCTACTCTGTGCTAAATCTTGTTTGCAGGGACAGAGAAGGACAGTGAGTGAAACTGACAGTGTGCTATTCTGTTCTAAACCAATCTTGCTGAACCATATTTGAAATCCTTGAGTTTAGGGACAGAGAGGTACAGTGAGGGAAAGTGTCAGTGAGCTATTCTGTTCTGAACCAATCTTGCTGAACCATATTTGAAATCCTTGAGTTTAGGGACAGAGAAGCACACTCGTCGAAACTATCAGTGTGCTATTCTGTGCTAAATCTTGTTTGTAGGGACAGAGAAGGACAGTGAGTGAAACTGACAGTGTGCTATTCTGTTCTAAACCAATCTTGCTGAACCATATTTGAAATCCTTGAGTTTAGGGACAGAGAAGGACACTCGTGGAAACTATCAGTGTGCTATTCTGTGGTAAATCTTGTTTGTAGGGACAGAGAAGGACAGTGAGTGAAACTGACAGTGTGCTATTCTGTTCTAAACCAATCTTGCTGAACCATATTTGAAATCCTTGAGTTTAGGGACAGAGAGGTACAGTGAGGGAAAGTGTCAGTGAGCTATTCTGTTCTAAACCAATCTTGCTGAACCATATTTGAAATCCTTGAGTTTAGGGACAGAGAAGGACACTCGTGGAAACTATCAGTGTGCTATTCTGTGCTAAATCTTGTTTGTAGTGACAGAGAAGGACAGTGAGTGAAACTGACAGTGTGATATTCTGTTCTAAACCAATCTTGCTGAACCATATTTGAAATCCTTGAGTTTAGGGACAGAGAGGTACAGTGAGGGAAAGTGTCAGTGTGCTATTCTGTTCTAAACCAATCTTGCTGAAGCATATTGCAAATCCTTGTGTTTAGGGACAGAGAAGGATAGGCAGGGGACAGTGTCAGTGTCATTGTTGCTAAGCCTCCTGCACAGTATACACCTGAAGGTAGCCCTTATTGCTCTTTCCCATCTCCCTGCAGGCCATCCATTAAAATGTCTGGAAGGCAAACAAGGAGAGGCAGACAGTCAGGAGGCAAAAAAAGAGGGCAAGCAGGCTCTGTGTCTGGGGGCAACAGTGCTGGTCGTGGACGCAGTGCTTTGTCATCAGCACATGGCCATGGGACACGCTTGTCCTTCTTTTCGGCAGCTGGACATGTTGAGCCACATCATGCCGAAGACTTGGTAGAGTGGATGACCAAGCCCACCTTATCCTCCTCATCCTCTCTCACCCAGGCTCAGGGTACTGGCAAAGCAGCTGCCAAAGCGTCCTCTTCTCTGGTATCATTATCTTCATTAGTCAATCCTTCCCTAGACCCACCATGTCCTCCTCCTGAGGAGTCCCCCGAACTGTTTGAGCACAGTGTTGGGTACATGCTCCAGGAGGATGCCCAGCGTTTCGAAGGATCTGATGATGATACCCAGATAGAGGAAGGCAGTAGCGTGAGAGCAGAGAGAGGGGATGCTCAAGAAGGACACCAATCTGGCAGTCATGCTCCAGCAGCTGCAGCATACTGCCAGATTGGCTCCAGTGATGAGGAGGGAGGGGATGATGAGGTCACAGACTCCACGTGGGTGCCTAATAGGAGAAAGGAGGAGGAGGAGGATGAGGAGGAGGCACATCTCCAACGAGGCAGGATGCCCTTGGGTGGCCAGCGTATGGGCAGCACACTGACGGAATCACACCGCAGAGCTCCGCCTGTGCAGGGCGCTGCCTCTGCCCGTCATTCAAAAAGTTCTTTGGTGTGGGCCTTTTTTGAGGCGAGTGCATCAGATCGCACAGCTGCTGTTTGCAACATATGTCTCAAGCGTATATCGCGTGGCCAAAACATCAGCCGCTTGGGCACCACATGCTTGATCAGACATATGTTGACCTGCCATGCAGCTCGTTGGCAAGCCTACCTTAAAGACCCACACCAAAGAACAAAGTGGACCTCTCCTTGCACCACATCAGCTGGGATCTCCAACCCCACTATACCTTCAGTCCTCTCTGAAACCTGCACTTAGAGGAATGAAGGTGTAGAATTAAGTGTGTCACAGCCAAGTACTTGCGGCCACTCTGCTAGCAGTACACCGACGTCCGATTCTAGCAGGCAAATTTCCCTGCCCCAGCTGCTGGACCGTCGAAAGAAGTTCACTCCCAGCCACCCACATGCCCAGCGGTTGAATGCTAGCTTGGCTAAATTGCTAGCGCTTCAACTGCTGCCTTTTCAGTTGGTAGACTCGGCCCCCTTCCATGAGTTTGTGCAATGTACGATTCCTCAGTGGCAGGTTCCCAAACGCCACTTTTTCTCACGGAAGGCAATTCCGGCTCTCTACAGGCATGTGGAAGGCAATGTCTTGGCCTCGCTGGACAGGGCGGTCAGCGGTAAGGTGCATATTACCGCTGACTCATGGTCCAGCAGGCATGGACAGGGACGTTACCTTTCTTTCACGGCCCATTGGGTCACTCTTTTGGCAGCTGGGAAGGATGCAGGACAAGGTGCAGTAGTGTTGGAGGTTGTTCCGCCGCCACGCCTCCAAAATGCTACTACTGGTTGTGACACACCTCTCTCCTCCACCCCCTCCTCTTCTTCTTCCTCCATGGCCTCTTCCTGTGGTTTGTCCTCGGAACCAGCGTTGCTCCGTAGGCGTTCAAGGGGCTACACAAGTACGCAGGGAAAAAGATGCCATGCCGTGCTTGCGCTGGTGTATTTGGGTCGACAGGAGCCACACTGGGGCAGAGGTCCTGTCTGCTCTGCAGGGGCAGGCCGAGAGGTGGTTGACGCCACGCCAGCTTAAGCCAGTAATGGTGGTTTGCGACAATGGCACCAACCTCCTCTCCGCCCTCCGACAGGGACAACTGACCCATGTGCCCTGTATGGCTCACGTCCTTAACCTGGTGGTGCAGCGGTTCTTGGGCAGGTACCCGGGCTTACAGGATGTCCTGAGGCAGGCCAGGAAAGTCTGTGTGCATTTCCACAGATCTTATAATGCCAGTGCTCGCCTGGCTGAGCTGCAAAAGGAGTTGAACCTGCCCAAGAACCGCCTTATATGTGACATGCCCACCAGGTGGAACTCAACGTTGGCCATGCTGCAGCGGCTGCACACGCAGCAGAGGGCCATCAATGAGTACCTGTGCGACTACGGCACCAGGACAGGGTCAGGGGAGCTCGGGTTTTTTCACCACGCCAGTGGGGCATGATCAGGGATGCATGCACTGTCCTGGCACCATTTGAGGAGGCCACGAGGATGGTGAGCAGTGACAGTGCATGCATCAGTGACACTATACCTCTTGTCCACCTGTTGGAGCACACGCTGCGTGGAATAATGGACAGGGCACTTGAGGCAGGAAGAGGAGGACTTCCTTGCCTCTCAAGGCCCCCTTTACCCAGACAGTGTTCCTTCTGTCCCACCCATCGCACAGGAAGAGGAGGAGGAGGATTGTGTCAGCATGGAGGTGGAGGCTGGCACTCAGCATCATCAGCAGCAGTCTTTTAGGGATGATTTACAGTCCCAAGAAACCAGTGGACTTGTACGTGGCTGGGAGGAGGTGGCTGCGGATCAAGTCATCCTTAGTGACCCAGAGTACTCCGGACTGAATGCCTCAGCTAACCTACGCTGCATGGCCTCCCTGATCCTGCAAAGTCTGCGGAATGATCCTCGTATTCTTCAGATCAAGGAGAGGGACCATTACTGGCTGGCCACTCTCCTTGATCCACGGTACAAGGGTAAGGTTGCGGACCTTATGTTACCGTCGCAGAGGGAGCAGAGGATGAGACAACTCCGGGAGGCCTTGCAGAAAGGTCTGTGCAACGCATTTCCAGAGACTGGGAGGTTACAAACTCCTGGTCCTGGACAACGAGTTGCTGAGGCTTCGGGCAGTCAAAGAAGGAGCGGTGGGGAAGGTGGCCGTCTGACCGATGCGTTCAGACAATTCTTTAGTCCGCAGCCCCAAAGTATGATCGGTTCCAGCAACCATCGCCAGCGTCTGATATACATGGTGCAGGAATACCTAGGGGCAAGGTCAGACTTGGACACCTTCCCCACCGAAAATCCTCTGGCTTACTGGGTCTTGAGGATGGATCACTGGCCAGAGCTTGCACAGTATGCAATTGAGCTACTGGCCTGTCCTGCATCCAGCGTTCTTTCAGAACGCACATTCAGTGCTGCTGGAGGATTTGTCACGGATCACAGGGTGCGCCTGTCCACCGACTCGGTTGATCGACTGACTTTCATCAAGATGAACCAGTCTTGGATCACCACCAGCTACCACACACCTGATGCTGATATAACAGACTAATTGTTTTTAAAATGTCACATCCCTTCAAGACTGATGCTGATGCTGAGTGCCTGTGCTGTTATGTTGACTGGCTATCCTCCTCCTCCTCCTCAATGATACGATTAATGATGATAGCTTGGAAGATCATTTTGGTTTATGGGTGACGCCACCAGTGGCTAAGGCCCAATTTTTCAGCCCCTGTTTAACAGGGGCGTGTAATTAAAATTTTTGATGCAATACTTTGCAACAGGCCTCATTGCTGTGCTCCAAGTACAGTATCTGTGAGGGGTTGCAGTGTTGTGCCACCAGTGCCTAAGGCCCAATTTTTCAGCCCCTGTTCAACAGGGGCATGCAATTATAATTATTGATCTAATAATTCACAGCAGGGCCCATTGCTGCGCCCACCAAGAGTAACTGTCAGGCCTTACAGTGTTGTGGCACCAGCACCACCATCACCACCACCACCACCACCACCACCACCAAAGGCCCAATTTTTCAGCCCCTGTTTAACAGGGGCATGCAATTATAATTATTGATCTAATAATTCACAGCAGGGCCCATTGCTGCGCCCACCAAGAGTAACTGTCAGGCCTTACAGTGTTGTGGCACCAGCACCACCATCACCACCACCACCAAAGGCCCAATTTTTCAGCCCCTGTTCAACAGGGGCATGCAATTATAATTATTGATCTAATAATTCACAGCAAGGCCCATTGCTGCGCCCACCAAGAGTAAC